>CP139501.1:271569614-272169614 GCA_021014915.2 Artemisia tridentata subsp. tridentata | reverse complement strand
AGATGTGAGTATCTAAACACTACTTGTGAGGTGCTAGTTTGTAATCTCCGTGCTTATTATGATTAAAGTGGAACGAATATTTGTTGTAATTACTTTTATGTTAGCATTAAATGACCCCTAACTTGTATTTTGATTAGAATAAAAGCGCATTTGCTTGAGGACAAGCAAATCTCAAGTGTAAGGGTATTTGATGAAGCGAAAAGTGTACCGCTTTTAGGGGGTCATTTAAGCCCTAAATCGTATTTATTTGATCAAATATTGCCCTAAATCGTTTCTTTTGTCATTTTAGGTACTTTGGAGAAGAAATCTGGAAAAGGAAGCATTTTGGACGTTTTTGGAGCATAAAAGTGAAGAAAACGACAAAGTCTCAAAATCGGCTGAAAAGTGCCTTTGACGGCGTCAGAAATGTCCCCAGACGGCGTCATGGCTTGGCAAGAAAAAGTTGGATATGAAAATTACTCATGATAAGCCAGAGAAATTTGCATGGGAATTCTGACGGCGTCACCCTTTGGAGTGATCAAGGTCGTCACGGCTTAATTTAAAGAGGGACGGCGTCATGCCTTTATTCTGACGGCGTCAGCTTCTGATAGGCCAGAACGGATTTTGGAGGTTTAAAGGGAGACGGCGTCAAGAAGGCCATCACGTGTTATCTAGTCACAACTTGCGCGCGTGGTAGCTGTTACTGTTTTGGCCATAAAATCCTCATACGAACTCGGATTTAGGTGATTCAAAAGGCCACGCGATCGGGACGAAAAGATCTACAATTTGGTGAAAAATTGGATGTGACGGCGTCACTTGTTAAGGCTGACGCCGTCAGAACCCCTCGGACAGCAAACTGCCTATAAATACAACATCATAACTTCATTATTTGTAAGCCCTAAACCCTAAGTCCGATTCTAGGGTTTAGGTAGGTGTTTTTCCAGCAACTTAGAGGGTCCTAATCATGCCATAAACATCTTGTAATGGTTTGTTTATCGATTCAATCTTATGTTATGTCTTCAATTATGATTATTGTTGATTGCTCTTCATTAATTATGCTTGGCTAAATCACCTTGTGTCTACTTATGATTGTGTGAAACTTGTGTATAACTAATTAGATCTTATTGATTTCTTGTTGATGTGTGTGTCCATCTCCATCAATTAGGGCGTGACAACTTCAATAGATCTAGTTGGTTTAGTTTATAATTCTTGTTTCCTATTGTCTCTTGTTTGATTGGGTGATATCGATGTTAGGCTTAAGAAAACTGGCTAACCTCCTATACGGTAACTTGCTTGAACGTCTTAAGAAATATGAACCAATGCGTACTAGGTTTATTTGGTTGTATTTAATGCATGAGCGAATTCTAGTGATCCCATGTTAGGAGCTTCTTAGCCGGCTCGACATAGGAGTGAAGTAGGAGCTTATAGAGTTGGGGAAGTACGTACGCCACCCCACGATTGGTATTAAGGAATACAACCCGTCAATTAAAACAAGGTGTGACAATTCAATAGGTAGAATTGGATAGCTAGCAAGGAGTAACATATCATAAGTAGACATGCTTCATTTCCCTTGTAGAATCCTAGTTTATTTTTCTTGCATATTAGTTTAATTAGTAGCTTTTGGGTTGGTTGATTAGCAACTAATTCCGCCCCTTCTTCCAAAACCAGAGATTTTTACTTGCTTTCCATAAAATATAAAAATACAAAAAATAATCTTCCTTCACCCTTAGACCTAATTAGAGTAGTTTTTCATACCTAACGAACACTATTCCCTGTGGAGAACGATCAATCCCCCGTACTTACCACTACACTATACTACATCGGTCAGGTACACTGCCTGGTGGGGTTGTAAGCCTCTTGAGATCCCTCGAAAGGTAAAACCTGTTGTAAGGTTGCAAAACCCACGCATCACTCTAAGTCTCATGAATCGCAAAACGTTAACACGATGATAACGATTGTGCCCTGGGTAGGAGTCTGCTTGAAACTCTTTATTAAACGTTTTCAAATAAAATGCTTTGGGTCGCTTATCCCAAAGGGATTGTTAATCCAATAGATCTATTCATTATATTCGCGCTCACCCGAAAGTGATTAATGGTTCATGATAAAGGGTCTTTAAACAGTTAAACTTATGCAATATAAATTCAGGAAAACATACAGTAAAATACTTGTGTTCGGTTTAGTAGCATGTATCTCCCCACAAGTTTAGAAAAACGTATATAAAAAGTGGGACTATGAACTCACCTGAGCAGTCTGGATGGAAAACAAAATGACATAAAGTTGATAAACGTCTCCGGGCAAGTAACCTGGGTTGTTATGTCAATATTTAGTAATCATTTCTGATGATTATATGTTCATTTCGTTTCGTTCTGTTGTTTACATCTTTTGTTCTTATGTTTCTGTTCGTTGTTTGTTTATTATGTATATCTTTCGTTTGTTCGTTCATTCGTTAATTGAAATAAACGTATTACGTTAATGTTAGTTCGGAAAGTAAAAATAGAAAGGATAAAATAATAATTTTGAAAGGTTACACTTTAATCCCTAAGGTTTGGTCAAATGATAGTTTATACCCTGAGCTTTTGGAAAATGACAGTTTCTACCCTTATGTTTCAAAAATGACAATTTCTACCCTGTTCATTTGTTATTTGCAAAAATAACCCTTGATTATAAAGGTTTACAAAATCAGCCCATATAAACTTTTATTACTTTAAAAAAAACAAAACACATGAAATATGGGACATGGCTTGAGTTTTGGGATTAAATAACTTAACGAATAATCGATCATTTTATGTACTGTCTGTTCCTATGAAAAGGTAGCTAGATCGACCTTGAACATGTCAAATTTCGTAATTTATAAAGGTCATTTGACACTCGAAATATTTCACTAAAGTCGATCGAGTAAACATGTTTTACTAAAAATCTGGAAATGGTTTTATATTTAGCTATAGACCAAACTTTGGGCATAAATATCTTTCAACTTACTCGATCATTTTACATAGCTTTTCTTTCTAAAATAAATTAGATACGTAAACTTTAACATGCCAAAAATATAGAATTTTTAGAGGTCTGATGAGTTTCGAAAACTGGTTTGAAAGTTGGGCAGCTGGTCGACATAAATGAAAACAAAATAAATGGAAATCAAGGTTTCTATTCCTAGCGATATGGTGGCAACTTTAGACTTGAATAACTTCTGACTCGATTAACCATTTTACAAAGTTCTTGTTTCTAAAATAACTTTGCTAGGTCGACTTTAACATGCTAAAAGGAAAAAAAATTTAGTGATGGTTTAAAGGTCGAAAAATATGTTCAAAGTAGGGCTACTGATCGAACCAAAACAGAAAACAAATAACTGGAAAACCTTATTCCTATTTAGCGATACATGGCAATTTTTAGATCCCGATAACTTTGTGAAAACTTTATCATTTTCCATGATTCTTGTTTCTAAATTTAGCTTGTTGGGTGAACTAGACACATACCAAAAATTAGATTTTAATAGGGTCGTTTGGGTGTTGGTTTTGAGGTCGAAAGTTGGGTGTTGGGGTGTATTTCTGCTCGACTATAAACACAGAACAACACCCGATAGGGTTTTAATGTTTATAGGGTTTTCCTATTGGCTTTCTACGTATAGTATGACAATATTATGTATATTTTATTATGATTGATCAGACAAGGAAACAAAGAAAAGGAAACTTAAATTTTATGATCTTGTTTCTTTTTAGTTGTTGTGTTTTAATGTTGTGAGACAATATAAGTAAATAATACTGAATAAAAATAGAATAGAAGTACTTACTTAGGGTTTTAGTGTCGAGTAGGGTTTTAGGATCAAATAGGATTATCTCTTGAACCCGATTGATTCTCCTCTTCTGGACTTCCTAAGTTTGTATTGAGAGTAATCTGGGACTGTGTTTGAGGCTGTGATCAGTAGGGATTTGGAACTGGATTTGTTTCTGTGGTTGTCGAATTTTGGTGTGAGATGAAAGTATGAAACTAGGTTGTTATTTATAGGGGAAGATTAGGGTTTTCTAGTGATTGTGATAAGGAGACAAGGTATGGAGACATGGCTGACAGAATTTGGAGAAGTATGCCACTTGGATAGGAGGAGGGGGAAGATGAAAAAGGGATGATGTGGCCGAATGATTGCCAAGGATTCTATCTACCAATAAGGTACATTCTTGAAGAGGAAGGTGTACATGTGGAAGGCTTGTTTTAAGAGAATGGAGAGGAGAGGGGAGAGGACAAGAGTTGTGTTCATGGCTAGGTTCATTGTATTATCAAGATGTAAAATTTAGTTTGGTTGTGTAGTTGTGATCGAACCAGTTTCCAGGAGGGGGAAATCGAATGGCTTAGGAGTGTGGTACATTGTGCTTTAGAGGGTAGTATTTAGGGTTTAGAGAAGGTAACTAATTTAGTTTAAGTGGTTTTGTTACTTAGAAAAATATTTATGGATATTACATATATATGAAATTTGAAATATTAGTGAAATAGAAAAGGAAATGATTTAGGGTCATGAGAGTTGTACTTTAGGCTTAAATGAGTTGTACAATAATTTAGGATTTAAGAAAAATATAGTTTTAACATTTATTTAGTTTATAAAAATTATTTGTTAAAGTTTATTATGTTTAAAAGGTAATTAAATGGAATTTATAGTTTTTGTGCATTAGGCACTTGTACTTTGTGCTAAAAGACTTGTAAAAATAATTAAGGTGTTTAGGAAAAATAATTTATAAAAGTTATGCATGTATGGTTTGTAACTTGTGCTTTAAAATAAGTATAAATGGGATTTTTATAAAGATTTTGTAAATAAATGATTTCATGCATAAAAGACTTGTACTCTAGCTTAAATAACTTGTAAACTTAATATTTTGTAAAAATATTGTATAAATAATTTAGGGTTTGTGAAATGAATACATAAAATCATGATTTTATGAATTTAGGGTTTTACCGGGAGCTGAAATAGAATTAGGGTTTCTGGTGCTTTAGTAACTTGTACATTAACTCAGATATGTCGTATTTTTATTTTCTGAGGTTTAGTTGTTCATATTTGGTGTTGTGATGAATTTTAGGGTTTCATAGAAACTCTTATACAGATAATGAATGTTTTGTTTTGTATGTTCGTTAAGGATTTATCGTAAAATGGTAAATGGTATTCTGTAATATTTTCATATCATTATGTTTATGAAATAAACATTAGGTTTGTTAGGCAGGTCTTGTGGGAGCACGTTTATCAAGGATGTGAGCTACGTCACATAAGATGATAGATACAAAAAAAAAAAAAAAAAAAAAAAAAAAAATACCCGTGGAAAAAGGATAATAATTCTGTAAAGTAGATAGGAAATTTTACGAGTGGTTACAGTATCCCCCCGTTGAAGGGAATCTCATCCCGACATTCGGCCTGTGTTGGTTGGAAAGTTGGGAAAAATGATGTATAGGGATAGCTAGGTTCAGATTCCTGACCTATTCCGATAGGGAACATGATAAAGGAAAATCGTACAACGATTTCGTTTAAGATGAGAGTTTGATATGCTTAAAATGCCTCAAGTTAAAAATAATATTACTTAAAATATTATCTTATTCTTGGGTCTGATTTCCGACAATGTCGTTTCGCTGTTAATCCTTGGTTCTCCGTTTAATACCAAAGGATCGAGGTTTGGTCAGTTACACCTCTACTGGATTAACTAAATTTGAATGTTTTGTCACCTGATAAATCTAATGACTGGGAAAAGCACGATGTAACGGTCAGATTCCTTAAAGTGGATGAACAGTGATTCTAACGTTCGAAATAACGGTCGAATTCCCCCTATAAATACCTCATTTCTAATCCTCATTCTTCCACCGCAAATTTCCTTTCTAAAAACCTCAAAATGCCGCACCTTGTCACATTCTTAGCGATTGTCTACGTGGTCCTTGCGGTTTCTTATTTGGCTTACGTCCCCAGCGAAGATCATGCTTTCCTAGTTTGCGTTCTAGCAATCGTTATGCCTATCGTGGTCTTTGCTATCGGAGTCGACAAGATATGGGGGTAAGGTTTGTTTTTCTAAGTAATCTTCCGAAAATTTCTTATTTATTCTTATGCCTAGTTTTTATTCCTGTAGGATAATCAAGGTCGTTCATCCTGTCGTGGCTCTAGCTATTGTGTTGTTGGTGGCTATCCTCATATTCATGACGGGTCAACCTTTCGAAGAATCTATTCCTTATCTTGTAATCATTGTAACTTTAGTATTTCCATTCTTAATCATTTCACTATGTATGAACTTCCGAGGTTATTAATAAATCTTAGGGCTTTTCTATCCATAATGTTGTCAAATTCCTATCTTAGAAAGGATGGGTAGTAGATGTAGACTTTTGTTGGAGTAATTTGAAATAATAGTTTATAAACAATTTGTTTTGTTTTCAACATTTTGCTTTTGAATGAAAATTGGTAGTAGAAAATCTAAAAATATAACTGTCATATTCACTACATGATTCTTCCTAAATTATACATAGTTGATCAGGTTATGTATAATTGAGGACCAAATGATGTAATGTTTTGTTCATTCTCTGTGGTATTTATTCAAAAAGTTTTAGATGGCGTTCAACGCTTTATTTTTGAAAAATAGCTTCATAAATAATTTTCAAAAGCATAGGAAAATTTTTGTCCACACTACAGTGATGGGTTAAGGTTTCCTAAGGTATTAATGGGATAACCTCAAAATAAATCTTAGAGTTTGGCTATGGTTTTGCTAGATAACGTTTATGAATTGGGTATGGAGAAATAGAATAGACATAGAAATTAAACGCAGATTTGGATTATAATGGAATGGTTACGAGATAGAGATTTCATAAGGTAGAAAGATATTTTATTTAGGTTACGTCCATCGTAACTAAGATAGTTCTGAAAAGAAAATATAACTTAAAGAGTTCTAACCTCAATTTATTCATTACTTCAGAGATATCAAACTTAAAGGTCATACTAGGACATAGATGTGATTTCTTAATGAGTTCTAGTTTTCTTCTGCATCCGCCTTAGTCTTCCAGTTAGGATTGAAGTTCGGGCATTGATTCCTATAATGTCCTTTTCCATTACATCCATAACAAGTCACGGTTCGTAGTTTTGCTCTTATTGTCTTACAGTTTCCGGTCTGATGTCCTATTTCCTTGCATCTTCCACACTTGATAAAACAATCTCCATAATGATGTAACTTACATCGTTGACATAGAGGTCGTTTTCCACGATAAACAGCTTCATGAGTAAGATGTTCGTGATGGCAGGCGGGGTAGTGAGTTGGGATGGTGGTTTCTATCTCATGATGTTTTCGCTTTTGGTTATTTTGTTCAATTCCTAGGGTATGGGTAATGGTAGGTTTAGTTGTTCCTTCTGAGCTTTTGTTATGAATTGGTCTACAACCCGTAAAACTTTTAGGGGTACAAGACACCTTCATCTTCTTCTTTCCCATAGCCTTCTTATTGCTTCCTAAGCGAGCCGTTGTAGTCACCTCGAGTACTGCTGTAATGAGGTTGATCACCAACTTCTGGATAACTTCGGGAGTCATTGGCGTGGTTGACATTGGCATAGTATTTTTCATTCTGACTTTCTTCCGGGTATGTCTGGTTAAATATCGTAGATAAATGATTAATTCTCGGTATAACTGCTAAGGAATTAACTAATTCTCTTAGATTTCAGCAACTTTCTCTTCATTCATCAAGGTTCTCTTCCGAAATTTTATCTTATAGGGTTCTATGGTTATGATATGTCTGGATGAGAATAGCATAATATTAATAACTTGATCAATTGTTTTTTACAAAAACAATTAATACAAGGTCTTTTATTAATATTGTACGTAGTAAGTTTAGGATTTTCTATCTTTATCATAAAGGTTTAGTCCTCAAAATACCTTTATTGCTTAATGGGCTCTATGTTTAGTTCACTAGGTAAGTGACACTTATTGGGCTCTAGGTATAGTTTAGTTCGAAACCATTCGTCTATTAAACAAATGATAGGGTTTTATGAAAAGTCATTACATATACGCACAACATTATTGTAAGACATGATGGAAAAGAATTTATTCTCAACAATAATATATACAACAAAAGATATTTGTCATACATTTATTGATTGATTACAAACTCTGAAGGTTTCAGGTTTATTGAAAAATACAGGAAATACTTAACCAAATACTATTTGGTACAGTAAACACAACGTTGTTACACATGAGTTTGAGATCAACCACGTCCTTGACGTAAAAGCTTAACTTCATTCTCAAGTTGTAGTTGTGAAATTTCCATTTCCAAGAAACGCTCCTGAAATTCCGTGTTCACCTTTATCTGATTGTCCAGCATAGCTTCCAAAGTGAAAATATTATGACCCTGGCAGATTGCCATTTCTCTGGCCATCCATATGGTTCTCTCAATCTCTTCCACTCTACCACGTAGTTGACTGTTTTCCTTCCTTAACTGACGGATCCTATGTTGACATAAATAAATGCCTAAAAACATTATCAATATTTATTCATATCTCTATGTTTTGATGATCACAAAATGTAAACTCATTAAAACATAAACTTATAAATTAAACAAGTACTTAGTTGTAAATATTCACTTCTACAACTAAAATCACTTAAGGTATGAATGAACTAATGCTTAATGCATTATATGATCAAAGGAACATTTTCTTAAAAACTAGATTTTTTATAAAACATCAAAAACATTTTATATATTTTTGAAAAACATTTTTGGCATTAAATAAAAATGTTTAATCTTTTATAAAAATATGAATTCAAATTTTTAACCAAAATCAGTTAAAATGTTCCAGAAAAACCTTTCCCACAAAAGGACAAAATTGGCCAACGTTCAGTAGGGGCGGCCCCCTTAATTTTGCTAGGCGGCCCCCTTAATAATTAAGGGGACCGCCCCCGCTCCAGTAGGCTCCAGCTGTCCAGATTTTTCTCCTATAAATACCAGCCTTCCCCTGGATTTTTACTCAACCTTTTGCACTAAAACTTTCTGTTGTAGATCTCATTTCATATCTTAAAGAAAACCTTTGATCATGTAATCTTAAGCATTGGTTTCCAAGTGATCCAAGCTTCCACCATCCAAGTGCAAAAGAAGAATACTTCTATCAATCAAGATTAGAAGTATTACAACTTAGTATCATCTTGTTACTTAAGTTGTGTGTTTAACAAAGTTTGTAAATCATTCATTCATTTGTATGTAAGGTTTGTGTTGTAGATTAGTGTTGTGTGTAAGTAGTGAAGATGTTGTATAAGTAGTTGTGGTATAGAAGTTGTGAGGTCAAAGTGTAGAAGTCGTGAAGCCGTTGTGTAGAAGTCGTGAACCCGTGGTGTAGAAGTTGTGAAGCCGTAGCTTAGAAGACATGAAGTCCTTGTGTTGAAGTCGTGAAGCCGTAGCATAGAAGCTGTGAAGCAGTCGTGTTAAAGTTGTGAAGTCCTAGTCGTGAAGTTCTTGTGTTGAAGTCGTGAAGCCATAGCATAGAAGCTGTGTAGCGGTCGTGTTGAAGCAATGAAGTCCTAGTCGTGAAGTCCTAGTGTTGAAGTCGTGAAGCCGTAGCATAGAAGTTGTGTAGCGGTCATGTTGAAGTCGTGAAGTCTTAGTCATGAAGACATAGTGTTGAAGTCGTGAAGCCGCATCATAGAGGTTGTGTAGCGGTCGTGTTGAAGTCGTGAAGAAGTCATGAAGCAGTCGTGAAGCCGTTGTGAAGTAGTCGTGAATAAGTTGTGAAGAAGTTGTGTTGTGAAGTTGTGAGATTGGTTCTAGCTACGATTAGAACTTGACATTTAGCTTTGTGTCGTTAAACCCGTGTAAGCCAATGTTGTGTACGGTTTTCTCCGCCATAAGGGAGCTTATTGAAGTTGTGAAGAAAACTCTCGAGCAAGGTGTGCTCGGGGAGTGGAGTAGGGAAAGGAAGGTGTCCTTGTAGCCGAACCACTATAAATCTCCCGTGTCTCGGTTAGATCTTTCCATACCTTATTTATTTCTTTACTTGCATCGTCATTACTTTCATACACATAGGCTTATATAATTGCTAGTATTAATTAGAGGTCGACTTCACATAAAGATCAAATTGAAAATCCATTCAAGAAACCAAAACTTTTATAATCAATTTAAAAGAATACATATATAACTAATAATAAGGTTCAAGTTTTATTTTTCATACAAACTTGAATCCAAGTGTTTTAAAAATAAACAAAGGTTTTCATAATAAAATTAAAAAGACATAAAACTATTCAACCCCCCCCTTCTAGTTTTCCACAATTGGTATCAAGAGCCACGTCAATCAAGATCTTTAAAATATACTGTATTTTAAAACTTGAATCGATCTATGGAATTCGAAAAATATCTAGAAGGGGAATCTTTGCTAAAACCACCACTATTTGAAAACTATACTTTTCTTGAATGGAAAAATAAATTTGAAACTTATGAGAAATCAATTGATCTAGATCTTTGGCATGTCATTTCGATTGGTGATTTTGAAAGTCAAACAAAAACATATTTTGAAAGTTAAACAAAAACGGATTTTGAAAGTCAAATTGATTATTTGAAAACAAAGAATGAAATAAATAATAAAGCTAAAATAATTATTTATAAAACCTTGCCGAAAGTTGAATATGAAAGAATATTTTTCTGTAAAACGGCAAATGATATTTGGAAAAATTTCTTAAACTTTCATCAAGAAAAATGTCAAGCCAAAGATGAGGATTTTGATCTTGTACATGAATTGGTTATCTTAGAAAATTTAATAGATAAACATTTAGATAAAATAGATACATGTGCTACTAGTTCAAATGTTGTTAATGTAGGTATTAACGACGAAGACTACATGAATCAACTCCAAAGTGAACTCAATCCAAAATCATGGAGTGACACAGACGAAGGAGAAGATCATCATCCGTACAAGACATGTTCGGGTCAAGCCACTTCGGTTTAAATAAGGTGTTAGAAGCTTGCCATGATATACTTTCACACCTTGGTTATCTTGAAGACTCACCTATCATTCACACGTCGATCATCATCTGAGACATTACGAAGAAAAGCTAGGACGTGAGGTAAGTTCTCTTTTTAAATTTCATAAGTAATTACTTCATTCATATAATCTTATTAATGCCTTAGGATACGCTTAGTATGATAGGTTGCTTTGCCTTTACACTTTAGTTATATTCGTTCTGTGGCTTAATGAACTAGAAACTCTTTAGTTAGCCCCCCTAAGTATTAGTAAACCAAGCAATCTTCATATTTGGTACTCTTCGATAGGTAAATTTAGGAACTTAATTTCTTCTAAAAAGAGAATGACTACTAGAGAATCTATTGACTAGAAACTCAATTTGACCAAACGGTTGAATTGCTTCTATGTGAGAAGTTGGGTGTGTGTAACCCGTAAAAATGGTCGTGTTTAGCCTGAATTGAGCACCACTAGTAATAGTCTCATACTCATTCTCCAACTTGAATAAATTATTCTTCCTAAATATACCTAACGATAGTTTACTGTTATGAACTTTGCTTTTCACTAGAGCTTTTCATTCCTAGATGTATGTCATCCTGCATATATAAAATTTCTAGATGTTTACTTGCTCCTATGTGATTTGACTGCATGCCTTCGTAATTATTTGTTTAGTTGTTGAATGCATTGTCATTATAATAGCTTTTGTTTTTCTAACTACTCTGACATGATGTATTTTTGTATCTAGTCATAATACATGCGTAAATGTCATAGGATATGTAGAAAGAGGTAGCATGTGACAATAGACTTGAGCATGAGATCTTTTATAAACCATTATTTTTTTAAACCTATAATTAATGGGACTTATTTTTAAATTTGCAAAAACTTCACATTTTGGAAAAATAATTTTTCAAAAGATTATGACACATTTCTATTTTACATGTTTCACCATCCTACATTTCTTCCAAACTTGTGTCCATAATTACGTGTTTATCAAAACCAAAGATTGGAAAAATATGTTTTCTTTTCTCCTAAAAACATTTTGAAATAAAACCAAAACTATTTCATTAAAATATTTTTCACATCCACATAAAAACCCACTTTCAAACATTGTTGAATAATGCCAAAAAAATTTCTTTAAATCATGCATGGTGATCTCATATCTGTCATCTATATTTATGTATGTGACATTTATAAGTGAACTAAATTTGAAAATAACCATAATTTATTCACTAAGACCTCACTTGGTACAAGTCTAGAAGTCCATGCTATCACAACTCTACATTCCCATGCACATAGATATTCATTAAGATTATTTAACTAGCTTATTAATCTTCCTAAATATGATACGATGAATTACTTGGTGCTATGTAGTGTTTTCTTGTCTAACATATATATGTTACATGCTAAATGAGTTGTTTGCATGCTAGATAATAATGTCTAATGAATATGCTTAGCATACATAAGTTATTAAATCCTAAATTGCCTCAAAAGAAGTTGGACTTGCTTGAAACTAAACCCAAAAACACAACCCTTTCAACAATTTTCTGCCAAAAACCCATTTCCAGTAACCTGGAAATCAGCAGATGGGCGGCCCCCTTAATTCATTAGGCGGCCCCCTTAATATTTAAGGGGACCGGCCCCTTAATTAAGGGAACCGGCCATCTGATGGTCGAAGGTGCTGATCCTTTTTTTCTATTCTTAAGCCCATTTTATCCTATACCTCCCAAAATTCAAAAACACATTTTGTCACAAACCACCCTCCAAAATTTACCTTCCACAATCACATCATCACTACACCATAAATACCCATTTGGAGGAGGAAGCTTGACATTTGCCATAACCCAACAAATGATGTTGTTCAAACTCAACCAACACCTAAACCTCATCCTAATGAACCCTTTCACACACATAACCAATCATCCATATGTCCACCTTCATTCACACATAATTACCCAAGTTCACAAATGTCTCCACCACCAAAAGTGTTACCACTACTTCCACCAAATAACAACCACTCTCCATCATCATCACCTTCCACTCAACACTTGAAGTTCATTGAAGAACTCAAGGAAGCCCATGAGCTTAATGCTCTCCTTGCTTTGCACCTTGCTCAAAGCAACTTAAACCCATCACCATCCATATCACCATCATTACCATCATCACCACATCACTTGAGTCAAATTGAGAAACATGTCAACAATTGTCCTTGTTGCATCTTTCTCCAAAATCAAACCATCATTACCATCATCACCATCCATCTCACCATCATTACCATCATCACCACATCACTTGAGTCAAATTGAGAAACATGTCAACAATAGTCCTTGTTGCATCTTTCTCCAAAATCAAACCATCACCTTAAATGAGCGTCTCACTTGGATTGAGTATCTTCTCACTAGATCTAATCCAACACCACCACTTGAACAACATCAAAACCCTCATTCAACATGGTCAAGTCCAAGCTCTCCACCTCCAATTCCTCTATCAACACTCTCTCCAACATCCATACACCCAAACTTACAACCCCATTAATCCAACATTTTTTACCCCCTCTTTACCATCATCCATCCAAAATAATCCAAGTTTTCATGTCTCAAGCAAGTCCAATGGATCTCTTAGGCAATTTAAAATTTTCAACTTATTGCATGCTATAAGCAAAATATGTGTTGTATCAATAATTATGTTTTTAACATAATTATTTTCAACTAATGAATGCTTTATTTCTTGTCTTTAATATATGATTGTTATGCTTATTGCTTGTATACTTGATATCATGATATATATACATGCTTGATGATTAATAACATGCTTATTCCATAATATGTTTTAAATGTATGCATGCGTAATTAACATGTTTATGTCACTATTTAATCATTCTTGATGTACATGATTCAAATGGAGCTTGCTGCAAAAACACCCTAAAAATGACCCTTTTCTGAAAAAATTTCAAATTTGGTCGCCTGGGAAAACACCAGATGGGCGGCCCCCTTAATTCCCTAGGCGGTCCCTTTAATTTTAAGGGGGCCGGCCTACAATTAAGGGGACCGGCCATCTCGGCAGTAAAATTTACTGTTTTCTTTTGCATCTTGCGACCCCTTTTATCTAGCCCAAACCTTACCTAAATCAACCATCACCTCCATCAAACACCCATTTTCATTCACCATGCTATCACCAAAATCATCTCTAAGACACCTAAACTCCATCACCACCACCTCAATGTTAATCCCCAAGTGCACCAAATGCACCATCAAAAACACCCTTCACTCATGGCACAACATCTTCATCCATACCTTCCACTTCATCCATCAATAACTACATCAATTCACACCTTTCATCACCACCATCAAGAGCATCAACTCCACCTCCTACTCAAGAACCTCCATTCACCCAACTTGTCATTTCCATATCACCAATAACACCTCTTGATGCTCATTTCTCATCATCACCAATACCACCACACCCACAAACGAACCATCATCTTTGGTCTTAGAGATGAGATACACTACATGTTTTCATCCCTTGAACACATGCTTAAAACCAACCTCCACCACAACCTCCATCATTTTCACCCACTACACTACCACCACCTTCATTCTCACCAAATTAAGCATATGCAATGCTTAATCAAAAATAATTTTTCAAACCATTTTGTGTGCAAGCCCCATGGAAGATCATGTACTCCTAGAATGATTATGTAGATTGCATTACTTACTAGCTAATGTAGGATTGAATATAATCTTGGATGGTTGTGTATTGATACACAACATTTTTAATGAATGTCTTTATATGCATGCTTATTTTTGCTATATATATGCTTGTGCTTCTAATATTTTTCTTGCAAGTATTCCATATATCAATTCCTTGGTACCCCCAAACGAGGGGGAGTACACATCAAGGGGGAGTTTTCGTCCCGACAAATTTCACGTTTGAATTTTGTCGGCTTAACCTTTTTGATTCTACAAAAAGGGGGAGAAGTGAATGTAAACTCACTAAATACTTGTCCAAAAATAAACATTTTGGTTTAATGAGTTTAGGTTTTGTAATCATCAAAAAGGGAGAGATTGTTGATATAAATAAATGCCTAAAAACATTATCAATATTTATTCATATCTCTATGTTTTGATGATCACAAAATGTAAACTCATTAAAACATAAACTTATAAATTAAACAAGTACTTAGTTGTAAATATTCACTTCTACAACTAAAATCACTTAAGGTATGAATGAACTAATGCTTAATGCATTATATGATCAAAGGAATATTTTCTTAAAAACTAGATTTTTTATAAAACATCAAAAACATTTTATATATTTTTGAAAAACATTTTTGGCATTAAATAAAAATGTTTAATCTTTTATAAAAATATGAATTCAAATTTTTAACCAAAATCAGTTAAAATGTTCCAGAAAAACCTTCCCCACAAAAGGACAAAATTGGCCAACGTTCAGTAGGGGCGGCCCCCTTAATTTTGCTAGGCGGCCCCCTTAATAATTAAGGGGACCGCCCCCGCTCCAGTAGGCTCCAGCTGTTCAGATTTTTCTCCTATAAATACCAGCCTTCCCCTGGATTTTTACTCAACCTTTTGCACTAAAACTTTCTGTTGTAGATCTCATTTCATATCTTAAAGAAAACCTTTGATCATGTAATCTTAAGCATTGGTTTCCAAGTGATCCAAGCTTCCACCATCCAAGTGCAAAAGAAGTATACTTCTATCAATCAAGATTAGAAGTATTACAACTTAGTATCATCTTGTTACTTAAGTTGTGTGTTTAACAAAGTTTGTAAATCATTCATTCATTTGTATGTAAGGTTTGTGTTGTAGATTAGTGTTGTGTGTAAGTAGTGAAGATGTTGTATAAGTAGTTGTGGTATAGAAGTTGTGAGGTCAAAGTGTAGAAGTCGTGAAGCCGTTGTGTAGAAGTCGTGAACCCGTGGTGTAGAAGTTGTGAAGCCGTAGCTTAGAAGACATGAAGTCCTTGTGTTGAAGTCGTGAAGCCGTAGCATAGAAGCTGTGAAGCAGTCGTGTTAAAGTTGTGAAGTCCTAGTCGTGAAGTTCTTGTGTTGAAGTCGTGAAGCCATAGCATAGAAGCTGTGTAGCGGTCGTGTTGAAGCAATGAAGTCCTAGTCGTGAAGTCCTAGTGTTGAAGTCGTGAAGCCGTAGCATAGAAGTTGTGTAGCGGTCATGTTGAAGTCGTGAAGTCTTAGTCATGAAGACATAGTGTTGAAGTCGTGAAGCCGCATCATAGAGGTTGTGTAGCGGTCGTGTTGAAGTCGTGAAGAAGTCGTGAAGCAGTCGTGAAGCCGTTGTGAAGTAGTCGTGAATAAGTTGTGAAGAAGTTGTGTTGTGAAGTTGTGAGATTGGTTCTAGCTACGATTAGAACTCGACATTTAGCTTTGTGTCGTTAAACCCGTGTAAGCCAATGTTGTGTACGGTTTTCTCCGCCATAAGGGAGCTTATTGAAGTTGTGAAGAAAACTCTCGAGCAAGGTGTGCTCGGGGAGTGGAGTAGGGAAAGGAAGGTGTCCTTGTAGCCGAACCACTATAAATCTCTCGTGTCTCGGTTAGATCTTTCCATACCTTATTTATTTCTTTACTTGCATCGTCATTACTTTCATACACATAGGCTTATATAATTGCTAGTATTAATTAGAGGTCGACTTCACATAAAGATCAAATTGAAAATCCATTCAAGAAACCAAAACTTTTATAATCAATTTAAAAGAATACAAATATAACTAATAATAAGGTTCAAGTTTTATTTTTCATACTAACTTGAATCCAAGTGTTTTAAAAATAAACAAAGGTTTTCATAATAAAATTAAAAAGACATAAAACTATTCAACCCCCCCCCCCCTTTCTAGTTTTCCACATCCTATAATCTAGGCTTTTATACTTATGTTCGTGCGTATTTTTCATTCGTTCAACACTTGCTTCTAAGTCGAACACCGTTCTTCTTTGGGCATCGGTCCTTCTAAACAGAGTGTCGAAGTTACGGTCGTACCTTTCGAAATGTACATGTGGTAAATCTTCCAAATGTCTAGCGTGATTGTCGAGTATACTGGCGTGTTCATAAAGAAGAGTCCACATGGGATCTTTAGGTTCAGGGGAATTAGGCGTAGATATAGCATCTGGGAAGTTTAGTATTGGGGTTTCGGGAGTATTAGGTTCTAGAGGATTCGATTCATCATCTTTCTGAATTGTTTCTTGGCGTGAGTTTTGTCCAACCTCAAATGTTGTTGGGCAACCAATAAACTTTTCATCAGATGGGGATTCCCTAAGTGGGTGGTTAGATGGTGTACATATAGTACGGAGATCTGTTTCGTTAAGTTCGGGAGTTTCGGGGGACATGATACTGTATTAACCCGCAAATAGTGAAAATAAGCAATTCGAAATTTGAAAATAAAGCAAATCAAATAGTTATCAGATAGGGGATTATTAATGCCAAATAATCATAATAAAGGATGCTCTAAATTTTGAAACATACCTGGCACGGAAGGCATAGGACTTTATGGTGTAAGTTTTGTTTATTTTTTAAAATGCGGTTATAGTCCAATGTTTGAAAACATTTGGTTCTTTATAACCATGAGCTCTGATACCACTCTGTAACTCCCCCATTTTCAATATTCGCAGCGGAAATATAAGTTGGGGTGCTACTTCACAGTTCATAGTCATGATAATAGAAAATGACTCGAAAATGAGACGTTTTAAATAAAATTGTTATCATTCATTTATGAAATCAGAGTTTACATATAGAAGTCCCAGTGGGAGGTTTTGAAATACGTTATAAATGAAACATTATCCATTTGAATGATAACAAAACGGACACTCTTTTTAAAGAAAGTCCACCGCCACTCCGTGCCAAATCGTACTTCTAGTTACCTGAGATAAACATGCTTAAAAAGTCAACACAAAGGTTGAGTGAATCCATAGCGTTTAACGTTAAATAAGTTTGAACACAAGCTAAATAGTAAATAAATCAGTTATATTGCAGTTTATATATTGCTCTAAGTCTCATGAATCGCAAAACGTTAACACGATGATAACGATTGTGCCCTGGGTAGGAGTCTGCTTGAAACTCTTTATTAAACGTTTTCAAATAAAATGCTTTGGGTCGCTTATCCCAAAGGGATTGTCAATCCAATAGATCTATTCATTATATTCGCGCTCACCCGAAAGTGATTAATGGTTCATGATAAAGGGTCTTTAAACAGTTAAACTTATGCAATATAAATTCAGGAAAACATACAGTAAAATACTTGTGTTCGGTTTAGTAGCATGTATCTCCCCACAAGTTTAGAAAAACGTATATAAAAAGTGGGACTATGAACTCACCTGAGCAGTCTGGATGGAAAACAAAATGACATAAAGTTGATAAACGTCTCCGGGCAAGTAACCTGGGTTGTTATGTCAATATTTAGTAATCATTTATGATGATTATATGTTCATTTCGTTTCGTTCTGTTGTTTACATCTTTTGTTCTTATGTTTATGTTCGTTCTTTGTTTATTATGTATATCTTTCGTTTGTTCGTTCATTCGTTAATTGAAATAAACGTATTACGTTAATGTTAGTTCGGAAAATAAAAATAGAAAGGATAAAATAATAATTTTGAAAGGTTACACTTTAATCCCTAAGGTTTGGTCAAATGATAGTTTATACCCTGAGCTTTTGGAAAATGACAGTTTCTACTCTTATGTTTCAAAAATGACAATTTCTACCCTGTTCATTTGTTATTTACAAAAATAACCCTTGATTATAAAGGTTTACAAAATCAGCCCATATAAACTTTTATTACTTTAAAAAAAACAAAACACATGAAATATGGGACATGGCTAGAGTTTTAGGATTAAATAACTTAACGAATAATCGATCATTTTATGTACTGTCTGTTCCTATGAAAAGGTAGCTAGATCGACCTTGAACATGTCAAATTTCGTAATTTATAAAGGTCATTTGACACTCGAAATATTTCACTAAAGTCGATCGAGTAAACATGTTTTACTAAAAATCTGGAAATGGTTTTATATTTAGCTATAGACCAAACTTTGGGCATAAATATCTTTCAACTTACTCGATCATTTTACATAGCTTTTCTTTCTAAAATAAATTAGATACGTAAACTTTAACATGCCAAAAATATAGAATTTTTAGAGGTCTGATGAGTTTCGAAAACTGGTTTGAAAGTTGGGCAGCTGGTCGACATAAATGAAAACAAAATAACTGGAAATCAAGGTTTCTATTCCTAGCGATATGGTGGCAACTTTAGACTTGAATAACTTCTGACTCGATTAACCATTTTACAAAGTTCTTGTTTCTAAAATAACTTTGCTAGGTCGACTTTAACATGCTAAAAGGAAAAAAAATTTAGTGATGGTTTAAAGGTCGAAAAATATGTTCAAAGTAGGGCTACTGATCGAACCAAAACAGAAAACAAATAACTGGAAAACCTTATTCCTATTTAGCGATACATGGCAATTTTTAGATCCCGATAACTTTGTGAAAACTTTATCATTTTCCATGATTCTTGTTTCTAAATTTAGCTTGTTGGGTGAACTAGACACATACCAAAAATTAGATTTTAATAGGGTCGTTTGGGTGTTGGTTTTGAGGTCGAAAGTTGGGTGTTGAGGTGTATTTCTGCTCTACTATAAACACAGAACAACACCCGATAGGGTTTTAATGTTTATAGGGTTTTCCTATTGGCTTTCTACGTATAGTATGACAATATTATGTATATTTTATCATGTTTCATTAGTTCTTGGTTTGTTTACACAATTATTCGAGTAGCTAGTATGTGTTCGTTATTCTGATTGATCAGACAAGGAAACAAAGAAAAGGAAACTTAAATTTTATGATCTTGTTTCTTTTTAGTTGTTGTGTTTTAATGTTGTGAGACAATATAAGTAAATAATACTGAATAAAAATAGAATAGAAGTACTTACTTAGGGTTTTAGTGTCGAGTAGGGTTTTAGGATCAAATAGGATTATCTCTTGAACCCGATTGATTCTCCTTTTATGGACTTCCTAAGTTTGTATTGAGAGTAATCTGGGACTGTGTTTGAGGCTGTGATCAGTAGGGATTTGGAACTGGATTTGTTTCTGTGGTTGTCGAATTTTGGTGTGAGATGAAAGTATGAAACTAGGTTGTTATTTATAGGGGAAGATTAGGGTTTTCTAGTGATTGTGATAAGGAGACAAGGTATGGAGACATGGCTGACAGAATTTGGAGAAGTATGCCACTTGGATAGGAGGAGGGGGAAGATGAAAAAGGGATGATGTGGTCGAATGATTGCCAAGGATTCTATCTACCAATAAGGTACATTCTTGAAGAGGAAGGTGTACATGTGGAAGGCTTGTTTGAAGAGAATGGAGAGGAGAGGGGAGAGGACAAGAGTTGTGTTCATGGCTAGGTTCATTGTATTATCAAGATGTAAAATTTAGTTTGGTTGTGTAGTTGTGATCGAACCAGTTTCCAGGAGGGGGAAATCGAATGGCTTTGGAGTGTGGTACATTGTGCTTTAGAGGGTAGTATTTAGGGTTTAGAGAAGGTAACTAATTTAGTTTAATTGGTTTTGTTACTTAGAAAAATATTTATGGATATTACATATATATGAAATTTGAAATATTAGTGAAATAGAAAAGGAAATGATTTAGGGTCATGAGAGTTGTACTTTAGGCTTAAATGAGTTGTACAATAATTTAGGATTTAAGAAAAATATAGTTTTAACATTTATTTAGTTTATAAAAATTATTTGTTAAAGTTTATTATGTTTAAAAGGTAATTAAATGGAATTTATAGTTTTTGTGCATTAGGCACTTGTACTTTATGCTAAAAGACTTGTAAAAATAATTAAGGAGTTTAGGAAAAATAATTTATAAAAGTTATGCATGTATGGTTTGTAACTTGTGCTTTAAAATAAGTATAAATGGGATTTTTATAAAGATTTTGTAAATAAATGATTTCATGCATAAAAGACTTGTACTCTAGCTTAAATAACTTGTAAACTTAATATTTTGTAAAAATATTGTATAAATAATTTAGGGTTTGTGAAATGAATACATAAAATCATGACTTTATGAATTTAGGGTTTTACCGGGAGCTGAAATAGAATTAGGGTTTCTGGTGCTTTAGTAACTTGTACATTAACTCAGATATGTCGTATTTTTATGTTCTGAGGTTTAGTTGTTCATATTTGGTGCTGTGATGAATTTTAGGGTTTCATAGAAACTCTTATACAGATAATGAATGTTTTGTTTTGTATGTTCGTTAAGGATTTATCGTAAAAGGGTAAATGGTATTCTGTAATATTTTCATATCATTATGTTTATGAAATAAACATTAGGTTTGTTAGGCAGGTCTTGTGAGAGCACGTTTATCAAGGATGTGAGCTACGTCACATAAGATGATAGATACAAAAAAAAAAATAAAAAAAAAAAACGTGGAAAAAGGATAATAATTCTGTAAAGTAGATAGGAAATTTTACGAGTGGTTACACAATGTCACAAATTAAAATGACATGTCATTGTATAAATACTTTTTTATATAAAAACTTAGTAGTTTTTTTTTTTTTTTTTTTTTTTTTTTTTTTTTTTTTTTTTTTTTTACAAATTCATACTCCTAGTAAATGTTTTTGGTCAAACCTATAAAAAGTAAATGATAAATGCATGATGAGAACACATTATATCTACTTCTTCATAAACATTTTCCAAGAATCTCCAAATAAATTCACATTTCCAAAAAGAAAAAATTAACCTATAGCAAAATAAACGCAACATGAAATTTAGGGCACTCGGAGTGGGCAAGTTTATGGCCAGCGGTATGGCCCATACCGCCGGTAACACCACCGCCGGCCATAAATTTATGCTCAAAATTTATGGCTAGCGGTAATAATACCCGGTGATGATAAATTTCCATATGAACGTTGCATAGAACCCTTTTTTTCAAACTAATCATATGATTTCTTCTTGTTGCTCCACCTGTTGCTGACGTCATCAAATACTGGCTCCCACTTGCTGCCATTGAATCTCCAAATGGGGTTAGGATTAAAATGAAGAAAAGAAATATTGTACCGAAAAAGATTAAGGATACTAAGTCTAGGATACGCCATTGTTGTCTTGTTGGGTGTTTTGTTGATGATGATGACGTCAGCATTGTTTAATGGGGATTTGGAGATCTGGGTTGTGGAGGGTTTTGTGAGCTTGGAAGTGGGTGTGTGTTGAAAATTAGAAGTGGGTTATTATTATGGATGTGTCTTTTAAGTTTTTTTTATATATATTTGGTAGGTATGAGAATTTATCGGGCGCTATTGAATTAGTTTGGGAGGTATGAGAATTTATGAGAATGAGTTGGCTGAAGTTTATTGGCTGAATTTGGGAGGTATGATAAATTCAGAATCACCACTTCTAGTGCCCTTAGTAAGTATGATTATTTTTCGAAATCTTTGACAATCTCTTATAAAATCAAAAGACAGTTACAAAGATTACGCCGTAATTCAAGATTTTCTTAAATATAGTTAAAACTCATTCAACTTAAAAGACGTTACAAATCTTGTTCACATGATCCATTCACTTCAAGGGGTAAAACAGTAATTTCATATTTACTCCACATTTTGGCATGCATTCTGGATTCTGCAAAACCTATCTAATGCTTCTGCACTCTGCAAAATTTGTCTCCAAACAAAATTTGTTTTCACACTTTTTAAGGTTCATTTGTTTCTAACAACATTGTCACCTTTTTCATGTGTGTGGTTTTGTAACTTTTTTTCACTTGTTGCAATGTTGGATCATTTTCCAAATTGTGTTTCACCAAGAAAAAAAGTTTTTTCTGGATTTGGGTTAGGTTTTGTTACATTTTTTATATTTTTATTTTTCTTGTTTTTTAATTTTAGTTTCAAGAATCCTAATTCTGATAAAGATTTCTTTCAAGGGTTTAATGTTAATAGTAGTAACAATAACAATAATAGTTCTGTTATTTCTTGGTCTTTTAGATTTAGTAGAACATCAACTACAACAACAACTATTGTTATAGAAAATAGTACACAATTAGTACAACAACATAGGCCTAAGGTATTGGTTAGTGAAAATAAGGATGTTTATTATAATCTATTATTTTAAACATATATTCCAAGTTTGTATGTTTATTTTCTAAATCTCCAAGTGAAGTTTCATTCTAAACTAAGACTTATCATTTAATGTTAATCAAATAAAGGTTTGATGGAGGAATTTAGGAAGAGTGCAAACAAATATACAGTCCTTGAAGATAGAATAGAAGATGGAAGTATGGAGAATGATTTATGCAGGGATAAGAATGGAAAAAATGTAAGTATGGAAGAGAATATAGTCAATGAAATGAGGATTTTGATATTTTCATTCTGTGGCAGAAGCAGGAGGAAATGGTTGATATGTTTGTGAATGATAAGAGGATTCTCACTGATGAAGAATTAGAGACTTGGGCTCGATATATGTGTTAGTGGTACAAGGGGAAGTGGGAAGCAAAATGGAAAACTAAATGCCCCATTGTAGGAAGATGTAAATGGCTTAAGGATTGATTGAAGTAGTGAATATGGAGATTTAGACACTGTACTGTCTATACTCTATATGAATTTTCATGTTTGTTTGTCTTTGTATGTTGTTGGTCTGTATGTTTTAGCTCTAAATTCAGCAGCTTTGGTGTTCCTTAGCTCTGATTTTGTATTGTAATTGCTTTGGAGCTTAATATAAAGCATCATTTTGACTTCATTGTTTTTGGCAATCAACTTCTTTTGCTCATCACTGTGACGAGTAAGAGAAGCTCCTACATCCCGACCACCCGAAATATCATTACTAATGGGCTTGTAATCACCCTCAACAATAATATACCACAGATCTATGTCCTTTGACTTTACATATGTCTCAAAGCGATTATTCCAATATATAAAACAATTTGGTTCAAATAGAGGTGGTCTTTGCATAGATTGCCCATCTTTAAAGTTTTCAAAATCCATGGATCGTTTTAAGTTTTAAAATACAATATATTTTAAAAATCTTAAGTAACGTAGCTCTTGATGCCAATTGTGGAAAACTAGAAGGGGGGGGGGGTTGAATAGTTTTACCGATTAAAATTAATTCGCTTTGTTACTTTATGTTAATTCAAAGGAAACAAGCTCAGACAAGTATTCACACAATATATATATGAAACGTAAAGAGAGGAAAGATCAAACCACACAACACGGATGTTTATAGTGGTTCGGCTACAAGAACTCTCTTCCTTGCCCTACTCCACTCCTCGAGCCTCTAACTCGAGAGTTATCCTTCACTAAGAAACAAACTCTCTTCTAGGTGGAGAAAACCTTTACACGTTGCTTACTTCCTTTTCCGGTACTAAGCTAAACACCGAGTTCTACTTCAGGGCAGAACTAACCCAACGTCGCCTATACAATTACCGACACTAAGCTAAATGTCGAGTTCTTTCACAAGGGTACAACCACTCCCTACACTCTTTGTGTTTTGAGGACTAAAACACTAACCACACTTACTGAGATAAATGATACAAATAATGATGTGTGAATTACACAAAGATCACACAGTAACTATGCTAAAGGTTTACACTTCTGTGTTGAACCTTGATGCTTAATCTTCTTTGGTACAAAAGATAGATCAAATGATATGAATGAATGATGTTAGTAATATAAATGAGTATGTACTTTAGCTATATGAGTGATGAGAAGGCCAAGTGATCAGCTTGCTATTATGTACTTTAGCTATATGAGTGATGAGAAGGCCAATTGATCAGCTTGCTATTTATAGGCAAGCTGATACACACTCGACGGATCCGGCGGATCCCTTAAAACGGATCCGTCCTTTATGTCGAAGGGATCCGCGTGTATGCCAGAGGTAAGACAGCTAAGAGATTTTCCAAATCTCTCCAATCTCTTCATATCTTTGTGTTTTCATATCAAGATCATCCAATGTCAACTATCTTACTTGAAGATCCATCCAAGATATTACAAGATCTTACCAAGATTGTATGTTTGATGCATGCCATGATGTCATTGTATCATTTAAGAAATAAAGTTTCCTTTTAAGGAAATAACCATGTATATGTATGAAATGTATTTCCAAGTAAACTTGTAAAATGTGTTCTTAAAGATACTTTAGCTAGTATTTATAATTTGCTTAAAGATATACTTTGTAATTGTCATTAACAAAACTAAGCAAATATCGTAAAATATAAATAACGTTTTTGGGACGATATTTGTGTTAACAATCTCCCCCTTTTTGTTGATGACAAAACATAAAGTATATTTTTGAGCAATATAATAAGTATAGCATTTGTTCTTTAAAATATAGATTAAGTTTGTTTTATTTGAGTTTAAAAACTTTTTATGCAAAAAGTATATGTTCTGTGACGATTCACAGTTATGCAACCTTAATCCTTTCTCCCCCTTTTTGTCGAAACAAAAAGAAGAGTTGCGTAGCGGAATGCGATTTTGAGAACTTTAAGAGCTCCCCCTTGTTTGATACTCCCCCTAAATGGAGTAACAAGGTAATGATTCATGATCCTACAAAACAAATGGTTAGAAGATGAAATGCTCCCCCTCGATGTATACTCCCCATTATTCGAGTACCAACGTATACTTTTGAAGGGTATGATATGCTGCAAATAAAGTGTTAATGATGAATAACTTCAATGAAGAAGTAGAAGTGTTCTTCCAAACAAGCCTTTTAATATGTTTTGACTTTAAAAAGTCAAAGTAAGTGTCTGATGATTATTTATACCTAAAGCAATCATGATATAGAGTACAACAAGCTATATAAAGATGTTAGTTATCAAAGATAAGGATAATATGCAATATGTTGATCACTCATAAGCATAAAACATCACATTCATAGATATTGAAAATTTTGTGACAAAAGTCACAATGATGAAATGATGTTACAAGTAAAATAAAAAGACATCCTAGAAATAACTAAAAAGTCCTAAACCAATAACAACTAGACTAGAAAGCTCCTATTGAGGAGGATGAGAGATGGCATTGAGACGCTCGAGAACATGGTTCTAGATGAACCTCATCTCGTTTTGAAGCTCATGGACCAAAATGTTGGTCCTTTGGGCCAAGTGAGATGTTCTCTCACAATGTGCGCAATCGTAACTTGAAAAACCGGGAGGAAGACTAGGTTGCAAGTTTTGTGGTGGTGGTGGTGGTGGTTGGTTGTTGTTGTTGTTGGATGGTTGTTGTTGTTGTTGTTCATTGGTTGTTGGTGGTGTTTGGAGGGAGTTCATGAGGATGTTTTGGATGTCCATGGCTTCATTTAGTCGGTGATCAACTATACCCGAGAGAGTGTAGAGACGGTTGAGCTCTTCACTAATCTCTTGTTGGGTTTGAGGCATGTTCATCCACATTGCTTCGTCAATGGCAACTAGAGTGGATGTGGGTGATAGAGGTTGTGGTTGAGGTTGGGAAGATTGTGCATCCTGGTATAGAGGGCCATGGATATCCGGGTAGACCGGGTGAAAAAGCATGGGTTGTTGACCTTCAAAGGTCATGGGTGAAAGATTGGGTAATTTTGGTGAAAGTTCTTCTAAGTCATCAAGATGTGGTGATGTAGGAGGAGTCCTAAATAATTCCAACGGTTGGAGTTTGGATGATTTTGGTGGTGATGGTGATCTAACAGGTTGGTTTGGAGCTGGTGGTGGAGTAGTGGCTATTGGAGTAATGGTTGGTGGTGGTGTTTGTATAACAACATGTAATGGTGTTGGAGTGGAGAGTGTAAGGAAATTTTCACTAGCAATGGGTGATGATATATTGAGAGGAGAATTTTCCTCAGATGAGGAATTAGCTAAGTTGATAAAACAACAAGGTTTAACACTAATGCGGGCTGTTCTTCTTGAAGGTCTGGATGTGGAAGAGTTGTTTGACTTAGTCATGTTGAAGTATGATAGCTAAGATGTACAGGAGGGGAAATGGTTGTTGTGTGAAGTGATGATCCTAAAGCACTAATTTATAGGCAGAAGGTATATGAGTCTGTGTGTTTGGATTTGATGTGAATCCAATAGAGAATGTTGGTTCTAAATGATTTGGAACAAAAATTTGTGCAAATCACATCACATAAGTCAATCCATAGAACTTATGTTGAGTAAGAAGAAGAAGATATGCAGTAAATGCTAAGGGGTAGTGGAAAATCCTGTGATGTGATGTACCCACGGATTTGAAGGATCCCTAAAAAGGGTTCCTTACTTGTAACAGAAAGGTAACTTACTCCTAGGATTTAAAAATTCAAATTTTGGTGGGAAATTATGTTCTTAGGTTTCTAAAGATTTCCTAATCATTTCTAAGTGTTATTAGTGATCAGTGAACCTAATCTATAGAGCACTAGAGACTGAAATCAAAGAATCGGGATGAGTCGAAAAGTTTTAAGAATTTAACTGTTATACCTGCGGATCCAATCGACAAGGCGTGCGGATCCTTAAATAGGGATCCGCCTGATCCGAAGGTTGTCAAGTCACAGAGCCAATGCTAACACTTGGCGGATCCAAAGTTAGGGATCCGCCAAATCCGTCTGGCAGAAATGCTAAAACATCACACAGAGAATGTCATATTTCGCGTTTTTCGACGAAAATCCGAAAATTTTCTTGGAGCATATCTATCATCTAATATGTAATGCAAAACAACTAAATATGATGATACCAACACATATTTAATCATAGAATAATCCGATCATATGAATTTACCTTAATAGAAGTTAAGCCAAACATAGGCTTACTTTTGGAAAATTGATAGCACTAAGTGTTATCGACCTGCAAGGATTGATTAGTTCACATACAATTCAAGTAGTATCATAACAAGTTAATAACGTAACCATTCAACATAACATTGTCTAGAAACGATTAGTTCCAAACACTCATATCAACTCAATTTCTTCTTCAACTTCTTCATTCCCTTGTGAAGCTTCATGATCCATCGACCTAAATTCTTCACCATTCCCTTCATTTGACGATGCTCAGGTGATTCATTCTGAATTGGTGGAAGTTGTCTCAAGTACTCGGGTGGAGGAAGTCTTGAATTTGGTAGGCCGTCATCGTCACTCATTGATGATGAAGATGATGAGGTTGGAACACGAGGGCGTTTGCCTTTATCAAGTGCTACCCTATGGTCGCTTAAGGGATCAAAGGTGCGTTGGATCTCATCATAATCCGGAACAAAGCCTAAGGCATTTCTAGGAATGGGTGCAAATGCTCGATAAAGACGGGTTAAGAGCATTCCATAGGGTAACGCCATTTTTCCTTGAACCGGAATATCGGCCATTCTCTTGGCGATATAGTAAGCAAGATTGAAGGGCTGACGAGTTGACACATTGTACATCATGTGGCAAAGACAAGCATTGATGTGATCACGGTTTCCTACCGTACACATGACATTTGCCCTTAAGACTTCTTCCAATTTCCTAAACTCGGGCTTAATCTCATTTTTCTCCATAGCAAACGGATCTCTAGCTACTTCTTTACCTCGATACATCCTAGTGGGGTTGTTTCTAGGAATGAAGAGATGCTCACGAATGACTTCTTTTGAGGCTAAAGGAGTGGCATATGGTGCCGTTCATTCAAGATTTGACTCAAGAATAGTTAATGACCATTTATCGGTATAGACACTTGTTCCATAACTTGGAACTCCTAGGACCTCACCGAATTGATTTAAGGGGATGTTGTATTGTGTTCCATTGACACTGAAGCGAATGTTAATGTAACCATAATCATTTGACTCTAGAATGACGCTAGCATAGAATTCTAAAATGAATTGTGGAATGATTGGTTCATCGATATCTAGGAGGGAGTCAAAATGAATGGTCGCTAGTTGTTCCCTAAGATTTGTTCCTTCATAGAATGAGGACTCTACAAACCTACCCTCATGTACGTAGTGTTTTTCTAAGGCTTTGAAAGTTTCAACCTGTTGGTCACTAAGTCCTTTGGTTTTATGGTGTTTAGGTAGGTAGTTGACGGTGTGTTTGTGATCATAGTTGGTGACGGGAGGCATGATTATCCTAGACATGAAAAATATATATATAGTTTAGTTGAAATTATCAAAAAGAAATATATATGTCTAGTGTGTGCCTATATGGGGACAATGTGGAGGTGCGATTATCTCGACTCATTTTGATGCATGAAAATTATGTTTATGCAAGTTTTATAGTAAAACAAGAGATAATCCAAATGCTCCTATTTCAATGTAGCTACATTTGAATGTACCCGAAAATACATATTAGTTATGTATTCCCTTTAGAATTCAAGAGACATGATGCAAGTGATGCTTAAAGCCTAACGTTTTTGTATTTGTATGAACAATGTCCAAAAAACCGTTTTTCCTAGTCGTGAGAATATTTTAGCAAAAATTTCTCATGGGGTTTTTGATGAATGATGACAATGTACTATCAGATGCAATTCCTAACTATGAAAAACATGATTTGTTATGCAATTTAGAAAGTATGCTTCATGATTTTTCAAGAATTATGCATAACCCCAAGGTTTGGTTTTGTGCATGAAATAGAAATCCTAGACGCAGATCAGGAGTATAAACATGATAAGGATACTTACAGTGATGTTTGGAGCAGAATTTGGTTGAGAACAATGGCTTAATTTGTGAATTTTGTGAAGTATGGGACGAATTCAGTAGGTGATAAGTTTTAGGAGAGTGATGAATAGTACATGGTGTTGCATATTTTATAATATATCAACCTGTGCATGTGACGGATCCGGCGGATCCCTAACAAAGGATCCGCCTTTGTTATCGTTTGGATCCGCGGGATCAAAACACAGTTTTTGGTTTAGTGTCGAGTTAAGTTAAACTAAGGTTTATGCTATTGTCTATTCTAATCACTAAGTTCCATTAATCCTAATCCAAGTCTGAGGTAGTTGAAGGGTTCTCTTTTGAGAGGTTTTGTGAGAATCTCGGCAATGTTGTCCTCTGAGGAAACTTTCTCAATTGAGATATTTCCCTTCTGAACATTGTCGCGTAAGAAATGATGACGTATTTCAATGTGTTTGGTTCTAGCGTGTTGGACCGTATTTTTGCTGAGGTCGATAGCTCCTTTGTTGTCGCAAAGAATGGGGATGTCGTTGAGTTCGATTCCATAGTCTACTAGAGCTTGTTTCATCCACAGTGCTTGTTGACACGCCTTTCCTGCAGACACATACTCTGCCTCTGTTGTTGAGATTGCGAGAGCTGTTTGTTTCTTAGCGAACCATGAGGTGAGACAATATCCTACAAAAGTACAAATACCACTAGTACTTTTCCTATCAACATAGTCACCGGCATGGTCTGAGTCGGCATACACTATGGTTTCTACACCCGTTCCTTTGGGATACCATAATCCTACATGTGTGGTGCCTTTGATGTACCTAAATATCCGTTTAACGGCTTCAAGATGAGATATTTTGGGATCTTCTTGAAAACGTGCACATAGACAAACACTAAACATAATGTCAGACCTACTAGCCGTAAGATAGAGTAAGCTACCAATCATTCCCCTATATTTAATGTTATCTACGGATTCATTTTCTTCATCCTTTGTGAGTTTGGTTTCGGAGGACATAGGTGTTTTAGTTGGTTTTGAGTCTTCAAGACCAAACTTCTTAAGCATATCTTTGATATACTTTGATTGGTTGAAGAATATCCCATCTTCTAATTGTTTTATTTGGAGACCTAAGAAAAAGTTAAGTTCCCCCATCATACTCATTTCAAACTCATCATGCATGATTTTTGAGAAATCATCACATAACTCTTGACAAGTTGAACCAAATATAATGTCATCCACATATATCTGGACGATGATAATATGTGATCCCTTTTTCTTGGTGAAGAGAGTGTTATCTACTAGGCCCATGGAGTACTTATGGTCAACTAAGAAGGTCTTAAGTCGATCATACCAAGCTTTTGGTGCTTGCTTAAGTCCGTATAAAGATTTCTTTAATTTGTAAACATGATTTGGTTTTTCAAAATCGGCAAAGCCGGGAGGTTGTGCTACATATACCTCTTCATTTATAAAGCCATTTAAGAATGCACTTTTGACATCCATTTGGAATAATTTAAAATCATGTGCACATGCATATGCGAGTAGTATTCTAATAGATTCAAGTCTAGCTACGGGTGCAAATGTTTCATCGTAATCTATTCCTTCTTGTTGATTGTAGCCTTGTGCTACTAGTCTAGCTTTGTTTCTAGATACTATGCCATTTTCATCCATTTTATTTCTAAAAACCCATTTGGTACCAATTATGGTTTGATTTTTAGGTTGAGGAACTAATGTCCAAACGTCATTCCTAATAAATTGATTTAATTTTTCTTGCATCGCAATGACCCAAGATTCATCTTTTATTGCTTCATTTATATTTTTAGGTTCTATTGTTGAAACGAAACAAAAGAAATTACTTTCATTTTGAGCTTTAGATCTTAATGTTCTTTCATTGAGTTTCCCTATGACGTTTTCTAATGGATGACTTTTGTCTTCTTTGATGTTGACTAAATCTCTTTTTATTGGTTCATCTCCTTTATCATTTTCAACATTTTCCTGATTATCAACCATTTGGTTTTCAACTAAGTCATCATCTACCAAAGGTGATGTCTTAGAGGGAGGTGGACATTCATCGAATGTTACGTTCAATGATTCCTCGACTCTTGAGGTTCCCTTGTTCAAAACTATGTATGCTTTACTAGTTTGTGAATATCCTAGAAATACACCTTCATACGACTTTGGGTCGAATTTGGTTAGATAATCCTTAGTGTTTAAAATAAAGCACTTGCTTCCAAACACTCTAAAATATCCTAAAGTAGGCTTTTTACCTCGATAAAGTTCATAAGGAGTTTTATTTAAAAATGGTCTAATTAAAACTCTATTTAGGATATATGTGGAAGTATCTACTGCGTGACACCAAAACTTTTGAGGTATGTTTTGTTCATTTAACATAGTTCTACTCATTTCTTGAATTGTCCTATTTTTCCGTTCTACTAAACCAGTAGATTGTGGAGTTCGAGGAGCCGAGAAATTATGAGTTATTCCATTTTTATCACAGAATGTTCCGAATTGGATTTCATTGTCAAATTCTCGACCATGGTCAGTTCTAATAGATACTATGTTACATCCTAGTTGATTTTGAATTTTCTTGCTTAGAATTTCAAATTTATCAAATGCCTCATTTTTGGTTTTCAAAAATTTAGTCCACGTATACCTAGAATAATCATCTACTATAACTAATGTGTAAAAATTACCTCCATAACTTTGTATAGCCGACGGGCCAAACAAATCCATATGTAACAATTCTAGACATCTAGATGTAGATACCATATTTTTAGCCTTATGGCTATTATGCACTTGTTTCCCAATTTTGCAAGCATCACAAAAGTGTTGGTCATATCTTAACTTAGGTAGGTTCCTAACAAGTTCTTTGGATGATAAGGATTGAATTAACCTAATATTGGCGTGACCTAAACGTCGATGCCATAAGGTTGAGTTTTCGTCCAGAGAAGTAAGACAAAGCTTGTCTTTCGGTGTTTTATCTAATTTCATAACATATACGTTATTCTTTAAGACACCTTTTCCTACTGTTATGCCATCTTTAAGTATTTTACTTCCATTTTCACTGAAAAGGACGTTATACTTTTTACGGCATAATTGACTTATACTAAGTAAGTTAAAACCTAAGTTATCAACATGAGCAACATCATCAATAGAGAGAGAGTCATGAGAGATTGTACCTTTTCCGATGATTTTACATTTAAGCTTGCTACCAAATGTGACATTACCTCCGTCGTACACTTGGTAAGTGGAGAAAAGGCTTTTGTTTCCCGTCATATGTCTTGAACACCCACTATCTTTGATCCACTCATCAGGTTCAAGTTCAACTTTTAAGCACACCTAAGTTCAATAAAGACTCAAGCGTTTGGTCCCCAATATCTCATGGGTCCGTTTGTGTTAAACATAACATTATCATGGTTCATGTAAGCAAATGGAGGATAATAGTTACATGGCATATAATTGGGACCTTGAAAGTTTCTAGGCATATTTTGGTTCCAATTATTTTGATAATGATGTTGTGAATTAACATTACTCTTAGGAAAGGGGTGTTTGGGAAAACTAGTTTGAGGTCTCTGTTGTGTTGTTTTAACTCTATACTCATTTCTAGCTTGACCTCTCCCTATGAACACAGCTGGTTTTAGCTTGTTATTAGTTGTACTAGTGCTAGGTTTTCTAGTGACCTTAACAAATTCAGTACGGTCTGTTTTCTGAACCTTCTATTAAACTTCTGTACTCGCGGATCCCTTGGGTACAACGGGCGGATCCAAAATACTGGATCCGTCGGATCCGTGAACCTCTGACTTAGTTGAAACAGTTTCTTTTTCATTCACAGTTTGTTTCTTAAAGTCACTTAAGGTTCCTAGTTTCATAAAACCTAATCCGGTTTTATCATGAGGAAGTTTTTGCATCTTCATTATCTCATCTGCACAACTTATGTTTTTATCAAACCTTTTAAACTTAGAGTTTTGCTTAATGAGATCTTCCTGTGAAGTTTTTAGTGCATCTAATTCTAATTTTAGTTCTTGACACGAGACACATGTATCTTTACTATTTTTCCCTTTTTCCATTCGTATCTCTTTTTCTTTAAGCCAATACACTTCTTTTTCTAAAAGTGTTGTTTTAGTTTTCAAGAATTTGTTTTTGTTGATGATTTTTAATGTGATATCACACAGCTTGTTATATTTTATTTCTAAGGTTTCATCATCTATAGAGGAGTATGAGTCAGAATGTACCTCTTCTGTGTCATGAACCATAAGGGCAACTTCGTTGTTTATAGGCTCATCATCATCTCCTTCACTATCACTCCAAGCTCCACTAACGAATGCTTTTTGAGACTTGTTCTTTGGAGGCTTTGGACATTCACCTATAAAGTGACCAGAGTCACCACATCTATAGCACTTCCTATCTAACTTGCCCTTTTTATCATCACGGTCTTTTCGTAAAGATTTCTTTTCTTCACGAGGTGGTTTTACGAACTTTCCTCGTCTTCTGAAGAATTTCTTGAAATCTCTTACGGCCATGGCATATTCTTCGTCTTCGCTACTTGAACAAGAGTCTTCATCATCACTTGATTCAACTCTAGCTTTCAAGGCAATTGACTTTATTTTCTCCTTCTTCCCTTTAACTATTTCTGAATCCTTTTCCATCATCATTTCGTGAACTTTGAGATTTCCTATGAGCTCATCAAGTGTCATGCTTGAGAGATCCTTAGATTCTTCAATAGCCGTCACCTTTGCTCTCCACTTAGGATGAAGTGCTCTAAGAAATTTCCTGACAAAGTTCTTACTAGAAAAATATTCGTCAAGTGCTTTAAGAGATGTAATAATAGTATTAAACTTAGCAAAAGCACCATCAATGGTCTCATCTTCAGAGATAACAAATTGTTCATATTGCTGAACAAGAAGATAAATTTTGTTATCTTTGACTTGTGAGTTCCCTTGATGAGTGATAATAAGAGATTGCCAAATATCTTTAGCCGTTTTGCACATAAAAACTCTTTCATATTCTTTCTTAGGTAAGGCATTGTAAAGCATCATTTTGGCTTCATTGTTTTTGGCAATCAACTTCTTTTGCTCATCACTGTGACGAGTAAGAGAAGCTCCTACATCCCGACCACCCGAAATATCATTACTAATGGGCTTGTAATCACCCTCAACAATAATATAACACAGATCTATGTCCTTTGACTTTACATATGTCTCAAAGCGATTCTTCCAATATATAAAACAATTTGGTTCAAATAGAGGTGGTCTTTGCATAGATTGTCCTTCTTTAAAGTTTTCAAAATCCATGGATCGTTTTAAGTTTTAAAATACAATATATTTTAAAAATCTTAAGTAACGTAGCTCTTGATGCCAATTGTGGAAAACTAGAAGGGGGGGGGGGGTTGAATAGTTTTACCGATTAAAATTAATTCGCTTTGTTACTTTATGTTAATTCAAAGGAAACAAGCTCAGACAAGTATTCACACAATATATATATGAAACGTAAAGAGAGGAAAGATCAAACCACACAACACGGATGTTTATAGTGGTTCGGCTACAAGAACTCTCTTCCTTGCCCTACTCCACTCCTCGAGCCTCTAACTCGAGAGTTATCCTTCACTAAGAAACAAACTCTCTTCTAGGTGGAGAAAACCTTTACACGTTGCTTACTTCCTTTTCTGGTACTAAGCTAAACACCGAGTTCTACTTCAGGGCAGAACTAACCCAACGTCGCCTATACAATTACCGACACTAAGCTAAATGTCGAGTTCTTTCACAAGGGTACAACCACTCCCTACACTCTTTGTGTTTTGAGGACTAAAACACTAACCACACTTACTGAGATAAATGATACAAATAATGATGTGTGAATTACACAAAGATCACACAGTAACTATGCTAAAGGTTTACACTTCTGTGTTGAACCTTGATGCTTAATCTTCTTTGCTACAAAAGATAGATCAAATGATATGAATGAATGATGTTAGTAATATGAATGAGTATGTACTTTAGCTATATGAGTGATGAGAAGGCCAAGTGATCAGCTTGCTATTTATAGGCAAGCTGATACACACTCGACGGATCCGGCGGATCCCTTAAAACGGATCCGTCCTTTATGTCGAAGGGATCCGCGTGTATGCCAGAGGTAAGACAGCTAAGAGATTTTCCAAATCTCTCCAATCTCTTCATATCTTTGTGTTGTCATATCAAGATCATCCAATGTCAACTATCTTACTTGAAGATCCATCCAAGATATTACAAGATCTTACCAAGATTGTATGTATGATGCATGCCATGATGTCATTGTATCATTTAAGAAATAAAGTTTCCTTTTAAGGAAATAACCATGTATATGTATGAAATGTATTTCCAAGTAAACTTGTAAAATGTGTTCTTAAAGATATTTTAACTAGTATTTATAGTTTGCTTAAAGATATACTTTGTAATTGTCATTAACAAAACTAAGCAAAGATCGTAAAATATAAATAACATTTTTGGGACGATATTTGTATTAACAATCTTTATACATTTAATGTGCCTAGAATGAATTTCAATCACAGTTAATTGCTTAAGTGTGATTGATAATCTTTTCACACATTAAATATGTATACAAAATTTGTCCATCATGATTTCTACTCAAAAATTTTAAATCTCTTGGATTTTCATTTTCTTTGTAGAAACTCATCTTCATTCTATAGTGTAACTATAGAGTTCAAGATTAATTAAGTTTCCAAAACTAATTATCTTTATGGACTGCATCTAAAACATTCATAGTATGAGTAACTTGCCAAATTTAATATTTGCAATTCATCAACAGGTTTACCATAATCCTGTAACTCATAATCCTCAACATATTATACAAATACTTGAGATATCCTTGCGGATCTATGAATGAGAATTCCATCATCTTGAGATTTAGCATTAACATGTTTAATCCTCATCATGACTTTACTAGTGTATTTTAGAAGATTATGTATCTTATAATTTTATCTTTTCAAGATAAAACCTCCCACTTGCCTTTTGTAATTTATAGACTATCTATAAATACTTAGCAAGTAGAGCAACACAAAATTGTTCTCTTTTGGGACATTACAAATACATATTGACAGTTCCTAACATTTGTTTGTTAATAACCTACTCAAAGTAGTTTAACAAATTCCGAACTTCAATTTTAAGACTTATTGTGATTCATCACATTCCATAATAAATGGTGTCTTATTAATCTTCTAGGTTGGAGTCTAATTAAGTATATACTACTCAATTTTCTAACCTTGATAACTTTTGAAAGAATAGAAGATATAACTATCTTTAATCAAACAATATAACATGAGTTTGATTTTCCTAACTGAACGTACCATAAACATTATGTATTTCATTAGGATTAATATTGTAAGTCAATTCTTACAATATGTAAGATAAATATATTTCGTTTGGCTTATCTATTCACCAACTAAGCCAACTTAATGGTATAATAGACTTTCCAAGCCAATTGCATGCTATATAACATAAGTACTTTTTGACCAAGTCACTTCATGTCCATGTCTTAACAGGAAGACATAAACTTTTATAATCCCAACATATGTTATAAATCATTGATCAACTCAATGACTTCTTGTATATGTCTTAATTAAAAAACATAACAAGTTATCATCTTACTTTATTATAATAAGTCTTGTAACAATTTAAAAGATTTCATATTTATAACTTTACAATAAATTATAAAAATGCATAACTAAAGTAATCCTGAACACCACAATTTGGTTTCAATAGTAATTTCAAGTTAATTTATCACTTCATATATTTATGACATTCCAATAATACATAAATATTCAAATTTGAAGTAGTATTAGATTACTTCATTTATGTCATTTCAATAAAACATAAATATTAGGTTTGAAGTAGTCTTATTATCATATTGACACTTGTTCTAATGATTATATAATTTAGAGACTTGAAAATTAACATAATTTCATTACATCAGTTGATCTGCTAGTAATGAAAGTATGTAATTTACCTTGTCATTAATATCTATGTCAAGGTCTCACTTACGCTAGATATTAATTCCAAGTGTTCTATTAATTAAATGTGAATAAATCACATTAGAACATTAGTCTCTTACCTTGCAGTCAAGAGAATCCTTAAATCATATTCCTTTGTGTTGTTCCTTGCACACAATAAAGATTTCTCCCACTTGTGCATGGAACAACATCATGTATCAGATAAACAACAAGTCAATCATTTGTTTATGTGAACAATATGACTGTGTCATAGATATTAGTAGATATAGAACCACCTTGTCTAGTAAGAAAATGTACATGACTATCCTTAAAACCACAAGTGTCTACAATTGGAAAGTAATTATCTCAAGACATATTAGAGATAATCTGGGTTACAACCAAGATATCAAAGCTTGTAGCTCACACTGAATTACAGATCATTACATTAATATATATATATATATATATATATATATATATATATATATATATATATATATATATATATATATATATATATATATATATATATATATATATAAATAATTTAGTAATTACAACACAATGCTCCCACTGGATTTGTCAACATTATAAGTGTTTCATAACCAGTAAAATCAAATAATGTGCTATTTACTTTCCAACACCTTTGAGAAATCTCATACGTAACAATTACTTATGTACTAAAGAATGTATTCTACTTTGTAAATGATGGATTATCCATCAATGCAATTAACTTGGAAATAATTGGGCATGCAATTTCTTCCTTAATTTGACTATCATCCCCATAATGGTATGTAGCATCTTTAAGTGGTCAAAGCGCAACATCTAGATAAATCATGCTAGTTTGCCTTTTACCAATTTGCGGTAACTAGTCTAGCTTCTAATTTTAATAACTCATAAAATGTGCAATTTTCTTAACTATTAAAGTTTGCTATGAGTTATTTCTTAGAATTTAGACAATTCTAATTTTTCTATCATACCTTTCTCATTCATGAAAAAGAATAGGATTAAGTCTCACTCTTCTCAAAGAAAGTAGACTCAAAGAAAGTAGACTAGGTTTATTCTTATAGTAAAGTTGACTCTAGCCAAAAAAATCCTACAGGTGTAGATCAATTTACTACTAAAAGGAATGCCCCACGTTTACGGTTTTAACGTTGCATTAATACATTAAAAGAATTTACAAAATTCAATATTAGTATTTTCGATAATACAATTTTCAAGAAAAGAAAATTACCCAGGAAATACAATATAACCATTTAATTTTCTTGAAAAACTAGGATCCAACTTTCCATAGTTCCACTACATCAGTTGATCTGCTAGCTGTGAAAGTACAAAAGATGGTAACTTGTCGTACAATAATCGGCAAAACAATTTCCGACTCCTAGATCTTTATGGGAATTACATTTGCCAAACAATTTGCAATGTAAGCATGTTTCTTCCCATCTCATGCTTTAAGTCTCAAGGTCTCACTTATAACTTAATTAAGTCGTCTAATTTAGAAACTTGCAAATTAACATAGTTTCATTACATCAGTTGATCTGCTAGTAATGAAAGTATGTAATTTACCTTGTCATTAATATCTATGTCAAGGTCTCACTTACACTAGATATTAATTCCAAGTGTTTCTTATAATTAGATAGCATGGACTTAAATTTTAGGGTATTTATTTTGATGTGACAATCAAAATATTTACGAAGAAGCATGCACTCCTCTTCGTATCATAAGTTTTCAAAACAATTTTAATTTACCAATTTGAGGTTAAGAGTTAAATCAACAAAGTTTTAATTGAGGTATTGGGTTCACCAATCAAAGAATTATCTTCAATTATCACCCACTATATCCTACTGCTGCATGAGTCAAAAGACTCAAGTTATTCGGATAATTACCACAAAAGTAGCGTGTGGAATTGAGGTCAATTCACCCTTAAGATGATTTTGCACATATAATAGTGGTTCTTGGTAAGTCTAATTTGACGCACAAGCAAGCGGAGAGACAGAATGGAGTCTCTTTAAGGTCACAATTTAATGTGAAACCAACCTTATACCCACCTTATAGTTTGTCAAGATTGGGTCCGCCGTTCAACTATTGGTGCAAAAAAACTCATCAATCAAATTAAAAGTTTATGATTCTAAGTCTTATAAAATTTATGTTGTAAATTATAAAATTGCTAGTCTCGCCTGGGAGCAAATTACCGTGCGAAGCGAACCACTGTCGGCACATAAGACTTGACAATAAATAATTTACCACATCAAGGTTTCATAGTTATTAGATCAATTTATTTTTTATACAAAAAATTACCCTATTTTTTCTTATAATTCAATGATAATTTAAACAAAAAAAGTCAAGTAATTTAACAAAAAATAAATAAACACATAATAACGTATATAATCTTAACCATTAAATCATATAGCCACATGCAAACCTTTTGATAAATCCTATTAATAATCTCTATGTGAATTATTATGTATATAATTACTAAGACTTCCATTGGTTTTCGAGCGCATTGTACCCAATGGACCACAGACACCAACAAGTTGGTCGCGTAAGCCTTAATAATTATATACCACGTTGCACATAACTGATTCATTAATATAATTAATTAGGTCTTCCCTAATTTTAGATTTATCTAAAACATGTAGCACATAAAACAAACCCTAATCCATGATTACCTTGCATGAAGCATCATGGATTAATACCAGGAACGTAACCCTTATTCATATAAACACATAAACACACATGTTCTAATTTAGGGTTACAAAACTAACTTTTTAATTAAAAGAGGGTCGAAACCCCCCCCCCCTAAATTATGATTCGATTTATATTTTATGTTCTAAACCTAAAACAAATCGACAAACATGTTAATCCAAATCAAGATTTGATTTTTATTATGCATTTCGGTAATTCAATTACATGTTAAACGGCTCATGATGCCACTGTTGGAATTTAAATAACATGACATTCATATAAATAAATAACACACATCAAAGAGCATAGCGGAAGCAAGGATCGAATATTTAACACGTATAAAGATTACCGAATAATAAAAGTTAACGTACCTTGATCCTAGCAAAATAAGGAACTAAACTTCTCTTTTCTTCTTCTTGATCAAACAAAGGATTAACGTGAAACCCCTTACCTTTTTGTTTCACAATCCAAGATGAAATAACTAAAGTAAGTTATTACCAAGGTCTTGTACACACGTACTATTACCAACTAACGTTAGATGCTAGTGTAAAGACACGAATTAAACCAAAACTAATTTCTTTAATTAAAAGCAAATCGTCCCCCCTTAAAAGGATGAAGATCGACTGGTTTTAGACAAAGAGAATGAGAGAAAAACTTAAGGGTTATAGTTACAATGCACAAGGTAAAAAAACTAAAGACCAAAGGTTTGTATTTACAATGGAATTGTTTCTTGGAGCACAAGAAGTCGATTAGGGTTATAGAAACCCTTAAAAATCCGGCCACCCAATAACAATGGGTTCTAGATCCTTCTTGAGCCTCAAATTTCACTAATAGTCATTCCTTTATTTACTTAACGGTCGTTAATCAATTCAGTTAATTACTTAACGTCCGTTAGTTATCATTTCGTGTCCAAAGAATTAAATACATAACAATTATATATATTAATTATTTACATTAGTCATTCGTACGTAAAGTGTGCAATCCCAAAGTTCCGGGTTCGATTCTAGTCATACACATGTTAATATATTTCCATAAACTCTAACAAATTTTCCCATAACAGTTGTAACCCCGTTAACGAATTTTGAGACATTTTTTATTTATTTATTTTTTGAGTGAGAGGTTTTTGGTGGATTGAAATGGTTTCTTGGAAGGGAGATTACTATTTTGTGCTTCTCTTATAAGTGACAAGTTCGTTAGATTTCATTGTTAACTTATCATATCTGAAAATTGTTGTACTAATTATCATTTTAGTAATAGTAAGTTATTAATATTGTGTAAAATTATTCTTTTAAAGAAAGCTTATAGTTTCAAATGAGGTGAGGGTTCAAATGATAAAGAGGAAGATGTTTAAATGAGGTGAGGGTTGTGGGTTTTTATAAAAATTTCCAAAACTAGCTAGGGTTTACATTTTACACAACATCCCCTTAATTATCTAGTCATTACACAACACATCCTCAATAAACTTCAGTTCCAAGCATATATGGTAACCAGATCCCCGTCATTATCGCCATGTCACGTTCTGATTTGAATAGGTTTATATAATTCAAGTCTTTTGAAAGTGTTGATTGTGTTTTGTGTTGTGAAAAGGTTTATGAATAATTAGTTTACTACCCTGAAATAATATTTTTCGGTGAATCATGTATTTTAGTTTATTATGTTCTTTTTGATAATAAATTTACGGATATCAAGAATTTCATGTGACGTATTTCAACTCCTTAACTAAGGAATTTATGTCGTCTTTTTGGGTCTTTTTTAAAGTCATTCGTATAAAATGAGCCCGTTTGGCCAGTGCCCTTTTAGCCCGTGCCCGTTTGGCCCGTGTCCGTTCGGGTTCTAGCTCGTTTGGCCCGTGCCCGTTTAGCCCGTGCCCGTTTGACCCGTGTCCGTTCGGGTTCTAGCCCGTTTGGCCCGTGCCCGTTCGGGCTCTAGCCCGTTTGGCCCGTTGCCCGTTCCTGCTTGAATATTTGTATAATGTGCTTTATTATTTATATTAGTAACATTTAATGTAGGAATTGTGTTTAAATTGGTTGTATAATATGCTTGATAATTTGTATTTCTTATGTAAGGGGTGTTTTAATAACTAAATTAATTGTATTTATTGACAAATTAATTAATTGACTACATTAAATATCTTGACCAAATTAATAGTACTTTGTATTTTGTACATTAAGCTTTAAGACTTGTAAGTCTTAAAATTAAGATTGATAAGAAAGATCATTAATAGTGCTTTGTGTATTGTACAATAAGCATTATAGCTTGTAAGTCTTAATTTTAAGACCAAAATGAGAGAGAGTCATTTATGCTTTATATGTAGTATAGATTATAGTAGGTTTATGATATAAAAAATATATAAATGAATGAAATGTTAATTGTATAAACCATTCTATAGGTATTAAAAGACTAGGGTAGCTGAAGCTATGAAGCCAGAGTTATTGTAAGATTAGTGTATGTTTGTCAAAAATAATTGTTAGAAACTGAAAATGTAGCTGTAAATGGAGATAATCATGAGCTAATAGGAATTATCTTTGAGTTACATGAAGTAGTTTGATTATAAGATTATGAAAGTTTTTTCTAAAATTTTTGATAATTTCTATCTGTTAAATAAAACTTACTTTTAAATAGTTTATTTTAAAATAATAATAATAATATTGTAAATTTGTAATAACCTTATGTGTGCCCTAATATTGATGAGTCCACCTTTAGTGGAAAGAGTATGAAACAGTACCTTATAACAAAGAAAATTCCTATTGATAATACACTTGAGTTGCTGGTTGACCCATCGTCATGCATGAGCAACTTTTTTTAACGACAAAATTTCATTAAACACCAACAAGAAATTAAAGTAGTAGCGTAAAAAGATCACAAAAAAGGTTTACAAGCCAGGGTTGGATTTTGTTAATGCGATATGTTTATGAAGAAAGAAACTTTCTACTCATATAAAAATTTTACGAATGATCGAGCTAGACGGACGACTTAATGTCATCAACAATCCACGAATGAGCAACCATGGATACGTTTCCCTTTATGATACTTGCTCCGTAAGCACCCATATATTTGACTACATAAACTTGCAAAATATTGAACCAGTGATTTAATATTCATAGTTAATCTAAAATGACAAAAAAAAAAAAAAAAAAAAAAAAAAAATTCTTCTCGATAGATGTTACCATGCAATATGGAGACCATAGCAAACATTTACGCCGTAAATCAAGTTATCCATGATGAAATCTACTTAAAAATATCCTCAAGTTTGGATTAACTAAACCTTATACTTTTTACTTGATTTTCACTTACAAACACAGTCACAGTGTGTGTAACTTCTTGAAAAAGCTAGGTCTTACCCTTGTTCATGGTGTTCTTAAACTTCAAGAAACTTGTTGGTATCTCATATCACTTTCCAAATTGTACATTTTCAAGAAGGAGTAAAGTTTCTAGATTTCTATTCGCGTTTGTTACATTCTTTGTGTTTATATTTGTTATATTTGTATGTGCGTCGTCTTTCAATAGATATGAAGTTTTCGATAGAAGGGGTTTTGTTGTTGGAAATGTTGTCACAATTTCTCAAAACTTGAGGAATTATAGTAGCTCTTTTAAAGAATGTGATATATTTGATGGAAGATGGATAAGAGATGATACAAAACCATATTATCCACCCGAGTCGTGCCCTTACGTAGATGGAGTATTCAATTGTCATCGTTATCAAAGGCCAGATATCGACTTTGTAAAATGGAGGTGGCAACCATTTGGATGTGACATGCCAAGGTAAAATGGTCATTTACTACTTTATAAGTTATATATTTTGCTATTTACTGAGCGTGTTTGCTATAGTTGGATATGCAAGCTCTTAGTTAACATCTTAAAGTTGTGATTAGTAATTTATTGAGATGCATGCTTTTTATGATTATATTCCAGTTTTAACGCAACAGATTTTTTGGAAAGACTTGAAGGGAAGAAAATGGTGTTTGTTGGAGACTCTTTAAACAGGAACATGTGGGAATCGCTTGTTTGCATACTTCGACATTCTGTTGAGAAACAAAAACATGGTTTATGAGATATCTGGAAGGAAGAATTTTCACAAAAGGGGATATTACGCCTTCAGATTTGAGGCAAGTGGTTTCAGTTTTAATTTTACTGCGAATTTGAAGGTTGAAAGTCCGTCCATTAGACGTCGAAAGTGCTATGTAGTTTCATGCAATGTCTAATAATTTTGTAGGACTACAATTGTACGGTTGGTTTTGTGAAGTCTCCATTTCTTGTCAAGGAATCATCTTTCAATGGTAAAAATGGTCCTTTTGTGACACTAAGATTGGATTTGATGGAATCAACGACTTCATTTTATCATGATGCCAACATTTTGATCTTTAACACGGGACACTGGTGGACTCTTGAGAAAACGTCCCGAGGGTGAGAATCATTATAACTTTCAAATGCGACCTTAACACCTTGCATTCTGATAAGAATAATCTAGAATATAACAATGTAACATAGGCTTAATTAGGACTAACAACATTCTGCCGTTAAAAAAAGGGATAATTGTTTCTAAATGTATCGAACTTGCCACCTTTTACTATGTTGTGTAGTCACCTTTTTTTTTTACGAATGTGTGTATCCAAGTTGCCTAATCCGTCTATTCTGTGCATGCTAAGGTGATTAGAGTTTTTCTGTTAGAGTAAATTAAATAAATCGTCCTTATGGTTAGGCCCAAATTGCAAGTTTCGTCCTTTTCTTTAAAAAATTGCTAACGGTCGTTTAACAAAGGCAACGTTAGTCCATTTACCAAAGATCATTTGCAACGTTAGTCCTTTAACAAAGGCAACGTTAGTCCATTTACCATCGCCACCACCTGCCACCACCCACCTCCACCACCGCCACCCACACCCACCACCTCCACCCACCGCCACCCACCACCACCACCACCACCCACCACCACACCACCCACCACCACCCACCGCCACCACCAACGCCACCACCACCGCCACCACCACCCACCAACGCCACCAGTAATGCCACCACCACCCACCGCCACCACCGCCCACCACACCCACCGCCACCGCCACCACCACCCACACCCACCATCGCCCCCACCACCCACCACCCACCGCCACCACCACCTCCACCCACCGCCACCCACCACCCACCACCACCACCCACCACCACCATCACCACCTCCACCCACCGCCACCACCACCACCACCGCCACCACCCACCAACGCCACCACCACCGCCACCACCACCGCCACCACCACCCACCACCCACCAACGCCACCACCAATGCCACCACCACCATCGCCCCCACCACCGCCACAACCACCCACCGCCACCACCACCGCCACCACCTACCCACGCCCACCACCACCACGGCCACCACCCACCACCACCACCCACCACCGCCCCACCCACCACCCACCACCTCCACCCACCACCACCCACCACCGCCACCTCCACCCACACGCCATCACCACCACCACCGCCACCACCCACCACCACCACCGCCACCGCCACCGCCACCACCACCCACCACCACCCACCACCCACCCACCACCACCACCCACCCACCCACCACCGCCACCTCCACCCACCGCCACCACCACCACCACCGCCACCACCCACCACCACCACCGCCACCGCCACATCCACCACCACCCACACCACCACCTCCACCCACCACCAACCACCACCGCCACCACCACCCACCACCACCCACCATCCACCCACCACCACCCACCACCGCCACCTCCACCCACCGCCACCACCACCACCACCGCCACCACCCACCACCACACGCCAACGCCACCACCACCACCGCCACCACCACCACCCACCACCCACCACCTCCACCCACCACCACCCACCACCGCCACCGCCACCTCCACCCACCCACCACCACCACCGCCACCACCTACCACCGCCACCGCCACCACGCACCACCGCCACCATCGCCGTTATCCACCACCACCCACCACCACCACCGCCACCGCCACCACACACCCACCACCCTTCCACCCACCACCACCCACCACCGCCACATCTACCCACCGCCACCACCACCACCACCACCACCACCACCGCCACCACCCACCACCGCCCATCGCCACCACCAACGCCACCACCCACCACCATCCACCGCCACCGCCACCGCCACCATACATCCACCGCCACCACCAATGCCACCACCACCATCGCCGCGGTGGTGGGTGGTGGTGGGTGGAGGTGGGTTGTGGCGGGTGGTGGCGGTGGCGGTGGGTGGTGGTGGGTGGTTGTGGCGGTGGGTGGTGGGTGGTGGTGGCAATGGTGGGTGGGTGGTGGGTGGGGTGGGTTGTGGCGGTGGTGGGCGGTGGCGGTGGGTGGTGGTGGTTAGTGGGCGGGCGGTGGGTGGTGGTGGCGGTGGGTGGTGGGTGGTGGTGGCGATGGTGGTGGGTGGTGGTGGTGTGGCGGTGGCGGTGGTTGGTGGTGGGTGGTGGTGGGGTGGTGGTGGCGGTGGGTGGTGGTAGGTGGTGGTGGCGGTGGGTGGTGGTGGTTGGTGGTGGCGTTGGTGGGGTGGTGGTGGCGGTGGTGGTGGTGGTGGGTGGTGGCGTGGTGGTGGTGTGGCGGTGGGTGGGTCGGTGGTGGTGGTGGTGGTGGTGGTGGGTGGTGGGTGGTGGGTGGCGGTGGGTGGCGGTGGTGGTGGTGGTGGCGGTGGGTGGTGGGTGGTGGTGGCGTGGTGGGGGTGGGTGGTGTGGTGTGGGGTGGCGTGTGGGTGGTGGTGGCGGTGGGGTGGCGGTGTGGTGGTGTGGCATTGGTGTGGTGGGGGGTGTGTGGCGTGGTGGTGGCGTGGTGGTGGCGGTGGGTGGTGGTGGGTGGTGGTGGGGTGGGTGGTGGTGGTGGGTGGTGGGGTGGCGGGTGGGGTGGAGGTGGTGGTGGTTGGGTGGTTTGGCGGTGGTGGAGGTGGGTGGTGGCGGGTGATGGCGATGGTAAATGGACTAACGTTGCCTTTGTTAAAATACTAATGTTGCAAATGATCGATGGTAAATGGACTAATGTTGCCTTTGTTAAACGACCGTTAGCAATTTTTTAGAGAAAATGACGAAACTTTCAATTTGGGCCTAACCACAAGGACGATTTATGTAATTTACTCTAACGGAAAAACTATAATCACCTTAGCATGCACAGAATAGACGGATTAGGCAACTTGGATACACACATTCGTAAAAAAAAAAGGTGGCTACACAACATAGTAAAAGATGACAAGTTCGATACATTTAGAAACAATTATCCCTTAAAAAAAAAAGGACTAACAACCTTCTCTAGCTGCACATGTTAACAGGGAAGATTTTTACCAAGAAGGTAACCATGTTTACCCAAGACTCGAGCTTATTGATGCATACACGAAAGGCCTTTCTACATGGGCCGCATGGGTAGATAAGAACATCGACACCAGAACATCTCAAGTTATATTTGTAGGTGATACACCCACTCATTATAGGTATGCTAATACTTGCTTCTTTGTTTTCGATTGAATCACTAATCTTAAGCACATGCTTCATTGTTTGTAGGGGAGGGCAATGGAATTCAGGAGGGCAATGTCACAATGAAACCGAACCAATCTTGAATACAAGTCAATTAACCAATTACCCACCAAAGATGCAAGCGTTTGACAATGTGCTACAAATGATGAAGACTCCTGTGATATATCTTAATATTAGCAAGCTTACGGATTTCAGAAAAGACGGTCACCCATCAATATATAGGACATGGCGCAAGTCTCAAAAGCGACAAGTTGGTGCACAACGACTACAAGACTGCAGCCATTGGTGTTTGCCGGGGGTACCAGACACTTGGAATGAGTTGCTATATGCATCTCTATTGAAGACTGTTAGACGATCTTGGAACAAGCTGAATAATAAACATTACTTGTAACTCATTATAGTTTACAAATCAGCGACGAATTTGAAGACTTTTGGCTACAACTTTGTCCGCCGCTAAAAGTGGAACGTTGTAGTGTCAACATGAGACATTCTGATTAGTCTTTCTATAATCTTTTTCTGGAGTTTAATGTCTAGATTTATCAGAATCATTGATGTCTTAAGTCCTAAATGTTTAATGGATTAAAGATGTAATTTAAACTTAAATTTAAGGGCTATATTATCTCTACATATAAAGCATTTAGAACTTTTATTTTTTAAAATTTTAAAATTTTTAAGTTTAAACACTTGCTATTATTAGAAGTTCTTTCTTAAAAAAAATGTATTCAAATTTAATACAAGTAATAATTATTTATTATAACTATAAATTATTTGTGACTATACACATTAATTTGAACATTAAAACTTAAGTTAAAAAAATGTCAGTGCAAATTTGTAACTAAATGAGTCTATATTAATGATAATTGAGTTCTTAACTACACATATGTATGATTATTCAATAATTAAAATTGAATTTTGTAACTATATATTTATATAATTATCACTACAATAATCTTAAACTAAAAGGATTACAAATTTCGCAACTTATTATCTCACATTCTCATGGACAATTTTACGTAGTTGTGTCTATAACTGAAACATTAAACATCGTGTATTAATAAGCTAGTTTCACATAAATTATGAGGCGAAATTAATATGGTTGGCGATTTTAATATATATTTCGTATTTCGTAACATCTCATATATATATATATAGGGTAGGGATACAATAAGAATGGTCTTATAATGAGAAGGTGGGAGGGATTGTGGGAGTGACATGTGTAATCCACATACCAAATCATATGACAAGTGTCACATACTTCCACCCCCCCCCCCCCCCCGGAATTTTTTTTTCCCGCCAAAAAAAATCCCGCCAAAATTTATACTGTATCACATTTATAAAGTTACTGCATCACAATTATGATTTTCTGCATCACGGTTACTGCATCATGGTTACTACATCACAATTATGATTTTACTGCATCACGGTTACTGCATCACAATTATGATTTTACTGCATCACAATTATGATTTTACTGCATCACGGTTACTACATGCACTAAAATCATAATTGTGATGCAGTAACTTTATAAATGTGATGCAGTATAAATTTTGGCTGGATTTTTTTTTTCTTTTTTGCCCCCAAAAAGAAATTTTTTTTGGCGGGATTTTTTTTTTTCTTTTCGGGGTGGGGTGGGGGTTGGGGTGAGACATGTCATATGATGTGGCAAGGTAAGACATGTCACTCCCACAATCCTTCCTAGAATTTTCATTATAAGACCCCTTCTAATAATATCTCATCTATATATATATATATATATATATATATATATATATATATATATATATATATATATATATATATATATACACTAGACTTCAAAGCCCGCCCTTTGAATGTATTACTTTTCGAATATTAAGATATATGTATATGAAGGTATTAGTTATTGGTAAATAATATATAAGAAAATTATTGTTGATCATTAATTATTGAACTGTTGATATGAAATTAAACAAAATATAATATATTAAGGTTGGTTAACCATGTCATCCTATTTCCTCTCTCTTTCATTCTATAAATATAGTTCAGACATATGAGCTAAAGAGACCAAATATAAAAAGAAGTGTATAATAGAAACAATGGTTTTTGTAATCTGGGCAATATGCCTATGTCTATAAACTCAGAAGGTCAGCAAAGGTATGGGGAGTTAGTTATACGCTCTAGCGATAGGATGGAATGGATTTGTGTACTACTTAGGATATCATTTTATGATACCATAGTGTGGTTAGTACTTATACCAAGGTTGTCAACACTCATTTTTACATACACTAAGTTCATGGAAAATTATTTTTAAAGACGTCGATTTTATTTAATTTGGCGGGCATTTGTTGTTTTAAGGTTACAATGGAAAAGTAGTACGTACAATTTATTGTTATAAGAAAATGCTACCGTTAACAACAATTACAATAATCCCATAATGAGTTATTATATTCATTATATAGTCTTGTGCATACAAAGTGTCCCCTGTAGATTTATTTCTCATATCCCTCAACATTTATGAATACTTTGTTCCTCGAAAATTAAGATATGAGTTGTTTATAGGCTAAAATTCTATATATTCTAAATTAAAATTCGAGCTGTTCATATGCTCATTTGCAGCAACATTTTCTCCAACAACTTTCCAGGCTTGACCACGCCTAAATATTCCATCCATCTTCTAAATGGATATTAACAATCTCTTGACTCGACCCTGTACATAAACATGCTTTTGTACATTAATATGCTTGCATATATATATATATTTTCCATAATAATGGTCTTCATTAATGTGCATTATACCTTTTAAGAGTTTATTACTTAAACTAACTATTTACTTACACTTGATCATGTCGTTGCATGTTGACATAACATGCAAGCTTACCCATTCCAATCTTGAGAGTTTCCTCATCCATGTCGTTATTCTTTCCTGCAGCCCTCATATTCTACTGACAAACCTACACAGATGAAACATTGACATTAGACACTTGACATAAAAACTATCGAGTACAATATATGTGCATATTGTTCCCCCCTGTGCGTACATACTTATAATTTTCTAATGTGACAGGTGTTGATATAAGAGTGTCACTGACAATATACTCGAGTATTGGCAAACCAAGAGAAGCTCCAAAAAAGACAGAAATTAATAAATTAACTTGTCGTGGGGCGTTGAACGTTTCCAATTGTTATTTCTATACGAACTCTCGGCACCATCATCTTTTGGTTCATTTATGCGCCCACAATCCCCTAAAATTAAGCAAAGCAATTCTTGGGTTCCAACTGCTGGTGACAAATACATCACTTGTGCCTGTGTTTGGTCCCTGCAGCGAATACCTTTTACTACTCTTGTTCACATACTCTAGAACTAAAACACATTTTCAGTCAGTACCAACAGTTGGACCCATTTTGATCTGTACTAAAGGTTATCATTCCAGCCCAAACCTGTTTTGACCCGCTACCTACACCAACCCGTTACCCAACCCAAGCCGTTACCCCATAGAGAGAGAGAGAGAAAGAAATCAAATGCCGAAAGTGAAAGTTTGTGAGCAACATGGTAGAGTAGGTGGCACAATCTCCGTAAACACAGCTTCAAAGGACCTTGGCTAGGTGATTATTAGTACCTGATACAATATTATGACGATACAATAATTATTAGATGCTGCGCGTCTAAATGAGTATAAATTTTCACTTCTGCAAATACCATAGGTCAGGCCAAGCTGTGATTACTGCAAATATCATTATTCGGCTCATGTATAACATGTTCCAATAGACCACTATGCAAAAAATATTTCAAAAATATGAAAATAGAAAGTGTCTCTTCTGTCCAGCTATTTGCGGGCAGAATTTAAAAATGCGGTTGGTTCAATGTTATATTATGTTGGCGAAGTTTGTTTGTCGTCACTCAGTATGCCTATATCATCTGACAATATTTTTAAACAATGAAGACACTTTTTAAAAGCACAAAATAGGAGTCCATGTCTATTACAACCTAAAAATCAACACTATTAAAGAAAAACACACACCTTAGAGTTTTATCCCAGCTTCCTGAGACCAACATATTCATCTCTTGATCCAAGCAACCTGAGATTCCGTCATACGATGCATTGCAACAGTTTGTGGTTGACCACCACCTAACGGGCATATCTTCACCTGCATATCACAACCGCCACTGTCATACAAAACTTTAAAAAAAAACACAAAATACGTAAATGCCACGCCGCATAGGAAGCCTCTCGTTCAATCGTAAACAACTAAACATCTGTTTTTATTACTACTTGAAGTTGCAATATTCAAACAGTATCCTCTAGAGTTTTACTAAATTATAAAATACAGTAGGTAAGTGCTAAAATGGGAATCGTCGGGTAATGAAGCCCTTTATTAAAGAAAAAAATTTCATACAATAAAATTTCCTCAGGTTTCACTGTTGACCATTGCTTTATTCATTCAGACTATAGAAAATCTAAAGTATTATAACTGCGTAACCAAAACTCATAAAGAATAGAATATCAGGATTGGACCTTTTCGTTAGTAGAGAATTGAGAAAATAAGGCCTGTTGAGATATCATAATTCCAGTCTCAAGTTTTTTAGTCAGCTCTATTTCATTTCGAAGTTGTTCCTCAAATCTTGCCACCTACACATACACCTTAAATTGCTGAAATTTGAAGATAAACAAAAAAAATAACATATACAATTATATAATTAGAAGCATAGGTGCAGAATAGTTTAAAGACCAGACACATGGCCCTTTTATAAGAAAATGTTTAAATTTTTTGATATTGTTTCGTGTAGCAATAAGACTGAAAAATGAGTAGAGGATATGAAGGATGCAACCCATATTATATACATACATCTTGGTCAAGCTGATGACGGCGCGTTTGTAAAGCTTTCTTCTTGTTCAATAACTCCTCTTCTTTAGCTTTAGCTTTTAGTTCATCTTTGGTAGGCTCAAGCCTTTTGACTTCACCCACAGTTTTTGTCGTGCACATAGTAAGTATGCAATTATAAGCTATGTAATGTAACTAACATAATACCAATTTGATTCTTAATGAGATTAGTTAAATTGCCTGTTCAGTTTTCCAAATTTTAACATTTGTAATACCTCTATGGGCAGAAAGTAAGACCAATACACCCGCAAGCCTATCAATTCCAGCTTGCATAGCCACTTTCGAACTTTAGTCAACAAAGTTATATGATAAGCATTGTCGTTATTCTTAATCAACAAAAATAGCATTATATGGTCTAATCCTATGGAAGTATCGTGTAACCTGATTCACCATTTGGAGGCAAAAAGCAGTTGCTTGATATTTTTATGAGGAGCAAGTTGATCTCCCGCGTCATCGTCTAATGCTTTCATATATTTTATATCAGTTTCCCCTTTATATCTTGTTTTTTGTTTCATTTTTGTAGGTTAACAATGGTGATCCATTCTCGTTTACTGGCTTTGGAGAAGCTATAAAACTATACATGACAAATAAATTGAAACATGTAACAGATGTGCAAACTAAGAGGGTGTTTGAATTTGTGTTTCCTAATGATTATCTGAATATTGTTACCTGAAGTCATCATAATCAGCTTTTAATGGCTGTCTTTGCACCCCTACCTCCTTTACAACTGAGCTGTCATAGGCCGAAGATGCCACTAATTCAATATCTGCATAATATTCGTAGCCCGCCCAATTATTCCATTGTAGTTACTTTTTGCTATCATTCTTATTATTACTGTTTATAGGAAACTCTATCAGATTAACAGGATAATGCAAAACAAAGAAATGGTAAAGTTGTCATAGTTAATATCTGCAAAAAAATTGGGTAAACACGATAATACCTTAATACCAGCGTGGAGTTTGTTAAGAATGAGAGTAGCCAATGCCTCGCTTTCAATATCTTCAGCAACAATCAGCAGTGATCTTTGGTTCTGAAATGCATAATGTTGTGACTTGTGAGCATGTAATCCAATAAACACAAGCAAGTATATATTATCAGTTTATCGTCTCAGCTCATTACCTTCAAAGACAACTCTAAAACTTTCACGATAGCATTTAAGCTAGAGATTTTTTTCTCGTGAATTAAGATCAAAGGGTCATCTAATTCCTACAAGAATGAAAATTTGTCCAACAAAATGTTATACCCAATAGCAGATTATACAGAAAGTAAAACCTAGGCACCTAGCCACGCCTACATGTACTAAAAAAAACAAAAAGCAGCTCATAATCGAAGAGGCGTTGCATAGTGTTTTAATGCTTACATATTTTTGGTTCTTTGTGTTGGTGATAAAGTAGGGTGATATATATCATCTGTCCAACTTCATTCTCTCGACCACTTCCAATTCATTGTAAAGTGTTTCTCCATCCTACAGCAAACCCATATTATATTCAAAGCCATAACAGAAGAAAGAACCTTTGTTGTAAGATTAAAAGCCATGACAGCAAGAAGTTCACAAGGCGCTTACAGATATAGTAATAACACCCTCCTTTCCAAATTTCTCCATAGCCTTAGCAATAAGTTCACCAATCTTGCATTCTCCATTTGCTGATATTGTCCCAACCTTTTTAAAAAGACACAAAAAATAAGATCCAGGTTGTGCAGGCCATACCAGATTGATGAGTGTCATGTAACACGTTAAACCAAACAAACCTGAGCTATCTCTTCGGATGTGCTGATCAATTGTTTGTGAATACATGAGCTATCTCTTCGGATGTCCAACTTTATAACCAATATCTGAATACCTTAAGTTGTTTGTGAATACTACAATTGAATCAATTGTTTCAATGTCTGCTATTTCCTGTGTTTATGGGGGTAATGTAGAACTCAAAGGAGACAACGAAACATATATGACTAATGCAATATCTGAAACGCAATAGCATACCTACAAAGATAATATTTGCAACAGATCTCGCTATTGACCAAATCTTTTCTCAAGTGACATTTGTGACATCAGTAATGATTTCTCATCATCGAATCCAGCACCTGAAATAAGATTATAACATTCAATAACAATTATATATGATGACACTTCGAAATTACTTTTAATAGAAGCTTACCTTGCAAAGTGCTAGAGACATTGCCAAGATGGCATTTGCTCCAAGCTAACAAAAAACATAATGGTTTATTGTTGGGTCCGTCAGTACCCAAGAATACTTAAAACAAGATTTGAACACAAATTAACTAAGTGTTAACTTAAACCGAGAACAATTCAAGTCACTGAGAGAACAGTCTCTCAGTGAGTCATCTTCAGGATGCTTAAGGCGAATTCAAGAAGAAGGATTCACTACTCAGGAAGGCGGTACTCCCTGAGTAGGACTTAAGCCAAAGAAGAAGATGATGGTTCAGTGAGTGTTGGACAAGAACTCACTGAACCTCAGTCTCCTCAACAACAATTGTGATTAATAAATGAAGGCGTGTACTGAAGAACCTAAAGCCTGAAAGAAAGGCGGGAAGATCTGGGAAGAGTTTAAGATAAGATCAAATATTATCTTGTCAGGAAGAAACCTTCCCTAAGACGGCTAAAAGTCATGGAGTGTCAGACCAACCACTCCTAAAGACTTTTAGCCCATTCCTATTGGTTCTTGGAAATGACAATTACTGTTGTAATTGTCAAACACGCTTGCTTCAACAACTTGTATTATTTTTAATCACTTTTACTCTTAATACTTGTGTATAAATAGGTTCAGATGGGAGAGAAGTTGAGTGTGTTTTGTACATTGAAAGCTTAGACTTTTACAAAGCAACTTCTCTCCTACAAAGAGTAACGTATCCCTGAGATAGCTCAGTGGGTCGAATTGTTACCACTCAAAGCAAAGCTTGAGTTTAGATAGGAGACACCACCATACCTTGTCTATTCAATCCCAAGTGTTTGTTCCGCAAAACACTTGGGTAACAAATTCTTTGATTCATTTCTAATAAGAATTTAAACGTTGAAAAATACTTATGTGTTTTTACTATTACGTTTCATTAATCTATTAGAATTAATCATAACATTGTATTAGTCATAAACACGAATATATTAACTTTCTAGTTAACTCTAAGCATGTAAAGGGAACAACAAGTGGTATCAGAGCCTCTGGTTTATAAAATCTTTCAAAACTAACCAAGAGTGCTCAAGGTTTTTAAAACCAAGATCCTACTATGGCTGATATTAATGTACCCCAGCTGGTCGATAAAAAGGGTGGCAGCTATTCTGCTGTTGCACCCAGACTAGAAGCTGGAAAGTTTAGCAAATGGAAAAAACGTATGATTTGCTATTTAACTCGTATGGAACCTTACTACATCACCTGTATCAGGGATGGCCCATTTGTCCCTAAGACTGCTGCAGGACTAAACAAGCCAGAGGCACAATGGACCATTGATGAGAGGAGGGTGGTTAATCAAGACCAGCGCCTTAAAAGCATCCTTATATCTTGTCTTCCTGACGATATAATGGAATCAGTCATCAACTGTTTAACAGCCAAGCAAACTTGGGATGACTTGGTTAATAGCTTTGAGGGCCCCTCAGATACTAAGGAAAACAGGGTCATAGACCTGAAACTTGAGTATAATACTTTCAGGGCAAAAGACTCTGAAAGTCTCTCTCAGACTTATACCAGATACAAGACTTTGATAAACGAACTATCAAATGATGGTGTAGTATTATCTAAGCATGAGACAAATGTTGGTTTTGTCAACAGTCTCCCTGAGAAGTGGCTAAACTTCTCACAAGGCCTGAGGAATGCTAATCACATTCAGACCCTTGAGCTCCCTGAAATCTATGGGAAATTTGTCTATGAGGACAACTTAATCTCAAGGAGATATACTGACTCAAAAGCTCTTGAGTCCAAAAAGGCCTTAACCTCCACACCCATATCAACTACTTTTTATACTAATGGTGTTGTGCAGGACTTTCAAGAGGAGTCTGAGGATGAAATTGATGAAAGAACTAGTGATGAGTACCTAAAAGATTTAAACTTGGAATTCCAAGAGAGGGCACTCCTTGCTAGTTCAAAACGTTTCATCAAAAGAAACCAGTCCAATTTTTCAAAAGGAAAAGCAAATGAAACCACTGAATGATTTAATTGTGGTAAAAAGGGTCATTTTGCTAGGGACTGTTATTCTAAAACAACCTCAGAACCCTCTTACAAATTTTCAGGAAATAGTTCCTCAGGAACTAGCAAGTTTCAACCTAGAATGTTTCAGTCGACCCAACAATTTCAAAACAAGGGTCAAAAAGACTTTGAAGCAAAATATAGGAAAGCCAAGGACAAACTTGCAATTCTTGAAACTAATCCATCTATGTCTCAGGCTGCTCAAACACCCAAACCTGTTCAGGCAAAGAATAAGGTTTTAGTAGTTGAAGCTTATGACTGGGATGATGAAGAGGTCTCCTCAGATGAGGAAATTAGAGTGAGTGCACTGATGGCACTCTCTGAAGGTGATCAGGTGGCTGTTGGGAAAAGCTATGCAAGGAATGGAGAGTGGGTAAACATCACCATGAAGAAGGTAAACACTTTACTTTCTATGGATGATGATTCTGATTGGCAGTCTTACATGAATTATATTTGTGTAGATCTTAAATTTGTTGAGGAACAAAGGCTTAACATGTGTTCAAAATATAACGACATAGTGTCAGAATTGAATAAATGTAGAGATGAATTGCTTGTACTGAAGCAAGCCAAATTAGAAACAATAACTCTACAAATTCAGAACACTGAAATTTTGAAACAAAACCAAGCCCTACAAACTGAACTTAACAAAGAAAAAGTTGTCATCCAAGGCTGGACCAAAAAGAACCCCAAGGTCTTTGATACTGTGGGTTTAATCCCTAGGAAAACTATAGGAATTGACCATCACATGGTTAACCCCTATATAAGTCCCAGTGAACTGACCTTTGTTCCAGCTGGCATATCTTTTGAGCAAGAGATGCTTCCCAAGTCAAATGACTGGATTGTCAGGAATAACCCAGTCAGTAAGTTACCAAACTTTGAGACTGGAAAGATCTTGCTTCCTGAAAGTCAGGCTTTGAAAAATATGCTTGGACTTACTGAACAACTCAGTAAGCTTGAACTCACTGAACAACTCAATAATACTGAGTCTGTGAATGAGTCTGAATCAGAATCGTATCCACCACTTCCTCCATGAATACCCTTCAGGGTGTTGCACCAAACTTAGGCCTCCCACCAATGGTCTTTTCACCACACTCTCCAAAGGTGAGATCAGGAAAGGAAACAACCATCCTGAAGAGACCAACTCTTGAAGTCTCAGTAAATACTGATGACTCATCAACTTCAGTCCCTTCTGAAGTAACAACCCAAAGCCCTGATTCAAAATTTGATCAGTTGGCTGAAATGGTCAGGAAGCTGGGAGAGAAGATTGCATCTTCTGAGAAACCTTCTCAATCCAAGAAGGAACAAAAACCATCTTCCTCAAAGACCAAACCCAAACCCACAAAACCCCTGAAAAGATGTGAATTGTGTAACTATACCAATCATATCACTAATGATTGCTATAGAATTCTTTATTGCATAGTTTGCAAAAAGGATGATCACAGGACCTCTGATCACAAAACACATTCAGTCACATCAAATATGGCAAGTCTTAAAGCTCAGTCTTTAAACTATCCTTCTGATTCTAAACAGAAACAAAAACAAAAGGCAAAGCCTTTTGCACCTTGCCCTTACTGTGGGTTCAATGACCACCATCCTAAGGATTGTCAAATTGACAATTGTTGTGAAAATAGTAGAAGTTCCACTCATAACACCTCAGGACGTGGTAAGGCCATTCAGGCCAGTAGAGGTATGACGAAGTCAGCCTCTCAGTCCATTGAGTCTACATCAGCAATCAAATGCATAATATGTGGTAGCTCAGTTCACTCCACCACTAACCATAAATCACTTGAAAATGTTAATAAGACCATCAAAGCTAAGCCCTCCAAGAAATGGAGTCCTAGAAAGAACTGACCCAGTTTACCATTTGTGCAGAAACATGCCAAAGACCCTGTTTGGCATCTTGATAGTGGATGTTCAAGGAGCATGACTGGTGTAAAGGAGTATCTGCACAAGTATGTGGATGAATCAGGACCCAAAGTGATATTTGCTGATAACTCATCATGTCTCACTGAAGGTTATGGTTCAGTAAACTGCAATGGTATAGTTTTTACTAGGATAGCTAATGTAAATGGTCTAAAATACAATTTGATAAGTGTCAGTCAACTATGTGATGCAAAATACATAGTTCAGTTTGATGATAAATAAGGAATCATCTTCAATGCGAATAAGGAAGTTGTCCTTATTGCACCAAGAAGACATGATGTTTATGTGTTAGACATGTCCAGTCTGACTCAGAATGGAACTTGACTCTTTACCAAGGCCACTGATACTCTCAACTGGCTTTGGCATAAGAGACTCTCCCACCTGAACTTCAAAAACATAAACAACCTTGTAAAACAAAACAAGGTCCTTGGCTTACCATCTCTTGTGTTTTCAAAGGACAAACCATGCTCAGCTTGTGAAAAAGGTAAACATCACAGAGCATCCTTTAAAACCAAAACCAACTTTTCCATCAGGAATTGCCTACATCTTCTTCATATGGATCTATTTGGACCAATTAGTCCTAGATCTATTAACCATGAGAAGTATACTCTGGTCATTGTGGATGAGTACTCAAGATACACTTGGGTATACTTCCTGATCAAAAAGAGTCAAGCAGCTGAAACAATTATGTCCTTTGTCAGGAACATTGAAAATCAGAATGACATCAAAGTCAAACAGATTAGGACTGACAATGGAACAGAGTTCAAAAATTATGAACTTGAATGTTTTTGTGATGAGAAAGGCATTTCACAAAATTTTTCCTCACCCTACACACCTGAACAAAATGGGGTGGCTGAAAGGAAAAATAGAACACTCATTGAAGCAGCTAGGACAATGCTAAATGGATCAGTCCTTTCCAAACACTTTTGGACTGAAGCAGTAAAGACTGCCTGTTACACGCAAAACAGATCCATCATTGTCAAGAGACATAGCAAAACTCCTTATGAATTATTCAAAGGAAGAATCCTTGACATCAGCTACTTTCATGTCTTTGGGTGTCCTGTGTTTATTCATAATAACAAGGATCACTTAGGAAAATTTGATGCCAAAGCTGATGATGGATACTTCCTAGGATACTCCCTAGTCTCAAAAGCCTTCAGGGTGTTCAACACTAGGAGACAGCATGCTGAGGAAACATTTCGTGTTACCTTTGATGAGAGCACTGATGCAATCAGTGTCTCTAACAACTCAGTGGAAGAGATAGGTATTGATGAATCATCAAGATACCCTCCTGATGAACATCATGCTGATAATGGTCCTTCCACTCAGTACCATGCAAATGCTGACATCTCCTATTACATCATTCCCCACAACCTTCCTTGCCCAACCATCACTGATTTTATTGATGCACAAAATACTGATGAATTCATTCAGTCAGTACAAAGTGCTCAGGTACTAAACAATCTCAGTGATGAGTCAACCCACTCAGACACTCAAGATGCTGATGAACATCATGTGTCTGATCCTGACCCTACCCATCAGGCCTCTACAAGTTCTAATCAGTTTCAAAGACCTCAGGACAGTTGGACTAGGTCTCAAGATATAGAACTTGTCAATATAATTGGTGAGCCTACTGAAGGCATGCTCACAAGAAGCATGGCTGCTGAACTGAGAGCAGCCTCAGCCAATGAGTGCATATTTGTGGACTTCATTTCCACAATTGAACCCAAAAGTGTTAAGGAAGCACTAAAACATCCAAGTTGGGTTCAAGCCATGAATGATGAACTGGAACAATTTGACAGAAACAAGGTAATGACCTTGGTCAAATGTCCTGAAGATGTCTCAGTCATTGGCATGAAATGGGTATTTAAAAACAAATCTGATGAAAATGGCATAGTCATTAAAAATAAAGCCAGACTTGTAGCCAAAGGCTATAATCAACAAGAAGGCATTGACTATGAAGAAACATTTGCACCAGTAGCAAGGATGGAAGCCATCAGGATATTCCTTGCTTTTGCTACATACATGAACTTCAAGGTGTACCAAATGGATGTTAAAATTGCATTCTTAAATGGCTCACTGAAAGAAGAAGTTTATGTTCAGCAACCTCCTGGATTTGAAAGCCATGAGTTTCCTGACCATGTCTGCAAGCTTAACAAAGCCCTTTATGGACTAAAACAAGCTCCCAGAGCATGGTATGAGACTCTTTCAGCCTTCCTGATCCAAAACAAATTTGTCAGAGGCAAGATAGACAACACATTGTTTATTTACAAGACAAATAATGATGTCATACTTGTACAAGTGTATGTTGATGACATCATCTTTGGCTCAACAAATTATAAACTTTGCAAACAGTTTGAAAAACTAATGGCAAAGAAATTTGAAATGAACATGATGGGAGAATTAACTTACTTCCTTGGTCTACAAATCAAGCAGACTGATAAAGGAACCTCTATCAGTCAAGAGAAGTATGTCAAAAGCCTACTGAAGAAGTATGAGCTCAGTGACTGTACCTCAGTCAAGACTCCCATGGTACCCCCAAACAACCTTGGTCCTGATCTTACTGGAAAACCAGTGAATCAAACTCTTTTTAGAGGAATGATAGGATCACTGATGTATTTACTTGCATCAAGGCCTGATATCCAATTCTCAGTCTGCTTATGTGCCAGATATCAATCTGATCCAAGAGAGACTCATATCACTGCTGTGAAAAGGATATTCAGGTACCTGAAAGGTACTCCAAACCTTGGATTATATTATCCAAAATGTTCAGGCCTTGATCTTAAAGGATACTCAGATTCTGACTATGCTGGATGCAACATGGACAGAAAAAGCACCTCAGGCTCTTGCCAAATTCTTGGTGGAAAACTAGTCTGTTGGAGTGCTAAGAAGCAACAATCAGTTGCCATGTCCTCAGCAGAAGCTAAATATGTTGCAGCAGCAAGCTGTTGTGCAAATGTACTCTGGATGAAAAGTCAACTCAGTGACTATGGAATTCAGTACAAGATGGTTCCTATCTTTTGTGATAACACAAGTGCAATTTCCATCTCAAATAACCCTGTTCTTCATCAGAGAACAAAACACATTGATATTAGATATCATTTCATCAGGGACCATGTCATGAATGGTGACATAGAATTACACTTCATTCCTACTGAATATCAGCTAGCTGATATATTCACCAAGCCATTGGATGAACCAACTTTCACCAGACTGAAAGCTGAACTAGGAATGTTGGATATTGAAAATCAGTCCACTGATTGACTCCATCCAAATATGTGTAAATTCTGATAACCCAAGTCCCTGACTCAATGTGTTCTTCAGTGAGAAAGGTCACTGAACTTCAGGAACTAAACCCAAGTTCCTGAATTCTTGGTCCTCAGGAACTAAACCCAAGTTCCTGAACCCTTGAACCTCAGGAATTAGACCCAAATTCCTAATCACTAGAACCATCAGTGACTAAACCCAAGTCCTGACAATCAGGTTCACTGAATGAAAAGTCATTCAGGGTCCTCAAGAGACATTAAATACTGACTTAAATGCTCTAAGTATCTAGTTAGTAAATGTCCGAGGTTGGTAACTGAACTCATATTTAATTTAAGAATATTTATTCTTTTTGCCTTTCTGACTTCCACCTCTGGGCCCCCACATTCCCACTTGGCATTAAATGCCTCTCCAATCACATTACAGATATGTGATGACTCATCTCTGCAAATTACACTTTTGCAGAACTGCTCAACTGTTCACCTTGACTGTTGCGCCAAACAAGGGAAAAGTGGAGTATTGGCATTAAATGCGGATCCCAAAATATTTTATTCAAAACAGTTTCCAAAAATTCTTTTTGAATAAATAAAATCCGCTTAATGCCTAAAATACCCTCCACTTCACTTCCCTATAAATACCCCAAACAAAATTAACACACACACGTTTTTTAGAATACTAAGCAAAACTCTGCCATTTTTAACTCTCAAAATTTTGTGTGTGTGTTCATAAGCTTTAGAAACCCAAAAACCATATGTCAAACCCAGACTCACCTACACATATGGCTTCTTCCAAAGCTGTCATTTACGCCCCTAATGTGGAATTCATATTAGAGGGTGTAGACCTCACCAAGAACAATGTGGTGGGAAATTTTTCCTATCCACAAAAGTTCTCTGCCTACAAGAACGTTATGAAATATCTTCAAAACTGTTTTCTTGAAAAGGCATTTACCAAGACCCCCTCAGTCATCTACCATGACTACCTGAGGGAATTCTGGTGTACTGCTGTGGCTACTAGCCCAAAAGACACCAAAGAATCCATCATCACTTTCACAGTGATGAATGGGAAAAGACCCCTTTCCCTGGATTACAACACCTTCATCAAGGCCACAGGCCTTGATTTTGCTGAGGCTTTTGAGCCCAATCCTACTGACCAAGAGGTCAAAGCAGAGTTGATATTCTTAGGACCTCATGACCCCAAACGTCCTAAGGAGTCCGCTGGAGCCTTATTAGAAAAGGCTCCAATTGTCAAAACCTGGTTCCACCCAGTCTGGAGGATCCTGATGACATTCGTCATTCAGGTCCTTGGGGGAATAAATCCTCCACTGAGCAATTGAACTCATCACAACAATTGATGTTGTTCAGTCTCTTGGAGGGTAGAAAAATGGATATCGGAGGTATTATCTTCCGTGACCTTGTTGCTAAGCTCTCAGGGAAATCTAGGCAAAAACACTTGTCTTATCCTAGGTTTATTTCCTGTGTGCTTCAGGACCTTCTTGGTTCTGACTATGTGAGGCCTGACGTCTTTGGTATGAAACCTGACGTCTTACACAAGACCAATTTCACTAGTGGCATCACTGAGGTACAACCCATTGCCCTGACTAACTACATGCAAGAAGTTATTCAGGGGGAGAACGTTGTTTCTCCAGTACCTTCACCTACAAAGAAGGTGAAGAAGACAAAGAAGGGTCAGTCCAGTAAGGTGGTTAGACCCAAACCACTCGTCACTGAGACTGATGCCGAAAACCAACTCAACCTTAAAAAGAGGTTGAATGTGGCCCAGACCTCTGAGACACCCACTACAGAGACCCCCCTGACCACAAAACAAAGGCCAACGGAGGGCACTGAGAAATCATCCTCAGTGTCCTCGGGCAAACCCTTTCCACATGTTTCCACTGACATACACAAGTTTGAGGGATCAGGAACATTCACCATTTCACATCCCCATGAAGGAACTGACAAATCACAATCAGTTCCTGAGGGAGAAAAGGGTTCTAAATCCTCGGTGGGGCAGCACTACTCCACTGAGAAGGGGACCCACAACCTCTCACATCCCGATGAAGGAACTGATAAATCACAATCAGGGCCTGAGGGAGAAAAGGGTCCTAAATCCTCAGTAGGACAACACTATCCTACTGGGAAGGGGACCCACAAACAATCACATCCTGCTAACATTCCTGAGCAATCACCCTCAGGATCTCAGGGAGTTCAGGACCCTAAATCCTCAAAAGGACTGTACAATCCTGATGGGAAGAGGGTCCATCAATCATCACAATCAGTGCCTAGTGATACTACTGGAAAACACCCATCAGTAGTTGAAGGCGCTAAGGGGGACAAAGACTCAGAGGGAAAGAAACAACCCGCTGATATGGAACTCATCACCCCCTCAGGCGGATCCATTCACTCAGGAACTGCCCCCAAAAGCTAGGCTGGTATTACCCCAGTTATTATGGCTAGTCAGGCTGAGCAAACCCACTCAGTTATTATGACAACGGGGTCAGGACCTGGCCAAAACAAAGGCGAGTCTTCTTATGAAGAGGAGCCGGTTCAATTTTTGGGTATTGAGTCCATGGGGGACTTTCAGGCTCTTCTTGAGTCTGATGATGAGCTCAAGGAAGAGAGTGAAGAGGAAAATTTTGAGGCAGGTGAGGATATGGAAACTGATGTGCAATCTGAACACTCTGAACAACCTGAACAATCACATCAGTCATCTCCACATCCAAGTGAAGAATCAGAATCTCAAGCTGCTGGTTCTTCGGATACTGACAACATCCTCACCAAGTATGACAACACTCTTCCTCTCACTGAGAGACAATTGGTCAAGTTCCTGCTTAAGACCAACAAGGCTCTCTTCCAAGGTCTGACTGAAGAAATGTTTGACCAGCACACTGAAGCCGCTGTTCATTATGTAAACCTTAAGGACTCAGTGGAAGCCCATCATGATGATGAAAATGAGCACATGTCATCTATCTCTTTCTCCCTGACGAATCTTGATTACAACTTAAAACTGTTCAATGAGTCTCTCACCAACTTACAAAAGAGCGTTGACACTATTCAAGAGTCAGTGAAAGATGACCCTGAGCTGAACAAAAAAGTTCTTCAGGCTTCAGAAACTTACCAGCAACAAACTTCTCAGTTGACTGAGCTGGTAACTGTGCTGAGATCCTCAAATCTTCAGGGACTCAACTCTTCAGTGGACTCCATCCGATCTTCTCTGGGTCTTATGGAGTCCCACATGGCTTCTTTGGCATCATCTTCTTCCTCCATGGCTTGGAATCTTGGGCCAAGGATGACTGCATTAGAGGCTTCTCAGGCTTCTCTTGAGACTAAGGTCTCAACTCTTCAAGAGGACACCTCAGACATCAAGTCCATTGAACAACCTGAAAGAGGTATGTTCTTCATTGATGAGTTCGGTGACCAAGCCTTTCAGAGATGGAGTGATATTGATCTATCAGGGATCAAAGCCATGCTTGGCTTTCTAATGATGGCATCCCCACTCAAAACTCCTGAAAATGCAAGGTTTTGTCAAGATCTGAAAAGGAAAATCCGAGAGCACCCTGACCAACAAGAACTGCAGTCAAAGAAGCCTAAGCTTGAAGCCCTTGGGATTAAGTTGAACTGATGAATCTGCCTGACTACCACCACCACCTTTTGTACTTAGTTTTGATAGGACTTGTAATGATTTTAATAAGATGATGTTTTTATTATTTCAGTGTCCTTATTTACATTCTAGTACATTCAGTATGAGTAGAAGTCATTAGCTCACTCATTACTGATCGAAACACTTAGGAATAATTTATATTCAAATAGGGGGAGATTGTTGGGTCCGTCAGTACCCAAGAATACTTAAAACAAGATTTGAACACAAATTAACTAAGTGTTAACTTAAACCGAGAACAATTCAAGTCACTGAGAGAACAGTCTCTCAGTGAGTCATCTTCAGAATGCTTAAGGCGAATTCAAGAAGAAGGATTCACTACTCAGGAAGGCGGTACTCCCTGAGTAGGAGTTAAGCCAAAGAAGAAGATGATGGTTCAGTGAGTGTTGGACAAGAACTCACTGAACCCCAGTCTCCTCAACAACAATTGTGATTAATAAATGAAGGCGTGTACTGAAGAACCTAAAGCCTGAAAGAAAGGCGGGAAGATCTGGGAAGAGTTTAAAATAAGATCAAATCTTATCTTGTCAGGAAGAAACCTTCCCTAAGACGGCTAAAAGTCATGGAGTGTCAGACCAACCACTCCTAAAGACTTTTAGCCCATTCCTATTGGTTCTTGGAAATGACAATTACTGTTGTAATTGTCAGACACGCTTGCTTCAACAACTTGTATTATTTTTAATCACTTTTACTCTTAATACTTGTGTATAAATAGGTTCAGATGGGAGAGAAGTTGAGTGTGTTTTGTAAATTGAAAGCTTAGACTTTTACAAAGCAACTTCTCTCCTACAAAGAGTAACGTATCCCTGAGATAGCTCAGTGGGTCGAATTGTTACCACTCAAAGCAAAGCTTGAGTTTAGATAGGAGACACCACCATACCTTGTCTATTCAATCCCAAGTGTTTGTTCCGCAAAACACTTGGGTAATAGATTCTTTGATTCATTTCTAATAAGAATTTAAACGTTGAAAAATATTTATGTGTTTTTACTATTACGTTTCATTAATCTGTTAGAATTAATCATAACATTGTATTAGTCATAAACACGAATAGATTAACTTTCTAGTTAACTCTAAACATGTAAAGGGAACAACATTTATCAATAAGAATCATTCACGTCAAAGATTATAAAAATAACCAAATAAATAAAGCTTTGAGTAAATAAATACCTTTTGCTTGCACCAACCCCACTCGTTTTGAGTTCCATCAAGTTGTTGAACCATGAAGTTATCAATTCAAGCTTGATCGTTGGGTCTTGTAATACACAAGATAAATTAACACCTTTAAGCATAAATAACTAATTACAATAAAAGATGAAAAAGTAAGACCAAAAAACCACAAACCTTATGCAAGATAAATTTTATTCCCGGCCTTCTGTTGGAGATACAACCAAAACCTAACTGCAAACAACTACCAATAACCAAAACCACCAACCGGAACAACCTGAAACCACCTAACCACCGAGAGATGGTGGAGAATTCAGCAGAAGGTGGGGCGATCAGGTTATGGTGGCGGCAGTCGGTGGTCGTTCAGAAAGAGAGTGTTAGGATCTCTGGGAAATAAGAGTTTCATTGTTGCTGCCGATAGTGTTAAGCTGGTTCCTGCCGATAGCTTTGGTTCCTGCTGAAAGCTCATTGCTGCCGATAGTGTTATCTTGTTCCTACCGATAGTATTGTTGCTGCGGATAGTATTATTTGTTATCCGTATATTTAGAATGTTTGTTAAGATTTATTTTTAGAAGAGATTGTTGTTTATCTTTTCACACGTTTACTTGTAGAACGGGTTAGGGTTAGGTGATCTTGTTAGTATAAAAGATAAACCCGTCTATGAGTTTATGTATGCCTTTAACACCTTTAACGTTTTCAATATTAATATCACAAATTCTTAGTTCATAGTTTGATCCATAGAGGATCATTGTCGTTTAGAGTTTTCTTCTTTATTATACTTGCTGTTTAGTTTCCGCATAAAATTGTTAGGATCTCTGGGAAATAAGAGTTTCATTGTTGCTGCCGATAGTGTTAAGCTGGTTCCTGCCGATAGCTTTGGTTCCTGCTGAAAGCTCATTGCTGCCGATAGTGTTATCTTGTTCCTACCGATAGTATTGTTGCTGCGGATAGTATTATTTGTTATCCGTATATTTAGAATGTTTGTTAAGATTTATTTTTAGAAGAGATTGTTGTTTATCTCTTCACACGTTTACTTGTAGAACGGGTTAGGGTTAGGTGATCTTGTTAGTATAAAAGATAAACCCGTCTATGAGTTTATGTACGCCTTTAACACCTTTAACGTTTTCAATATTAATATCACAAATTCTTAGTTCATAGTTTGATCCATAGAGGATCATTGTCGTTTAGAGTTTTCTTCTTTATTATACTTGCTGTTTAGTTTTCGCATAAACGCTTGTATAGCATACAGAGGTTCTTGTTTATACCAAGCTCAATCAAGCTCGAAGTACTCGATCCTACAAGTGGTATCAGAGCCTGGTAAGGATCTCTGATAAAGAAGAAAAAGGTCGATCTCATATCTCTTAACCCTCTCTCAATGGCAGACGAAAACCCAGAAAACAATGTCATTAACCAGGAAGACCAACAACCCAAACCTGAAACATCCCAAGTCCAAACACAAATCGTCACCACAATGTCCACCAACAATGCTAAATTCCCATATCTGAAGAAAGATGAGTATGAAGTCTGGGCTATGAGAATGGAATATTGGATCACAAACAGTGATTACAATTTGTGGAATGTCATTCTCAAGGGCAATAGCAAGAAGAATACTGGAAGGGACGAGGATGGCAATATCTATATAGAGCCACCTGTTACTGCAGAAGAACACATGGCTGTGCAAAGGGAAACCAAGGCCAGAACCCTGTTGCTTCAAGCTATTCCAGAGGATCATATGAGTGACTTCCATCACTTGGATGATGCTAGAAAAATCTGGCATGCTGTAAAAGCCAGATTTGGAGGGAATGATGAATCCAGAAAAATGAGAAAGTCTATGCTCAAGCAAGAATTTCAGGAATTCAAGATCTCTGAGGCTGAAGGGATTCATAAAGGGTATGACAGATTCCACAAGATCCTGAGTCAACTCAACCAGTTGAAAGCTAGGCCGGATGATGAAGATTGCAACACCAAGTTTCTGAGGGCTTTACCACCATCTTGGTCGCAGGTTTCCATAACCCTCAAGGCCAAAGGAGGACTGGATTTTATGAGCTTTGATGATCTGTACAACAAGTTGAAAACCCTTGAACTTGATATCAAAGGGTATTCCACCTATACACCCCATACTCCAACCCATACTGCTTTTGTTAGTAACTCTGGTGCTAACAAAACATCATATGGAAACAGTCCAACACCATCAACATCATCAATCTCCTACTCACCTATCACACCAAAAGCTCAAACCAGTTCTGAGAATCTTGTAGTGGATGTGCTTCATTCATTTGTTGCTGAAAGTACACCACAACAGAAGATTGTGTATGATGATTTCAATCAGGTTGATGAATTGGATATGGAAGAGATGGACTTAAGATGGCAGGTGGCTATGATATCGTTGAAGTTGGATAGGTTTGAAAAGAAGGCAGGAAGAAGGGTCAATTTTAATGGACAGGAGCCTGCCAGGTTTGATAGAAGGAAGGTGAGGTGTTATAAATGTTCTCAAACAGGACATTTTGCTAGGGAATGTATAGACAAGAAGGTGGATGATAAAGCACGGTATTCTGCTTTCAGAATTCAAGAGTTGGAGTCAGAAGACCCCAAGGCTTTGGTATCTGTGGATTCGATGGTGGACTGGGAGCAACATGAGAAGTCTCTTGCAAGTGGAGCAGATACGGTCTATGGGATGGTAGCTGAATATGGTGAAAAGAAACAAGTGGCTGGTCAGTTTGGAATGATGGGTCATCCATCTCAGGTACATAACTGCCCGTTTGGTTGTGATTCTAAATATGATAAATTGAAACAGGAATTTGATGATAAAGAAAGTGAAAATAAGGATAACTTTATTCAACTTAAGGCTCATAAAAAGGCTGTTAAAAGTTTAGAACAACAAAAGGTCTGGTATCAACAACAACAGTCTGCTTATGAAGTAAAAATAAAGGTATTGGAAAGAGATTTAAAAAATGCTATTAATGAGTTTAAACATACTGAACGGGAAAAAGCTAAGGTAGTATTAGATAATCAGGATTTAAAGTCTAAACTAGATGATACCTTGGCTAGATTTGATAAATGGAAAGAGTCATCCACAAACCTTCACAGGCTTATTGATAGTTCTATGTCATCAAAAACTAAAAGAGGTTTAGGGTTCGGTGACCTGGTAGGGCCAAATCAATATTACGACCCTAATGAATATAGTGTTTTTAACCCAGAACCTGTAGATTATAGAAAGCCTGTAAAGTTTGTGAATGAGGGAGGGATGAATGATGTTCCTCCACCCATAACTGGAACATTTAAGCCTGCTAATCCTTTTGATGACTTTGATGATTCACAAATGATGTATGGCAAACAGGCAAAGGACTTGCCTAATCTTGATTGTGACTCTAATGAATTTGTCTCTTGTTCTTACAGTGACAAATCTTCAGAAATCAAGACAGATGACTATGCCACATGTGGATCAAGTGACAAGTCAGCATCAATAAAGTCAGAAGATCTCTCCTCAGAAGTAGCTAATGATGAATCTCACTCGAAGATAGCTGCATTTGAAGATATTTCTTTTGATAGTGTTAAAAACAATAATGTTTCTGGTTGTGGTTCTTTTTCAAACAATTCTAGTTGTGGTTCTATTTCAAACAATTATGATTGTGGTTTTCATTGTGTTAAGGATAATTTTGTTTCATGTGTTGGTTTGAATAATTCTGTGTGCAATGAGAAAGTTATTGTTAAGAAAATGGCCCCTAGAAAGAAATCTTGCTTTGTGTGTCGTAGTTATGATCATCTCATTAAAGATTGTGACTATTATGAGAAACAGATGGGTTTGAATGCATGTCAAAATAGGTTTGTATGGAAAAATGTGAATGATATTCCCCCCTATATTCCTCAAGCAGCAAGGAGAACTTCAGTTGCTACTGGCAAGCCAGTTCCTGCTGGTAAGCCTGTTGCTGCTGATAGGTTCATTCCTGCCGATAAGCCTGTTGCTGCCGTGTATTCAGTTCCTGCCAGTAGGATCAATCCTGCTGGTTGGAGAAGCAATTTGGCTAGACCTATCAGAAGACCTACTAGTTCTTACTTTCAAAATAATTTGAGACCTTTTTGTTTTGACACCATGAATAAGGGAGGGGCAAGATGGAAAACTGCTGTTAAGTCCTCAGCAGGTTGTTCTTGGAAAATCAATAACCAACATATGAAAATGGGGTCCAAGATCAATGGTGGATCTCATCAATCTCCAGGGTTTAATTCTTATTGATCCACTAGGCAGGCTCAAGTCAGCAATGGCTTGAGTCTCTCTTGTATCTAATATTGTATATGTATTCTTTCTCTCAGGATTTTTTTCTTTTAGAAGCAAAGATGTTGGAATTGTTGATAGTGGGTGTTCCAGGAGTATGACAGGGAATTTGGATAGATTGCATGGCTTTGTACCTTTGAATGGAGGTACTGTGACATTTGGAGGAGGAGATGGAATAATTTCTGGGAAGGGAACTATCAAGACTGCTAAGCTGGACTTTGAAGATGTACTTTATGTGAAGGAACTTCAAGACTTCAATTTGTTCTCTGTCTCCCAAATCTGTGACAAGAAGAACAGTGTTCTCTTCACTGAGAATGATTGCTTTGTGTTGTCCAAAGACTTCAAGCTGCCTGATGAAAGTCAGGTTGAACTTAAAGTTCCTAGGACTTACAATCTTTATAGCTTCAATCTTAGTGATGTTCAGCCTGAGGGATCTCTTGCTTGTTTGGTTGCAAAAGCTTCTGTGGATGAGTCTAAGAAATGGCACAGAAGAATGGCCCATGTGAATTTCAAGACCATTAACAAGTTGGCTAAGAATGGGTTGGTGAAAGGGCTTCCTATGAAGATCTTCTCTAATGAGCATGATTGTGTTGCCTGCAACAAAGGAAAGCAGCACAAAGCATCATACAAGGCCATAACTGCTGTGAGCAACATCTCTGAGCCTTTGCAGCTTCTTCATATGGATCTTTTTGGTCCTACTTCTATCAGAAGTATTGACCATAAGAACTACTGCCTGGTGATTACAGATGATTTTAGCAGGTTTTCATGGACTTTCTTTTTGGGTACTAAAGATGAAACTTATCCAGTTCTTAGGGATTTTATTGCCTTAATAGAAAATCAGCTAAGTAAAAAGGTTAAGTCTATAAGGTGTGATAATGGCACAGAGTTTAAGAACTCTAATCTTATTGACCTCTGTGGGACTAAGGGGATAAAAAGGGACTATAGTAATGCTAGAACTCCACAACAAAATGGGGTTGCAGAAAGGAAAAATAGGACCCTGATAGAAGCAGCTAGGACTATGCTAGCTGAATCTAAGATGCCTACTATGTTTTGGACTGAAGCAGTTTGCACTGCTTGTTATGTGTTGAATAGGGTATCTATTACTAGTCCTCATAATAAAACACCTTATGAACTTTTGTCTGGGAAGGTTCCAAACATTAGTTACCTTAAGCCTTTTGGATGTCATGTCACTATTTTGAACACTAGTGATTACCTAGGCAAGTTTGATGGGAAGGCTGATGAAGGGTTTATTGTTGGATATTCTGCTCATGGTAAAGCCTATAGGGTTTATAATCTGTCCTCTAAGAAAATAGAAGAGACTCTCAACTTAAGATATCTTGAAGATAAACCTAATTTGCAGGGTGCTGGTCCAGAGTGGTACTTTGATCTGGATTATCTATCTGACACCTTAGGTTATAATAGATTTAAATCAAATCTATCTGCTGGTACAAATGTTTCTCAAACTAACAATGCAGGTACCTCAGATGATGATTCTGATGTAGAGAGTGATGAACGACCTATAGTTGTTCCTTCTTTTCCCTCTAACAACATTTCAGGTTCAAAGCTCAAGGATTCTTTTGATATGGCTGGAGGTGATTCTAGTTATGCAGAAGATCTTGCTAAGCTTCAAAGACAAGAGTTTAATGCCAAAAGAGCTGCTGAGATGTTTGATTCTGGATTTTCTAAAGAGACAGAGGAGATTCTGAGAAAGGCTGAAGCTGAAGTTAGAATACAATTGAATTCAACTGATGGTATTCATGTTCCTGCTGATCCCATTCCTGCTGAAAGTGGATCTGTTCCTGCCGAACCTTCTAGGGTTTCTGCTGATGTTCATGTGTCTTCTCCATCTGTGGACACTATGGGTGTTGTTAACTCCCCTGAAAGATTTCCAATTCCTTCTGATCTTGGAAACTCAGTCTCTTCAAAAGATAAGCTGAATGATCCTCATCATCAGTCCAGAACTGGAATTTTCACTTCTTCTTCATATGATGATGACTTCAACCCCTCCATAACTAATCAGGCATCCTCCATTGAAGTTAATCCAATTGCTACCAAGAGGATCAATACAGTTCATCCTCAGTCTTTGATTCTTGGAGATATAAATTCCCCTGTGCAGACAAGAAGCAAGCTACATCAACCCAAGTTTGGAGAATCTGCTTTTCTCAGTTATATACAGGATCAGTTGAGGAACAATCATACTGATTACTTACATTGTCTGTATGCTTGTTTCTTATCTCAAGTTGAACCAACTAGCATAGCTCAGGCTCTTGCTAATGATGATTGGGTTGAGGCTATGCAGGAGGAGATGCAGCAGTTCCAGAATCAGAAAGTATGGATGTTGGTGCCTTTACCTGCAGGAAAGCATGCTATTGGGACTAAATGGATTCTAAAGAATAAAAGGGATGCTAGGGGTATTGTGGTTCGAAATAAGGCTAGATTGGTAGCTCAAGGTCATAGACAAGAAGAGGGGATTGATTATGATGAGGTGTTTGCACCAGTGGCAAGAGTTGAAGCTATCCGATTGTTTTTAGCTTTTGCTTCCTTTATGGGGTTTGTAGTATATCAGATGGATGTGAAGAGTGCATTTTTGTATGGCAGAATTGAGGAAGAGGTTTATGTTACTCAACCACAGGGGTTTGTGGATCCTCAGAATCCTAATTTGGTTTACAAAGTGGTTAAAGCACTTTATGGTCTTCATCAAGCACCAAGGGCTTGGTATGCACGGTTATCAGCCTTTTTGCTTAAACATGGTTACAGAAGAGGGACTATTGATAAAACTCTTTTTATCAGAAAGAATTTCAAAGATATCATCCTGGTACAAGTTTATGTAGATGATATCATCTTTGGTTCCACTAATGAAGCCTGGTGCAGGGAGTTTGAAGAATTGATGAAGAGTGAATTTGAGATGAGTGCTATGGGTGAAATGACTTTCTTCTTGGGTCTTCAGGTTAAGCAGAAACCAGATGGAATCTTTATTTGCCAGGAGAAGTATGTTTATGACATGCTTAAGAAATTTGATATGGAAAATGTGAAGGTTGCTACAACTCCTTTTGAACGTCCAAAGCCTAAGTCCAATAATGAACCTGATGCTGCAGTTAATGTTCATCTTTATAGGTCCATGATTGGATCACTCATGTATTTGACAGCTTCAAGACCTGATATCATGTTTGCTGTTGGTGCATGTGCTAGACATCAGGTTACACCATTGACTTCTAACCTAAATGCAGTTAAGAGAATCTTCAAGTATTTAAGAGGACAGCCAAAGATGGGACTTTGGTATCCTAAAGATTCTCCTTTTGTGTTGGAGGCATATAGTGACAGTGATTATGCTGGGGCTAACTTTGATAGGAAGTCTACAACAGGAGGTTGTCAGTTTCTGGGTAGGAGGTTGGTTTCTTGGCAATGCAAAAAGCAAACTATAGTGGCTACATCTTCTACTGAGGCAGAGTATGTTGCTGCTGCTAGTTGCTGTGGACAGGTACTTTGGATGCAAAATCAGTTGTTGGATTATGGGTTCAACTACATGAACACTAAGATTTTTATTGATAATCAAAGTACTATGTGTATTGTTAAGAATCCTGTTTATCATCAGAGGACAAAGCATATTGAGATTCGACATCATTTCATAAGAGATGCTTATGAGAAGCATCTTATTCAGGTGGTTAAGATTCACACAGATGATAATGTTGCTGATCTGCTGACCAAGGCTTTTGATGGACCAAGGTTTAAACATTTGGTGGTCCATATTGGGATGGTAAATCCTTAGTTGCAGCTAAGGGGAGGCTTGCAGATTAAGGGGAGGATGAAGCTTAAGGGGAGGATGCTTCTTGTTGTTGTTGTATATTTTCTATCTTTCTTTCTTTCTTTTGATTTCTTTTTATTTTTTTTTTTGGTGTGATTCTTAGTTCAAAAAAAAAAAAAAAAAAAAAAAATCTTTGTATATTTTGTGTGCTAATAAGTGGTTTTGAGCAACACCTTGCAGGTACAGTGTTGGTGTTTACACCTGCACAATAAATGGTGCTCAACTCACCATGTCTTGCAGACAAGAAAGAGTTGACTCACCATGAGGGTACGGCTCTGGTGTGATTATCAAATCCGTTGATAGCTGTAATAGCTTGCTCAAAGCTATAGGGTATTTCAACTCACCCATGGTTTATTCCTGAGAGTTGAAAATGGTTCTCAATTCACCATGGATGTAACCCTTTATGGGATCCAAAGGATTGGCTAGTCCACAAAAGTATGGTTTGTGGTAAAGACACTTGGTATCCATATTTGGTATTCAATTCACCAAGGTTTTGCTGTAACCTAAGAATTGACTAGTCCTGAGCAAACGGCTACAGGTAAAGACAAGTCAAATCCGTTTATAGTTGCTGATTTGCTAATAAATCAGATGGTTATCAATGTACCATGGTCTAACACACCTAAACATTGGCTACTCTAGTAGTGATGGCTATTGGTAAAGAGACATCAAATCCATTAATTTTCAATGATTCACCTCTCACAGGAGTTAACACACCTGGATGTGATGAGAATAGTATGAAACTTAAGTGATTTGATGTATATATTGTCATAGTAGCAGCCACGTTCAAGTGAAAGTAATGGTGACCAGTATACATGTTTTGGAGAAGATTTCTTGTTCCTGCTGAACTATTGAGGTTGCTGCTGGATGCTATAGAAGTTGAAATCTTGCAAGTTATGGATGTTGCTGCTGGTTACTCAATATTGTTGCTGCTAAGTCGCAGTCCTCAAGCCTGAGAAGTTCAAAGCTCTATCACAGTGGAATCTTGCAGGTTAACCTAGTCAACCTCAAGATTAGGGGAGGATTGTTAGGATCTCTGGGAAATAAGAGTTTCATTGTTGCTGCCGATAGTGTTAAGCTGGTTCCTGCCGATAGCTTTGGTTCCTGCTGAAAGCTCATTGCTGCCGATAGTGTTATCTTGTTCCTACCGATAGTATTGTTGCTGCGGATAGTATTATTTGTTATCCGTATATTTAGAATGTTTGTTAAGATTTATTTTTAGAAGAGATTGTTGTTTATCTCTTCACACGTTTACTTGTAGAACGGGTTAGGGTTAGGTGATCTTGTTAGTATAAAAGATAAACCCGTCTATGAGTTTATGTACGCCTTTAACACCTTTAACGTTTTCAATATTAATATCACAAATTCTTAGTTCATAGTTTGATCCATAGAGGATCATTGTCGTTTAGAGTTTTCTTCTTTATTATACTTGCTGTTTAGTTTCCGCTTAAACGCTTGTATAACATACAGAGGTTCTTGTTTATACCAAGCTCAATCAAGCTCGAAGTACTCGATCCTACAGAGAGCGACACTTATTTATGTTTTAGGTTAGAGAGAGGAAGGTTATGTGTGTTTTAGGTTACAAACTGAAGGCGTGTAAAAGTAAAAAGAAGTCAGCGTATTAGATTTTGATTTTGAATTGGCTATCACAACTTCAGGCTTGCTCTTGTGGTTGAAGCGCTTGTTTCTAAACTAAAAGACCCAGGTTTGAATCTAGCGGTAAGCATTTTTGAACAAATTTTAATTAATCCGAATTTTAGTTGATTAATAGTTGCTTAGGTGGACTAAATGTGATGACATGACTTTTAATGACAATTACATGGCAATGACATGGACTTATGTGGCATTATCTACGTGTAACGACTCATGTTATATATAATGTAGACATTAAAGAACTGCACAAATTTATTTGTATGACGAGTTGCATAATATAATCAAGTATATTAATTCATTTTTACGTTATAAAGTATAAACGATTAAGCCATGGCAATGACATGGACTTATGTGGCATTATCTACGTGTAACGACTCATGTTATATATAATGTAGAGATTAAAGAACTGCAGAAATTTATTTGTATGACGAGTTGCATAATATAATCTAGTATATTAATTCATTTTTACGTTATAAAGTATAAACGATTAAGCTACAATCAATAATTACCACTACTAACAACCGCCATTGACTTTTTCTTTATTCTTGCTTTCTGTATTTTTTCTGTCATCATCACAACATTGCGCGGGTACCATGCTATAACTAATTATATATTGATATTGGCGGTCTGATCAGAACCATATGTGAACATGTTCATTAGTTTTATCTTAATGTTAATATAATGGACTAACTATAAAATATATTTAACACAAAATTTTGAAGTTTATTTTAAAATATTGAGATTTTTGACAAAAATTTACACTTACCAATAAGAACTTATGTAGTTCACGGACCCGAAACCCCTTGAGTCCGCCCCAGAATAGTGAGATATGATCATCGCATCTTGTGAAGAAGTGAAGTAAAGCACGTGCCGTGTGGTGCACGAAGTTCTCCTTATCGCTATAAAAAAATGTTTCTTAGAAGATATCGAAATTTAGAATTGCATGCGAATCAAAATTTATTGCGGTAATCTCACTTTTTTTGTGACTCCGTGCATGAGAATCCGTTCCATATCAAAGATTTGATTATTTTTAACTACATATTCTCAGTATAGATAATCAAATGAATGCTTATAAACACGTTCATCCTCGTGTTCAAATAATCTAAAAAATAATTTTCTCTACGTAATCGCAATACAAGAAACTGTTATGCAAGCGTGTCTCGTCAACCAAATGCACGTTGTGGTGTAAATACACCAAACTGTCTCATTTTCTTATCGTGTGTACTAAATGGCTAATGTTACGTGAGCAGCAACTGCGCGCTAATCCGGTCATTAGTACACATAATATAAACATTATAAACTTTTAGAAAAAGTTATAAGAGTAAATTACACGGATCGTCCATGTGGTTTGTCCAAAATTTCACGCATAGTCCCTCGAGTTTCAAAGTTGCGTGTATAGTCCCTCTGACTGCAAAAGAATAACACCTATGGTCCCTATCGTTAACTGACGTTATCTTTTCCTTTAGCAAGTGTCAACGTTAGTCCATTAACCAAACAAACGTTTGCAACGTTAGTCCTTTTCCTTAATCGTCCCTAAAGTTCTTCCGTTTTTTACTTTTTCGTCTGTTTTTCTTACATTTTTTTCGTTTTCGTCCGTTTTTATCCGTTTTTGTCCGTTTTTCTTATGTTTTCGACCGTTTTTTACGTTTTCGTCCGTTTTTCTTACGTTTTTTCAGTTTTTGTCCGTTTTTATCCGTTTTTGTCATTTTTTCTTACGTTTTGTCTGTTTTTCTTACATTTTTTTACGTTTTTTCCGTTTTCATACGTTTTTCTTACGTTTTTGTCCGTTTTTCTTACAATTTTATCCGTTTTTATACGTTTTCGCCCGTTTTCTTGCGCTTTCATCCGTTTTTATCGTTTTCGGACGTCTTTTTTATCCGTTTTTGTACGTTTTCTTAAGTTTTTTTTTCCATTTTCTTTCTTTTTTGTCCGAATTTTTTTATTTAGTCTGAATTTTTTGTTCCAATTTTTTTTTGACCAAATTTTTTTAAAAATCAAAATTTTTGTCCGAATTTTTTGTCCCATTTTTTTTTATCTTTTTTGTCCGAATTTTTAAAAAAAATAAAAAAAGTTCAAAATTATGTCGGATTTTTTTTTTCTTTTTTTTCCGAATTTTTTAAAAAAAATAAAAAAATTCAAAATTTTTGTCCGATTTTTTTTCTTCTTTTTTGTCCGAATATTTAAAAAAAAAATAAAAAATTCAAAATTCAAAATTTTTTTAAAAAAATAAATAAAATTAAAAAAAATTCGGACAAAAATTTTGAATTTTTTAATTTTTTTTATTAAAAATTCCGAGAAAAAAGAAAAAAAAATCGGACAAAAATTTTGAAATTTTTTTTTTTAATTTTTTTTAAAAAAAAAATTTGGTCAAAAAAAAATCGGACAAAAAATTCGGACTAAATAAAAAATTCGGACAAAATAAAAAAATTCGGACAAAAAAAAGAAAACGGAAAAAAAAGTAAGAAAACGTACAAAAACGTAAGGAAAATAAACAAAAACGGATAAACAGACAAAAACGTAAGAAAGATGGTCCGAAAACGATAAAAACGGATGAAAGCGCAAGAAAACGGGCGAAAACATATAAAAACGGATAAAATTGTAAGAAAAACGGACAAAAACGGAAAAAACGTAAGAAAAATATATTTCTAAAAAAAATATATTTCGAAAAAAATATTTTTCTAAAAAAATATTTTTCTAAAAAAAATTATTTCGAAAAAAAATATTTTTCTAAAAAAAATATATTTTGAAAAAAGAAAAATAAAAATTTTTCTAAAAAAAATTAATTTTCAAAAAAACTAAATTCGAAAAAAACTCTTTTCAAAAAAAGGACTAACAAAAAAAAACACGTTGCAAACGCTTGTTTGGTTAATGGACTAACGTTGACACTTGCTAACGGAAAAGATAACGTCAGTTAACGATAGGGACTATAGGTGTTTTTCTTTTGCAGTCAGAGGGACTATACACGCAACTTTGAAACTCGAGGGACTAGGCGTGAAATTTTGGACAAACCACAGGGACGATCCGTGTAATTTACTCAAGTTATAATCTGGATAACTTGGTGCTTTTTCACATAAAATGCAGTCATAAACTCATAGCCATGAACTTAAAGAAACTTTTTGCAGTATCATATTGTGCATTTCCAAAAGCGAATGTAGTCTCTGGATTTGGGTTAGCATTAGTTTCTTTTTTAAATTTTCTGTTTATATTATATCTTAATTCTTCTTATAATAGTCACAATTCCAATATTAGCAACAATGGTTCTCTTGTTACTTGGTCTTTTTCTTACAACACAACATCCACTCTTAACTTCACTTATTCTGGAAAGGTTATTAACTTTGAGGATGCCCATAAGATAAAACTTAACTATGATGCTATAAATGAAACCTTTATACGAGCAACTGATGTGAATCCGAATGAAGGGAAAATGGTTACTGGTCAAGAAAAGGGAAATGGGTCGAATTCCGATTTGCATAATAAGGCTAATGGTAAAATATCTCAAGTGTTAAGGAATGTTAGTAGCAAGTCTACAGAATGTGATATATTTGATGGAAGATGGGTGAGAGATGATACAAAACCATATTATGAGGCTGGTTCGTGTCGTTATGTGGAGAGAGCTTTTAATTGCCATCGTAATAAGAGGCCGGATAACGATTTTGTAAAATGGAGGTGGCAGCCATATGGATGTGAACTCCCAAGGTATTGATCTTAATCTCTTTAAAATGCTCTAAAACCTCTCGATGTTCATAAAATGGTTTGAAGTCTAGAGTTTGCAATGCTATTTTACTGGCCTTTTTATGTAGCTGGTTCGTTTTTAAATCGCCAGTTTAGCAATTTTTTACTGAAGTTAATACACAATTTAATGTTTAGTGATCTTATTGATCATTTTTGAATTTTTTTCAACAATGTCTTTTGATAACCCATTTTCCAGTTTGAATGCATCAGAATTTTTGGAAAGGCTAAGAGGGAAAAAAGTAGTTTTTATTGGAGACTCCATAAATAGGAACATGTGTGAATCGCTTATTTGCATACTTCGGAATTCGCTCATGAACAAGAGAAGGGTTTATGAGATACCAGGAAGCTTAGAATTCCAGAAACACGGACATCGCACCTTTAGATTTCAGGCAAGCTTTCCACACACTCAATTACAAGACATTGTTGACTTTTCAGGTCAAACCTAGTAGTACTTAACTTAAAATTTGGTGCAAATTCTTAGCGCCAGTTTTCATTTTTATACTCTGATTTAGTACCATTTGACTAAGAAAATCAAATTAAGTTCTTTTGAACTTGTGCAGGACTACAAGTGCACAGTGGTTTATATAAAGTCTCCATTTTTAGTCAGGGAATCATCTTCTAAAGGTAAAAATGGTTCTTTTGTGACACTAAGATTGGATTTGATGGACTCAACGACTTCATTATACAAAGATGCTGATATATTAATTTTTAACACGGGACACTGGTGGACTCACGAGAAAACATCCCGAGGGTGAGAATCATTACTTTCAAGGCTCGATCAACTGTGCGCGCAACATGAAAAAGATAGTAATCTAGTACTATGTGCTAATGGGACTTACCCGTTTTCAGGAAAAATTATTATCAGGAAGGCAACCATATTTACCCAAGACTCAAGGTTCTTGATGCATACACCCGAGCTCTTTCTACATGGGCGAAATGGGTAGATAACAACATTGACAGCAGGAAAACTCAAGTTATCTTTATGGGCTATGCAAGCTCTCACTTTAGGTACATTACAGTTTTATGTTTATTGGCTTTCCTAAAATTCCTTGATCAAGAAACTTTGTTGTTCTTGTTTTTTGTTCCGTTTAGAGATGCATTAATTATTCACTGCGTGCAGGGGAGGGCAGTGGAATTCAGGAGGAAAGTGTCACAAAGAAACCGAACCAATCTTTAATACAAGTCACTTAACCAGTTACCCTCCAAAGATGCTGGCTTTGGACAGTGTGCTGCGAGTGATGAAGACTCCTGTAACATTTCTCAACATTACCAGACTTACGGATTACAGAAAAGACGGTCACCCATCAATTTATAGACGGTTTCATCACAAGGCCATAAAGCCACAAGTTGGTGCACTGCCACCACAAGATTGCGGCCATTGGTGTTTGCCTGGTGTACCAGACACATGGAATGAGTTGTTATATGCATCTTTATTAAAGACTGGGCGAGGATCTTCGAGATCATGAAACTGAATTGGTTGCGTATATTGTAACATGTTTTGGTTGGTATTGTATGTAACCCATAACCTCATAAGGGGTCTACTATTTTTTATTTTTTTTGGACATCAATTGTGGCTACATTGGCACTAGCCTAAAAGGCGTAGCGATCTCACACAACCAGGTTCACACAACCAAGTTGGGTCCAGCCCAGAAGGCAATGACACCCTTCCCTTTACGTACGCGGGAGGAAACCCCTATCGCCCTAGATAAGACTCGAACTTGAGACCTTGCCTAGGAGGGTAAAACTTCCATACCGCTAGACCAGAGGCCCGTTGGTATGGGGTCTACTATTTATTACGAGTATGTAAGATGACTTGACTAGTTATGGTATGGTTGCTTATCTTAATATGATAAAATCTCAATACGCACTCCCGTGACATAATACGAATTAGTTATATATTTGAAATCAAGGCCGTCTTAACTATAAAGCCACTAATATAAATCAAGGGCATTAGGCTTCAAAATTTATATGGTTTGAAATTAAACTTATATATAAAATTTAAGGGCTAATGACTTCAAAATGTATCATAGTTGTCATGATTTTCTTTTATATGTATCGAACAATTTTTTTTGCTATTATGTGTACTAAACTTAATTTTGTGGGCTTTTTTGTGTACTTTATGACCATTTTGTCCCTCATTTTATTAACCCGAGAGGGGCAAAATAGTCATAAAATACACAAAAAAGCCCACAAAATCGAGTTTAGTACACATAATAGCAAAACAAATTGTTCGATACATATAGAAGGAGCAAGTGACAACTATAATACATTTTGGTGCCATTAGCCCAAAATTTAATGGACTAGTAATATTTAAAACAGATGGAAAAGCTTTTAGTTCCAGAAATTGACAATAAAAAGCTTTATTAAGGAACTTATATACAGAAATTTTGAAGAAAAAAAAAAAAAAAAAAGAAGTTATATAGAAAGAACAGAACTATTTATATGAATGTCGTAAATTATAAGCTCAATTTAGAGGATATATCACCATATGCATCTAGATTTTTTGATACTGCCCGTTTGAAATGAAATCACGTTCCAGTCCATGATTAAACATTTATACGTAGCCACTCCCATGTACGTAATTAAACACACGTATGCATGCATATGTATTGCGTGTGTCACATCTTGTACCACGATAAAAACTCACGATGATGATAAAGTTGACACATTTATTGTGTTTAATATATTACATTCAAGTCTCAAATTCACAACATCATACGTCTCTAAAGACATATTTCTGTAACCAAATTAGAAACTAGGAAAGTCACGCAAACTCACAACATTATATTTCTCTTAGGACATAATTATGCAACATAAATTACAAAGGTAATTACTTTCACGTAACTTCACACTCATGCGATGTAAAAGAGCTTGATAATCGTAAAATTCTATGGCTACCAACACGAACGCTGAAATAAGTGTCGCCTTCATATGCACCAGTCATAAGAGTTGCGATCCCCCTGCTATGGCCCTATGCATAAAGAAATCTCCAGTACCACCAACTATTGATATGTCCCTAGTCTTCACAGTAATCGGATTAGCCCCAATAAAATTGATGGTTCCATTATAATCTGCACTGTTAAAGACAAATGAAAACGCAAGCCATGATATAATATAGTAATAGGATACCGAAATCATACAAGTTGGAAAAGAAATAATGCTCTAATATATGAGTTAGGATGAAATAATAAGAAAAATTAAAATAAGAAGGATAAGAAAAAATCACAACCACATATTTCAGATGCATCTATTAAAATAGATGCATCTCCCTTTGAAAATTTCTCGCTTATTTGAAATGTGTGGCTAGAAATTCTTCTTATTCTTCTCATTTTCGTTTTTCTTTTTACCGGATCCCTTCCCCTGATATATAACATATGTTACGAAGCTTTTTGATAGTTGGGGTACTTGGGTTGAGTCTTCTCTTGATTTCACATAATCAACTTTATAAAAAATGACTGTAATATAATGTGATTATTGATCATTTTTTTGCATTGTCTCAACTTAAGTTTGCTCAAGTAAGTTAAAAGGCAAAGTGTAATATGATTGTTCGGCTAGTTATCTATTGTCAAGACCTGAAGTAAAGTGAATGGGCTCCCAGTGGAGTTAGCCTGTGCTTTTTGGGCTTGTATATTTGTTTGAAGGTTATGAGATAGGAACGACTTATACACAAATGCTATGATAGAAGACTACTTTAGTTTTATACTACGAGTAATACAAGAGCTGGTACAATGCTATGATTCGTGTGGTGTGAAGCTTCATGCGCATTAGCGTATATCTGTACTCCCATTGTGCAATTATCCACGTGTCTTCTCTTTTGGGTCGATACGCCACGTTATGGTATGCTTTGTTAAAGAGTCAAATTTGTCACAAAAGTACCGAAGTGCGGTCAGGGAGCCATAGACGAGGTGTGGTCAGGAGCCATAATCTTGTGTTATAGCAAAAAGTGTTGTCATGCAAGGACGGAGCCATAAATTTTTGATCGAGGGGGCACTTTGATAAATTTTAGAAACTACACTATAAATTGTTACTTTTGGGGGGGGGGGGGGGGGGGGGGGGGGGGGGGGGCAAATTACGAAAAAAACCAAATATTTTTTAAAATTTACACTACAATTTTTTTCGAAGGAGCCATAGACGAGGTGTGGTCAGGAGCCATAATCTTGTGTTATAGCAAAAAGTGTTGTCATGCAGGGATGGAGCCATAAATTTTTGATCGAGGGGGCACTTTGATAAATTTTAGATACTACACTATAAATTGTTACTTTTGTGGGGGGGGGGGGGGGGGGGGGGGCAATTAAGAAAAAAACCAAATATTTTTTAAAATTTATACTATAATTTTTTTCGTTAGGGGGGCACCTGCCCCTTGTGCCCCTCTTTTACTCTGCCCATGTTGTCATGTCAGCTTTTTATCTTATAATCCAGTCAAAAGATAACTTCCCTATCACTTATGTTATAGGACACTCTCAAGCCCTACAATTTTGAAGTAATCCAGGGACAGAGGTGGAAGAGAGGGAAAGGAAAATGAATCATGGGCTATTTTAACAACCTCTATGTAATGTCTTTATCTTTTGATGGCAGTTTAACAACCTCTGTATAATGCAACTATGTATCATCCTACTATGCAATGAAAAATGCATCTATGTATGCAATAATAATATTTCAGTTACCAGTACTTTAATTCAATAAGACAATCAAAATAACATGTAAATAGGGAATTAAGACTTTTACCATTGTATCAACCTTCTCTCCATCTGGTCTAATGTACCACAAACTTATAGATGATGTCATGCTTACTTGTTGTAAACAATAAGGACGAAAATGCAGTAAGTATTTGTATAATTGGATTGAAATGGAGAAACTTAATTAGGGTTTAAGTGGGGCACCTTTTTGTTTCTGTCGGGTCACAATTTGGGGGTTATTGTAAGCAATTTGGGTCCACAAAGTAAAATGACATATTTGTCCTTGTTCCTTTCATATTTGCAATTTCAGACCACCACTTAACTGACTCTCACTAACGGGGTTAGAATCGAGGGACCAAAATGATGAAAGGTTTCCCCCATAGGGAGCGCGCCTGCAATTAGCCAACCACATGGACCATTTTTGCAATCTGAGCAAACCACAGGGACCATTTTTGCAATTTATTCAAAAATATATATTAAGAGAGATATGTTGTGTCGACGGTAGTTTTAATAATGAAAATGAAAAGGTTTAAAAAGAAGAATAAAAAGGGTTGAAAAATGATTATTGTGCTTAATAATTATGCCTACTCATGCATTTAATGATTCGATTGGTTGATTTGAAAAAGGGTTTTGTTAATGTGTGTCACTGGGCATATGATTAAGCGCTATTAATGAAGACAAATTTACTTTTAAATCAAAAAATGCATTTATTTATCTCTAAAATTATCGTAATTAATTATCATTTTGATATTAATTAACTTCAACATTCCTTAAATATATAGATAAACTAGCTTATAGACCCGTGGTAACCCACGGGTTTTTAGATGAGATCGTGCAAAAAAAAAAAAAATTAGTGTGTGTAAACAAAGTAAGGAAAAAACACAAAGTAAACAGGATGAATCATTTATTCGAAAGGAATATCAACTAATAAGTCAATGATAGTATAGAGTACAATGCTTGTAACTAAGAATGTAATAAACGGCCATGCACGCGTGCTCCAATCTTGATAATGTAGATGAAAAGCAAATCTTGACAGCCTTTGTAAGGCAATGAGCATTTGTTGATAACCTAATAAGTATAAGAAGAAAGTGTAAGTAAAATATTTTGTGTGATTGATAATATATGTAAAATGAAGAAAAAGTGTAACGGTTGTCCAAAAAATATTTTTGTTGCGAGAATGTTTTTTTTAATCTAAACTCGAAATGAAATGGTTGTCAAAAAAATATTTTTGTTATTAAGGACTAAATATGCAAAAGATCGGTTACCACAAGTACTATTTTCGTAAAGTATTTCTGAAATTAGTATGATTTTTTACGGAAAAAGTCCCTAGAGTTATCGGCATTTTGCAAAGTTAGTCCTTAGGGACTAACTTTAAAATTTATAGATAATATGAGGGACTATTTGCGTAATTTGTGATGAATAGTAAACACTGTTCTGCACTATTCATGGGTACTGTTATGCACTGTAGCGCTGATATTTTCATTTTTAGTCCCTGAGAATGTCGGTATGTTGCAAAGTTAGTCCTTAGGGACTAACTTTGAAATTAAAAGTTAACCTGAGGGGATTTTTCTTTACAATATTTGCACAGAAACAACCTCTGAAGTTGTTGGTCCATTGCAAATTTAAGTCACGACTGTTAAGTAACGGCCGTTAAGGACTAACTTTGCAATGGATCAATAACCTCAGGGTCTAAACTGAAAATTGCGGGGCTATAATTTTTTTCGAAAAAAACCAAATATTTTTTAAAATTTATACTATAATTTTTTTCGTTAGGGGGGCACCTGCCCCTTGTGCCCCTCTTTTACTCTGCCCATGTTGTCATGTCAGCTTTTTATCTTATAATCCAGTCAAAAAATAACTTCCCTATCACTTATGTTATAGGACACTCTCAAGCCCTACAATTTTGAAGTAATCCAGGGACAGAGGTGGAAGAGAGGGAAAGGAAAATGAATCATGGGCTATTTTAACAACCTCTATGTAATGTCTTTATCTTTTGATGGCAGTTTAACAACCTCTGTATAATGCAACTATGTATCATCCTACTATGCAATGAAAAATGCATCTATGTATGCAATAATAATATTTCAGTTACCAGTACTTTAATTCAATAAGACAATCAAAATAACATGTAAATAGGGAATTAAGACTTTTACCATTGTATCAACCTTCTCTCCATCTGGTCTAATGTACCACAAACTTATAGATGATGTCATGCTTACTTGTTGTAAACAATAAGGACGAAAATGCAGTAAGTATTTGTATAATTGGATTGAAATGGAGAAACTTAATTAGGGTTTAAGTGGGGCACCTTTTTGTTTCTGTCGGGTCACAATTTGGGGGTTATTGTAAGCAATTTGGGTCCACAAAGTAAAATGACATATTTGTCCTTGTTCCTTTCATATTTGCAATTTCAGACCACCACTTAACTGACTCTCACTAACGGGGTTAGAATCGAGGGACCAAAATGATGAAAGGTTTCCCCCATAGGGAGCGCGCCTGCAATTAGCCAACCACATGGACCATTTTTGCAATCTGAGCAAACCACAGGGACCATTTTTGCAATTTATTCAAAAATATATATTAAGAGAGATATGTTGTGTCGACGGTAGTTTTAATAATGAAAATGAAAAGGTTTAAAAAGAAGAATAAAAAGGGTTGAAAAATGATTATTGTGCTTAATAATTATGCCTACTCATGCATTTAATGATTCGATTGGTTGATTTGAAAAAGGGTTTTGTTAATGTGTGTCACTGGGCATATGATTAAGCGCTATTAATGAAGACAAATTTACTTTTAAATCAAAAAATGCATTTATTTATCTCTAAAATTATCGTAATTAATTATCATTTTGATATTAATTAACTTCAACATTCCTTAAATATATAGATAAACTAGCTTATAGACCCGTGGTAACCCACGGGTTTTTAGATGAGATCGTGCAAAAAAAAAAAAAATTAGTGTGTGTAAACAAAGTAAGGAAAAAACACAAAGTAAACAGGATGAATCATTTATTCGAAAGGAATATCAACTAATAAGTCAATGATAGTATAGAGTACAATGCTTGTAACTAAGAATGTAATAAACGGCCATGCACGCGTGCTCCAATCTTGATAATGTAGATGAAAAGCAAATCTTGACAGCCTTTGTAAGGCAATGAGCATTTGTTGATAACCTAATAAGTATAAGAAGAAAGTGTAAGTAAAATATTTTGTGTGATTGATAATATATGTAAAATGAAGAAAAAGTGTAACGGTTGTCCAAAAAATATTTTTGTTGCGAGAATGTTTTTTTTAATCTAAACTCGAAATGAAATGGTTTTCAAAAAATATTTTTGTTATTAAGGACTAAATATGCAAAAGATCGGTTACCACAAGTACTATTTTCGTAAAGTATTTCTGAAATTAGTATGATTTTTTACGGAAAAAGTCCCTAGAGTTATCGGCATTTTGCAAAGTTAGTCCTTAGGGACTAACTTTAAAATTTATAGATAATATGAGGGACTATTTGCGTAATTTGTGATGAATAGTAAACACTGTTCTGCACTATTCATGGGTACTGTTATGCACTGTAGCGCTGATATTTTCATTTTTAGTCCCTGAGAATGTCGGTATGTTGCAAAGTTAGTCCTTAGGGACTAACTTTGAAATTAAAAGTTAACCTGAGGGGATTTTTCTTTACAATATTTGCACAGAAACAACCTCTGAAGTTGTTGGTCCATTGCAAATTTAAGTCACGACTGTTAAGTAACGGCCGTTAAGGACTAACTTTGCAATGGATCAATAACCTCAGGGTCTAAACTGAAAATTGCGGGGCTATAATTTTTTTCGAAAAAAACCAAATATTTTTTAAAATTTATACTATAATTTTTTTCGTTAGGGGGGCACCTGCCCCTTGTGCCCCTCTTTTACTCTGCCCATGTTGTCATGTCAGCTTTTTATCTTATAATCCAGTCAAAAAATAACTTCCCTATCACTTATGTTATAGGACACTCTCAAGCCCTACAATTTTGAAGTAATCCAGGGACAGAGGTGGAAGAGAGGGAAAGGAAAATGAATCATGGGCTATTTTAACAACCTCTATGTAATGTCTTTATCTTTTGATGGCAGTTTAACAACCTCTGTATAATGCAACTATGTATCATCCTACTATGCAATGAAAAATGCATCTATGTATGCAATAATAATATTTCAGTTACCAGTACTTTAATTCAATAAGACAATCAAAATAACATGTAAATAGGGAATTAAGACTTTTACCATTGTATCAACCTTCTCTCCATCTGGTCTAATGTACCACAAACTTATAGATGATGTCATGCTTACTTGTTGTAAACAATAAGGACGAAAATGCAGTAAGTATTTGTATAATTGGATTGAAATGGAGAAACTTAATTAGGGTTTAAGTGGGGCACCTTTTTGTTTCTGTCGGGTCACAATTTGGGGGTTATTGTAAGCAATTTGGGTCCACAAAGTAAAATGACATATTTGTCCTTGTTCCTTTCATATTTGCAATTTCAGACCACCACTTAACTGACTCTCACTAACGGGGTTAGAATCGAGGGACCAAAATGATGAAAGGTTTCCCCCATAGGGAGCGCGCCTGCAATTAGCCAACCACATGGACCATTTTTGCAATCTGAGCAAACCACAGGGACCATTTTTGCAATTTATTCAAAAATATATATTAAGAGAGATATGTTGTGTCGACGGTAGTTTTAATAATGAAAATGAAAAGGTTTAAAAAGAAGAATAAAAAGGGTTGAAAAATGATTATTGTGCTTAATAATTATGCCTACTCATGCATTTAATGATTCGATTGGTTGATTTGAAAAAGGGTTTTGTTAATGTGTGTCACTGGGCATATGATTAAGCGCTATTAATGAAGACAAATTTACTTTTAAATCAAAAAATGCATTTATTTATCTCTAAAATTATCGTAATTAATTATCATTTTGATATTAATTAACTTCAACATTCCTTAAATATATAGATAAACTAGCTTATAGACCCGTGGTAACCCACGGGTTTTTAGATGAGATCGTGCAAAAAAAAAAAAATTAGTGTGTGTAAACAAAGTAAGGAAAAAACACAAAGTAAACAGGATGAATCATTTATTCGAAAGGAATATCAACTAATAAGTCAATGATAGTATAAAGTACAATGCTTGTAACTAAGAATGTAATAAACGGCCATGCACGCGTGCTCCAATCTTGATAATGTAGATGAAAAGCAAATCTTGACAGCCTTTGTAAGGCAATGAGCATTTGTTGATAACCTAATAAGTATAAGAAGAAAGTGTAAGTAAAATATTTTGTGTGATTGATAATATATGTAAAATGAAGAAAAAGTGTAACGGTTGTCAAAAAAATATTTTTGTTGCGAGAATGTTTTTTTTAATCTAAACTCGAAATGAAATGGTTTTCAAAAAAATATTTTTGTTATTAAGGACTAAATATGCAAAAGATCGGTTACCGCAAGTACTATTTTCGTAAAGTATTTCTGAAATTAGTATGATTTTTTACGGAAAAAGTCCCTAGAGTTATCGGCATTTTGCAAAGTTAGTCCTTAGGGACTAACTTTAAAATTTATAGATAATATGAGGGACTATTTGCGTAATTTGTGATGAATAGTAAAACTGTTCTGCATTATTCATGGGTACTGTTATGCACTGTAGCGCTGATATTTTCATTTTTAGTCCCTGAGAATGTCGGTATGTTGCAAAGTTAGTCCTTAGGGACTAACTTTGAAATTAAAAGTTAACCTGATGGGATTTTTCTTTACAATATTTGCACAGAAACAACCTCTGAAGTTGTTGGTCCATTGCAAATTTAAGTCACGACTGTTAAGTAACGGCCGTTAAGGACTAACTTTGCAATGGATCAATAACCTCAGGGTCTAAACTGAAAATTGCGGGGCTACTGTTTGCTACAGTGTTTTGGGGGCACTGTTCCTTGCTTTTTAGTATATATATAATTAGTATCATTATATCATAGGGGTATCATGGCGCATGTGCGCACCAAATATGATTTGGCTACTTCTTTGGCGTCGTCAATGGCATGCCATCATACCCCGTCCCCTTATGCCAAAACCCACGCCAACTAATTGGCATATGCCAGATTGTGTTTTTCCTTTTTTTGATTTGTTTTGAGTGTTGTATTTTAATTGAGTATGGTAGAGTCAAATGACATGTGAAAGAGTTGTTATAAGTGAATGGGTATTTTGGTCCGTGGGTGTTAAAAGTAGGGATGTTGAGGTGGTGCTAAAGTGGCACCAAAAAGTGAGTTTTGGCATGCCATGACACCCCATGCTCTTATAGTTGCTTATAAATGTATTACGTAAGTTTCTAGTCAATCAAATACATCTTTATTCTTTTTGGATTTGTAAACTGTAGATAGTATTCCTTAACTAACATTGATAAAAGAGAATATAATGGTTTACTTGTGCCCATTTTGATGTTGCATTTTTGTGTCGATAATTTTCATAATAAAAAAGCTTTATTGGTTAATGAAGATTGTAAGTATAAGATATCAATCAAAGCTTATAAGAATAATTACGCGTTAATATATGGTTCCTGTTGGAGAAAATTCTTTTATCGTAAACAAATATTCTATCGGTGGAACCTTCTCCCATTTACTGAACATGAGTATATAATTTTGTTTTGTTACAACCTGGAAGGGATGGTGTGTTAACTTGTATTTTAATATATTGTGTTTTTTTATAGATACTTTTGTATATTGCACATTATAGCACCAAACTGAGAACTAAAGCTGTAAAATTTCAAACCATAAGATAACAAAACACAATAAACTTGAAAACTTCTTGACAATCATATTACAGATATGGTGCATTCTTAGAAGTTGGAGGTGAAAACGGGTGATCACCCGCAGCAGTCCTGTTAGTTAACATCATTCTTTTGGTGTCATCAAGTCTTCTATATGCTCAAGATAACAATGACAACCTAATAATATCGATACATACAAAGAAAGAACAAATTCATTATTTTTTATGGAACGAACACAGTACATGCTTGCACTATATGCTTAAGTTAAAGTTTGGCCTTGCATCCGTCCTCATCATTCGGGACCAATTCTTGCGAACCTATCATCCAAAAGGGACGTCAAGTTAGACAACGCATTTGCAGTTCTACATCTAACTCCTTTACTTGTGCTATTGATAACTAAAATGATACATAACTACCAAGGTCTTCACATATAAACCAACACCCCACACTAATTAAAAGGGGCACCAATATTCTGAAAATGTGTCTACATGCTTAGATTTGTTCTATCTTCTTAGATGCTTCACGCCAATTCAAGAAACCCAAATTAGAATCATAGTGGCCATATTATCAATATTTAGCTTCTTTATTTTAAGGTATGAATGTACACTGATTAAAGTTAATTGCTTAAGAAGGTTGCATCAAAACCTGTAGACTTTGACATATCAATCATCATTGTAAATAATTGTGACATCCTTCCAACCAAGCTGTTCTCAAATTATGGTGTTTAAGCATGTCCAAACATTGCAATAACTCCGCTTGACAGACAATGAAATGCATGTGTTGCAGCCTTTCATCAAGTTTCCACTTTCTCAAGATCACTCACAAAGTCTCCACAGTTTACCCGGATACATGCGAGTTCTAACCTCACATGTCCACTATATATACGCTTGTTTCACATGTTATTATGTCATTACATAAGAATACAAAATAACATATTTACTGTCGTGAATAAAGGTGGCAGATGGGTGTGTTGTCATATGGGTCAAAAAGGGTAAATCTTGTGCGGGTCAAAACGGGTCGTGACAGGAAAACACTTTTTTTGTCCATTTCCTGAATGTTGTATAAAGCTAATTATATAAAAGATAAATTAAAAAAGTATATAACTAAGAAAATAATTACTACTTAAAATTAAACAATATAGAATGTTGTAAGACAGCCTTTTTCCAATTTTTAAACTTTGGTACTTTTAAGTTTAATCCAATTAGTAAATTTCCTCTTCTAAGATTACATATTCATATACCAAATTTATGAAAACAGAAACCGTGGTTATAAACTACCCCTTAATATAACTTATGCAAAGTCCACTAAATACCCAATACAAAGACGACAGGAAAAACATTAGCCCGAAAACAGGTTTAATTGAAGTATACAGAGATAAGCATCGACGTGATACCTGAATTGTCCTTTAGGATCACGTGATGGAACTTCAATAACATAAAGAGCATCATATAGTCATTGACTATACCACCATGGGCACAAGCTTTTCTCCACTCTCTTTTGCAAGTTGGTACCATAAAGGCCTGATATTGGAAGATACTGGATATCTACAGACATAAAATATTTCAATCATAAAATAGTATATCATGAAACATAAGAATCAGAAATCAAAAAGCACATACACGCATGCATTATTCCCACCGCTATGTTATATATAGAGAAAACTTAGATATCTGTTATCCAGGACCACCATCTGAATACGTACAGATGCCGTGACTCATGAAAGGCTCTTTCCTCGTTTGCATTGCGTACATCTTCTATCGAAACCGAAGGAACCCTCTAATCAGTTTTCCTCTTTCCCCTTTTCTTAAGTGAGTGGGGGAACTTTTTTGAAAACATGTGATTAACTCTATATTTATTATAGGGATAATTCCATATTATAAAACGGGTTCAAATAAAGAATGTAGCTTAAAAGGGAACGGGTCAAATTGTATAAACTTTTCTCCGAGGCTTGTTTCAAAAAGCTTCTATTGTAGAGGTTATAGATAATATTATCATATGAAAAATTAATCAAATCACCATTGAACGATAGCAAAATCATTACCTGAACAAAAGGCTATCATGGCAGGCTTGCTAACATGTATGGCGTTAAAGGCGTACGACATCTATCACCTGCATGATTACATTACTATTGTCAAACTCATCAAAATGATTTATCAAATCAATGATATATCATTTAACCATTTTAACTAAAAAAATACATTAGTAATCAAATAACGCCATGATGTTTGTGGTTTACTAACTAAAAAGATACATTAATCACCTTCTTGTGAAACTTTCGGCAGCCAAGATACCACCATCCTTCTTCCTCTTGAATAAGGAAAAAAGTTCCAACAACTAAGGACACAACATCCTACAACACCATTTTTATAAAACACATTGAGTAAACAGATTGATGTTGTACTCTTATGTGTTAGCTATAACACAAAAGTGTTTTACACTTAAAAGTTTATAAGTAGTTTTACATACCCTATGAAGACCCAAAAGTTCGGCAATAATGCTCCTGTATGGAAACTTCTCTAGGAACTCTTCATGCTTCGAGAGCTTTGAGCCAATATATATCTTCGAGGTGGTGTTAGCAGATTGATCCTTACCCGCCTTGGACGGCATACTACATTCATTACAATAGATGGTAAAAAAAGAATATTGTATGATTTGCATACATAGTATATTATTAACAGACGCCACTATGGGTGACCACTTCCCAAACGCCTCAATGTCATCCAAATCAGTGTTCAAACTTCAAAATGCTTTCCTTGCCGTTATGCATAAACAAATTGGTAACCCAGAAATCGTTTTGAACCGTCATTGAGCTGAGTTACAACGACCAGAAGTCCTAAGTATTTCACGGGATATCAGAATATCAATGAATTCATCAACGAATGTACCCATAGCATGCAATTAAGTTCCGTAGCCCTGAAAAAACAAAGATAAACTGGGATTCAATGGGGAAGTAGGGAACTAAGGTTAATACAGTGAACATTATCATTAAAAAATATAAGCAATCTTGCACAAATATCATACACTTACTCAAGGTCCATTAGCTTTAAAGGTCTTTTTTTCGCGGTTTACCATTTGTAGCGAAATTGTCCAATTCTTCTGACTCAATCACGTGCCTAATCTCATCTAACAGCCAGAGTGTTCATGTTACATATATGTTATTTAGCTACTTACTGGTAAAGACTGGACACCAGGATAATGTATAACTCATGCCTAGTTTTGAGGGTCACAATTTGGGGGTTATTGTAAGCAATTTGGGTCCACAAAGTAAAATGACATATTTGTCCTTGTTCCTTTCATATTTGCAATTTCAGACCACCACTTAACTGACTCTCACTAACGGGGTTAGAATCGAGGGACCAAAATGATGAAAGGTTTCCCCCATAGGGAGCGCGCCTGCAATTAGCCAACCACATGGACCATTTTTGCAATCTGAGCAAACCACAGGGACCATTTTTGCAATTTATTCAAAAATATATATTAAGAGAGATATGTTGTGTCGACGGTAGTTTTAATAATGAAAATGAAAAGGTTTAAAAAGAAGAATAAAAAGGGTTGAAAAATGATTATTGTGCTTAATAATTATGCCTACTCATGCATTTACACTATGTTCTCTACTTTTTTTTAAGAAGTAAATGGAAGTAAAGTGATGAATCACAAAAAAATTGGTGTTCTCCACTTTTCTTGAAGGAAGTAAATGAAAGGAATGCAAGTGGAAATGATTGTTGGCCTTTTGTTTTTTCCATGCTATACTTTCCGCCCAAAGTTGGGCTGCAAAGGAAGTAAATGGAATAAAGACAAAACTGAAAAGGCTAAATGTCAAAAATAACCTTTGTATTTTAGTGTGTATTTATTATAGAGAAGGTTATAATAGTAATTTCATAAATATAAAAAATATAAAATGGGACCACCTACTTTCATTTACTTTACTTTACTATAAACTAAAGAACATACAAAAATCTATAAACTTTACTTCCACTCTCCCCTATTTCTTTACATTACATTACTTTACTTCCATTTACTTCTTAAAAAAAAGTCCTACTCATGCATATGCCTACTCATGCATTTAATGATTCGATTGGTTGATTTGAAAAAGGGTTTTGTTAATGTGTGTCACTGGGCATATGATTAAGCGCTATTAATGAAGACAAATTTAGTTTTAAATCAAAAAATGCATTTATTTATCTCTAAAATTATCGTAATTAATTATCATTTTGATATTAATTAACTTCAACATTCCTTAAATATATAGATAAATAAGTGCCCATTGGGCACAAGTTACCTATGCTAAGAGCATCAACCATGCATTACCTATTAATAATTTCTTTTTTAACAAATCATATTTCTACTATCTTTTACAAAGATTAATTTTACTGCAATGAAAAAAAAAAAAAAAAAAAGTTTTTTGCAAAGCTTTTTGTTTAATTTTAATAATGAAAAGAATGTGCGAGAGTGATTTTGCTTAAGTCATTCTTTAACACTGAATCTTTGACGTTTTTATTTTATTTTTTATTTTTTATTTTTAAAAAAAAATTATGTAAAAGTAGAAGAAGAAATAAATAAAGAAAATAAAAAACTAGAAAGTTAGTAAACCAAACGGGCTAGCTCAGTTGGCCACCAAGGGTGACCTTTTGGAGGTTGTTATCACATGTGAGAGGTCTCAGGTTCGAGTCTCTCCGTGGGGGTTTTCCTTTAAGGTGGAATCTGTGGGGTTTTGCCCCATAGATGCGTCGATTCGAGGCTGGCAGGGACTACCTTCTGGGTATGTATTGTGGAATCGAATCATTAATTATTATTTGAGGTTAGTAGGGACTACCTTCTGGGTAGGTAATATAGAATCGAATAACTAACTTAGTATTGTACTAACTCGCTGTTAAAAAAAAAGAAAAGAAAAGTTAGTAAAAATATGTATGTTCTTGAGTTGAACCATTTATAATTATACCTGTATTTGAAAGGTTTAACGTTTAAAAAGTGAACAATTTTGTTTTTTTTTGACATATATAACTTTATTTTTTTTTTAATTTCATCCCATGTTAGAAGAAAAGTTTTAATCTAAATTTTTCTTTCATTTCCGTCTTTATTCTTTCTTTTCATAAAAAAACAGAAAAAAAAAAAAAAAAAAAAAAAAAAAAAAAAAAAAAAAAGTTTATTTAAAATTTTTTTGCTTTATTTTCTTTTCTTTCCAAAACTAAACTCGAGAAGGCAGTCTAAATAACAAAGGTCAAGTGATTGGTAAAAAAAAAGTTTTCCTTTTAATGCAACCAAGCATTCGAAAACTTTTTGAAGCAAGAAAAAGTTTTTGGTCTAGACCCGTTGGAGATGGCTCCACACCTCTCCCGTTGGATATATGCATGTATGAATGTTGTGTACCTTCATACACGTGTCCCTCTTTTTTGGGACTGCCTGCCTCGTACTTAATTACTCTACCGAGCTCTTTTCAATTACTTTTTTCAAAATGTCCGAAACACCCTTCCTGTTTCATTTAACTTTTACTATTTTTTTTTAAAAATACTGTAACAAAAGTTTTTTACATCCTTGTTGATCTTGAGTCTTGACCCAAAATCTTTAAAGAAAACTGATACCACAGCCTTCATGTGAATCAAATAAATTCAAGTATCATATAAGACAAAATGTAATAAAATAAATTCAAGTATCATATAAAGACAAAATTTAATAACGTGTGTAAGCATTTTCTTTAATTCATGTGGCTACGCGAAACATATGCCCATAAAATCCAAATAAGAGATTGGTTATACATCCTGAATAGATTTGACACTATTTTTATAATTTTGTTTTTATTATAAAACTATAAAACTGAAAGTATGAAACATAAAATATAAAGTTTTGATAAGTAAAAAGTATAAAAAAATATAAAATACGAAAAATAAAACAATAAAAAAACTGTCTTATCTTATTAACCGAGTGAGTAAAATATGAGGTGAGAGGATGACACTATCCACTAAAAAGTTTACCAATAACATCACCCTTCAAATAAATATAAGGCTGTGTGTAATGGGGCGTTTTGCACCCTTTTTTTGCCCCCACCACCCCCTTTTCGCGCCCCACCCCACTACACAAGGGCGCTATGGGGCGCCAAAAACGAAAAAAAAAGGCCCAGCGCTACCAGACTCACGCCTAGCCCTTGCTTTGTTCCAATGTTTATTCGAACGTTGATATTTAATGAAATGGTGTTTTCAAAAAATAATAAAAACGCTCCTTTTTTTCCCCCTATATATTCACCTTTTTTAATAACATTTCACACAAACAAAATACTACTACTTTACCTCAAACATACTTTTAAAAAAAATATGGATTCTCCTACTTCTTCTTTCCTTCTCGAGTCTAGTTCCGACGATGATCGCGTTGAATAAATTGAAAGCTAAAAGAAATAACATACCGATCCAACGAAGAGCTAGAATTGAACGTGACCGTTTCGAAGCCAACAAACGGTTGATGAGAGATTACTTTGACCCGAACCCAACGTATCCCGAGGAAATTTTTAGGCGACGTTTTAGAATGAGCAAACGTTTGTTTATGCGTATTGCGAACGATTTGGAAGAGCGGTTTCCATACTTCCGACAAACGAACGACGCCACGACGAGTAGTTTTTAATATTAGTGTTTGTTTGAATAAAATTTAATGTAATGTTTTTTTTTTAATTAATAAAATGATGTTTTTTTTTTTTTTTTTTTTTTTTTTTTTAGAATCATATAATGTAATTATTTTGTTTTAAATAAAAATGTAATTATTTACTTGTTTAAAAAAAAGAAAAAGAAAAAAAAAAAGGGTGACACGTGTCGCAAAACGCCCCACACACAATTACACACCTAAACCCATAAAGCCCCTTTGCTGACTGGGCTGCCACATGGCAGAAAACGCCCCATGGTGAGGCTTGACCATTACACATAGCCTAAGAGGTACATTAATTTTTTTTCTTTAGAAGAATACTAGAACCACAAAATTTTTACACAAAAACATTCACATAATAATATGTCATGTATATTATCGGACGTATAAAAGAGAAAGAATTTAATAGGAAGATAGAGAATGTCACAAATTAAAATGACATATCATTATATGAATATTTTTTATAAAAATTTTGTGGTTTAATATTTATTTTCTTTCTACTTTTCCTACAAATTCATACTCCCTAGTAAATGTTTTTGGTCAAACCTATAAAAGTAAATGATAAATGCATGATGAGAACATAATATATCTATTTCTTCATAAACATTTTCCAAGAATCTCCTAATAAATTCTCACATTTCCAAAAACAAAAAATTAACCTATAGCAAAATAAACGCAACATGAAATTTAGGGTCCATTTGTTTTATGGTTATGGAATAAAGGAATGTAATCATTCCATGAATCAACTGTTTGGTTAATGACAGGGCCTACAATTAGAAATGAAACAATGAAACCATACCTATAGAACCAAAGACGTGAGGAGGGTCACCTTTTAAACATTTATTTAATTTTTTATTATTATTTTAAGTTTCCCTCTCATCTCATATGTCAAATCAAATAGTTTTCTAGTTTTTTCTTTCTCCGCATGTGGAATCAATGTACTTTAGTAATATTAAACTATTAAATTAAATTTTATAATATAACTAACTGGGCCATCTTTATTATATAATAAAATTAAATAAAAATCAATTCCTAATTACATTTTATAAAACAAACAATATTAATACTATCATTCAATTTTTATTTCTTTTAATCAATACCAAATCCAATACTCATTGTGATTCTTAGCAACAAACCAAACGGCCCCTTAGTATGATTATTTTTCGGAATCTTTGACAATCTCTTATAAAATCAAAAGACAGTTACAAAGATTACGCCGTAATTCAAGATTTTCTTAAATATAGTTAAAACTCATTCAACTTAAAAGACGTTACAAATCTTGTTCACATGATCCATTCACTTCAAGGGGTAAAACAGTAATTTCATATTTACTCCACTTTGGCATGCATTCTGGATTCTGCAAAACCTATCTAATGCTTCTGCAATCTGCAAAATTTGTCTCCAAACAAAATTTGTTTTCACACTTTTTAAGGTTCATTTGTTTCTAACAACATTGTCACCTTTTTCATGTGTGTGGTTTTGTAACTTTTTTTCACTTGTTGCAATGTTGGATCATTTTCCAAATTGTGTTTCACCAAGAAAAAAAGTTTTTTCTGGATTTGGGTTAGGTTTTGTTACATTTTTTATATTTTTATTTGTCTTGTTTTTTAATTTTAGTTTCAAGAATCTTAATTCTGATAAAGATTTCTTTCAAGGGTTTAATGTTAATAGTAGTAACAATAACAATAATAGTTCTGTTATTTCTTGGTCTTTTAGATTTAGTAGAACATCAACAACAACTACAACTATTGTTATAGAAAATAGTACACAATTAGTACAACAACATAGGCCTAAGGTATTGGTTAGTGAAAATAAGGATGGGTCAAATAGTACTGGTTTGACCCATTTTGGTAATTTCACTAGTGATGTGAAAAATATTAGCTTTAAAGATGTTTCTGCTAATATTAGCGATTTTAAGGATACCCATTTGATAGAGCTTAAAAATTATGATACAAATTTAAGCTTTAGTGAAGGGAAATTGTTGTTTGGTCAAGAAGTTGGCAATAGGAGGGTTAAGTCAGATGGGTTGGATTTGAGGAATAAGAGTGGTTATACTAGTGATGGAAAAATTTCTCAAATTTTGAGGAATTTTAGTGGTAGTAATTTTGAAGAGTGTGATATATTTGATGGAAGATGGGTGAGAGATGATTCGAAACCGTATTATCCGGCTGGTTCGTGCCCGTTTATAGATAAGGATATGAATTGCCGTCGTAATGGGAGGCCGGATAATGAGTTTGTGAAATGGAGATGGCAGCCATTTGGATGTGATATCCCAAGGTATAATGATCATGATTTCTTTGAAATGCGATTTAATGTATGGTATAAAATTAATGATTACGAGTTTTGTCGAATGCTTAATAGAAATTGTTAGTTGCATGCTAATTCACTAGCTTTTCAATTGTAGATTTAGTATAGAGTATTGCATATCTTATTAATCTTTGATTGAAACAGGCAATTGGTTGTTTGTTTGACTTCGATTATTTAGTTGATATAATCAATTCAGACTTAGTTAGTACTTGACTATCTGTCTTACTTGTGTTCACTGCTGATTTAATTGTTGTTGGGTTGCAACCAGATACAAATGTAGTTTTGAGTTTATGAACAATGAATTTGATTCTCAAATGTCATAGATTGACTTTATTTTTGGGAACTTAAAGAGTAATTGTGCTACAATTCGGTCTACTAGTCTTTATTTAACCTTATCAGTTTGTGAGCTTTATCCTTACTTCATGTCTTCTTTATAATGTTTTTTCAGCTTGAATGCAACGGATTTTTTGGAAAGACTAAGAGGGAAGAAGATGGTCTTTGTTGGAGACTCTTTAAATAGGAACATGTGGGAATCACTTGTTTGCATACTAAGACATTCTCTCAAGTACAAAAAAAGGGTTTATGAGATATCAGGAAAGAGAGAATTCAAGAAAAAGGGAATTTATGCCTTCAGATTCGAGGCAAGCTATACTACTACAAATTTAACACACTTTGACTTTTAAGTTCAAACCTTGTAGCAATCAACTTCAAATTGGTATGAATTCATTGAATATTGTCTCCAAATAAATATATTTTTAATAAATTATTATATCCTAAATCTAATCTAAATGTCAATATTTTCTTTAAAAAAAAGAGCTTCATACCAATTTGTAGGTTTATTATCATGATGTCATCCATTTGACCTTAAAAGTCAAACTATGTACTTTTGGACTTTGTCTAATGAGTCAAGCCATATATCTTTGTAGGACTATAATTGTACAGTGGATTTTGTGAGTTCTCCATTTCTAGTAAGAGAATCATCTTTTAAGGGTAAAAATGGTTCGTTTGAGACACTAAGATTGGATTTAATGGACCAAACAACTTCAATGTATCAGGATGCTGACATTTTGATCTTCAATACGGGACATTGGTGGACTCACGAGAAAACTTCCAGAGGGTATATTTGTTAATGCCCCAACTATATTTCTTGCAATGTTAACATAAAATTAGAATTGAATCATGATCATCTGTGATGAAAAAGAACTTATACATGTAATTTGGAGTTAAATTCCTTTTTTTTCCCCTTGTTAACAGGTTAGATTATTACCAGGAAGGCAACCATGTTTACCCAAGACTCAAGGCTCTTGATGCATACAAAAGGGCTGTTTCTACATGGTCAAAATGGGTAGATAATAACATCGACCCTCAGAGAACGCAAGTTATCTTTAGAGGCTATTCAGTCACTCATTTTTGGTATGCTAGTCCTTTCTGGCTTCATGTTCATTGACCATCACAAGTACTATAGACTAAGGATTGCAGCATGATAACCTTTAAGGAGTATAAAAGGTTGAAGTACTGAAGACTTAGGATTGCCTTATTTTAAGATGATAGAATTCAAATTACTCTTTCTAAACAGTAGTTGTGTTATACACATACATGGATAAATTTTTTAGGCACTTAGGCTTAAGCTTCAAAAATATAAACCAAACCTAACTATTTTTAAGATCCTCTTGATGTCTCGGTTAAAGGGTATGAGTGTATGACAAGTACCTCACATAGATAAAGGCAGTGTTAAATTTACAACAACATTCACAGCAATTATTATAGCATTTAAAGTTTACTATGCTTGACGCTAATAGTCAAAGTGTGCATACAAAGGTGTTAAGTATGATTTACAACACGAATATGGTAGTATAATTGTGAAAGGAAATCATTTTTTGCAGGGGAGGGCAATGGAATTCAGGAGGGCAGTGTCACACGGAAACCGAACCAATCTCCAACACAAGTCATTTAACAAAGTATCCATCAAAGATGCGAGCTTTTGACAATGTGATGCGTACAATGAAGACTCCTGTGATATATCTCAACATTAGCAGGCTTACAGATTACAGAAAAGACGGTCATCCATCAGTTTACAGAGCAACTTACAAATTAAAGCCTGGAGAACACGCACAGGATTGCAGCCATTGGTGTTTGCCGGGTGTACCAGACACTTGGAACGAGCTGTTATACGCATCTTTATTAAAGATTGGAAGAGGGTCTTGGAAACGCTGAAATTTGGTGTAAAAATTGTAGCAAGTTTCAGTTGTATTCTTGGTAAGGTTAAGAGATTAGGCGACATTTAGTTGTTTCGGGGTTTGTTAACTTATTTAGAGTTGTATGTGGCCTCTAGTGTGATAACAGTTTGAATGTTTACTGTAACTAAATACACCGAAGCCACTCATATATGCAGATTGTGGTGTTTTTTAGTCTAGAATGTCGGATCCAAGAAATAAGTTTTAAGAGTACCTCATTACCAAATGGAGTTAAGCAATGATCACAAAATCCGTTGCCAATTTGCTTGTTTACACGGATACAATTTCGCCAAAAAACATCCACTTTAGAGTAAGAGATGCAATGAACAAGAACTGAATGTATGTTCCGCAGAGCAAATATGTATGGTTTACTAATATTTACAAGAACATACAATATTATTGCGTGGTATGGTCTACTAAAACTCTGTATTTACTATGGGATGCACCGTGCACCATGATGCGCGTCTACCTTGGGATGCCAGAACTAATGGATACAGTGGGAAATGAAGCAGGATCGTGTATTGGACCAGATTCATTAAGATGTATGCAAGTTTCAGGTATATAAGGCGGGGTTGCAGGTGAAGGTAAGGGTTCAATATTCTTGGATAACATTTGTAAAGCCATAGACATTGTTGGTCTAAGTGATGCAACTACTTGGGTGCAAAGAAGCCCTATATGTACCACACTTTGTATCTCCTTCTTCGCTTTGCTGCTAGTTTGATCGTTTAACATCAAGTTTGGATCGAAAAGCTCCTCCACCAATCCTTGCTTAAAATGCTTCCAAACCTATTTCATGTTACGACAGTTGAATTCAACATTTTCCCGGACTTTGGAATGTGTGATAGCTATATGTTTGGTGTGAAATTGTACTTACAATTGAAACCAAGCCGTAGCTGTCTTCTGATGTTTGTATTCCTCTGTTTGGCATTCCAGTAACCACCTCAAGCAAAAGGACACCAAAGCTAAACACGTCAACCTTTTCAGTTAATTTACCATGAGTTATGTACTCCGGAGCCATATATCCACTGCAAAACAAAAATGATCAAAGATCAATGTAGGGGAAATAATCACAAACAATAAATAAAAAGAAGTGCTTACATTGTTCCTGCAATCCCAGTGCTGATATGATTTTTATCTTGTTGATAAGACCTCGCTAACCCAAAATCAGCAATCTTAGCATGAAGCCTCGAATCCAGCAATATATTAGCAGCTTTTATATCCCGATGAATGATCTTTATTTTGCTGTTCTCATGAAGGTATGTCAAACCTTCTGCAATGCCTAAAATAATTTCATATCTTTTCGCCCAGTTCAGTTCCTTACCTCTGACTGCATCTGTATCAGTTTAAAAAATATTATCAATTGAATGGCAGGATGCCAACAATCTACGTTGACTCGAGTTTTGGAGAGTTTGGAAATTACCAAATATGAAATAATTGAGACTCCTGTTTGGTACATATTCATAAATGAGTATACTGTCAGGTCCCAAACAACTGAATCCTACAAGTTTAACCAGATTTTTGTGCTCAACACTACTAATGATGTTGACTTCATTGTAGAAGTCCCATGTTCTATGTCGGTGGTTGAAGAAAAGTCTTTTTACAGCAACCTCTTTTCCATCTGGAAGCACGCCCTGTGAAAGTTTTAGTTAAACTATTCTAAACGATACCAAAATATAGATCAGATGGTTAATATTGAGAAACTACCTTGTATACGGTTCCAAATCCCCCTTCCCCGAGCTTATTTGCCTCATTAAAAGAACTCGTGGCTTTCTCAATCGTGGAATATTTAAAGTTCAAACCACTGCTGCTCAGGATCTTCAACAATTTAGTGTCGCCGGAACCTATGAGTTAAGAAAATCAGTATGTTTCACAAATTATAGTATCTTTTTTGCTTCCATGGCAAACTAAGTCAGTTAAAAGGATTTCTCACATTATCTAAAACTAAGAGACCGAGACCTCATACCTTGTTTTCTTTTTGATTTACATCTGCGCTTCCATGAATAAAACAAGACAATACTCACAATTAACAATCCCACAATGGAAATTACAGCAGCCACTATTTTCCCTGCAATGATACAACGACTCAACCAACTAGACGCTACAAATTACCATCCTAATTGTTTACACGCATAAGAATTACCTCCATTATTTCCTGAATCTGGCTCAGGGTTAAGAAAATTAGTATTGGAATACCGAATGATACATCCAGTGTGAAGTGCACGTCCTTCAGACCATGGGAAACATTTCACCATCGATTCAAACGCGCTGTTCAAACATTCTGTACAAGAACTCTCTTTTAAAGTGTCCCAGCAATCCGCCAACACATACACAGACTCATTTGCTGTATCTGATAGTATCACGTCACGTGTAAAATAGTCCCTATTTCTTGGTGCAACTCTCACAACATCGGAAATGGCCTGCCTCACTGAATCCTTAAATACACTACTCAATGTTTTATTCCCACAAATTACAGTGTCGTTTGATCCTTTATACTCCTGAAAAAAATTGTATTTCTGTTTTCGCAAGAAGCAACCATCAAGAAATATTTGGGCCCCAATGGCAGGATTGCAAGAGGGAATACGGGCACGTGCTTCTGTAATGCATAAGATACAGTCATTTGTTGAAAGATCGCCATAGCATTCAGCAAGTACATAAGCTCTGTCAGGTCCTATGCCTGTAACTGCTGTTCCACTGTGTGAAGTTCGCAATTGGGTGCTAACATTCTCCATTGATTGGACAAAGTATGGAATCGATAGGTATTCATGGTTATGATATTTACAGGTTAAACTAACGACTTGCGAGCGGGGATCCCCTCGTAATCTATCTACTAAAAGTAGAATGATGGTAAGCCTGATAGAAACAGAAGGTCTGTGCGATGATCCCTTCATGTCAATTAAACTGAACCCTTGCATGTGTTTCTGTGTTAAACGTGTTAGTGACTATTTCCAAGTTTATATATCAGCTGTTTTAGGATCTGTTCAACCTCAATTACACAATAAATTAAATAATTGCATAGATAAAGCGATATTTGTTACTCAGTTATGTATGACTTGTAAAATCAATCTAAAAGACTAATTGCAATGTAGATGGATATAAAAACACTCAACCAAGTCTACTATGTATATGCACATGGACAGATACGTACATATCAAGTTAGGTAAAGGTTCGTACCAGAACCAATGCACATGTGCAGGAGTGAGTTATCAGGTATGGATATGTATATTGGTTCTCGCTTGAACCCATAGTGTAAAGTTCCGGTGAAATATTAAGCACAAACAATGCATTAGCTTTCGTATTAACCTCTAAGTTATGTATGTTAGCATGTATGCATGGTGCAGAACATTAGATGCTAGTACTGTAGTACTAAATTACTTCATGGAGAAAACTTGTAGAGCAAAAATACAATGATGGAACACAATAATGAATCAAAGTATTAAATAATCCAATGTTGCAAAAATCGGCCGTAATCGGCCTTATATATTGTTGATTTTTGAAAATCGGTGGAAAACATCGGCCGAGGCAAAAATCGGCCACTAATCAGTCAAAAATCGGCCGAATCGGTCAAAAATCGGACTAATCAGCCAAATCGGACTAATCGGTCAACTTTTAAAAAACTAATAATTTAGGCATTCTACTTAATTTGAGGATCCTTTATTTCACTTATAATGCACAATGGGCCTCATAATAAGAATTGGAGCCTTTTATTGAGGTTTGGAAATATAGTTGGCTTGAAATCAGTTAAGATCTTTAGTTTGGTCTCCAGAAATACCAAAAACTTGCAGGAAATGCCAATCCGATTAATCACCGATTAATCCCGCCTTGACTGATTAATCGCTGCAGGGTGGTTGACTGCCCGATTACTGATTCACGATTTTTGCAACATTGAAATAATCAGTAATTCTATCAACTATAAAAAACTGGGATTGTTACCTTATTGAGTAGAAGTAAACAGTCATAGTTTGCTTAAAAAATTGAAGACTCTGGAGTTTCACCTGCGCCGACTCCGGACTATCCAAAATGGCTTGGGATTAGTCAGCTCGCAATGTCGAGTCGAAAAGCAAGTTAAAAAAAAATAAAATCGAAGAAGTCTTAGAAGACGAGTTTGAGATATGAAATGAGCCAACTGAGCCATGATATACACGTGTCAACCAGAGAGTCGCCACTTTGACTAAAAACTAGATTGAGTATTTCACTTGCTCTTCTCATCTCTTTTGACCAAATACCAGTATCTTATAGAATTCACATGCAAATTTGGACCATAAACATGTCAATTTTATATTTACCAAACATAAACATCAAAATAATATATTTATTTATCTTATTTACAAGTAAATAATGCATAATATATAACATTTAACATATCTTGAGAAATATGACAAAAAAATATGGAATTGAACTTTTTAATAGTGTTTCTTTCTGGAGTAAATTGATAGCATCATCCAAACCATTGAAAACGTTATTGACTATTCCTAGATCATTTGACCCACGACAACATATTCTTTATTGACTGTTATGGATTTAAACCAAACACACATGACTACCGGAACCTGATACAATTCCAAATTTCCAATCATCATTATATTTAGTGCTAAGAATAGGTTGCCACTTTCTTATTTTATGATGCCAATGTTGTGTGTATTTGATGTTGCAACTGAATATAGAGGTTACTGAGATATGCAAAGGAATATACGAGTATCATTTTATAAAAGGACTAATACTTATATGTTTTTTTTTTTTTTTTTTTTTTTTTTTTTTTTTTTTTTTTAACTCAGTTTTCATATTATGAACGAGGTTATAAGCTTTTTTAGACTAGACGTAATAAAGCAACCATCACGTGTGAAGGGGCAATTTCGACATGCCGTTGTGATTACGGAGGTGTACCAAGCACCATGAAGGGGAAAAAGTGGAGGTGGTTTGATCATCCGGATGACTGAACGAAAAATTTGTTGTTGTGTGAGTAGTATTGTGATGTATGTTTATATTAAGTGGTGTATGTTTTTGTCAGACCATTGCTAATGGTAACCACAGTCCACAACTCCACCCAAGCAACCCCGCCACCTCAGCTTTATCTCTCTACAACTCCACCCCAACCATAACTAGCTAGTGGTCAAAAAAATTTCTTTTTTGTTTGAAATAGCCAAACGGTTAAAAAATAAAGAGAACATGTTGCAATTGTTTCGGTCGGCTAGGCAACCGAAACATTTGAAAAGTCACCTAGCGACGCGTCGGATGGGAGGAAGCTAGTGAGGGCAACGCGTTGGAAAGTTGGGTTTTGGTCATTGGGCAACGCCCATTGGCATTAGACTGATTGGTTTGATGGTCACTACTACAACTGTTTGATGTTGATTTGGTAAAGGAGTGAAAGCTGACGCTGATGTATGATATTGTTACACCTAGTCTTATTGTCATGGACTACTTGTGTTTTGCCCAAAAAGTAAAAAATCTCGTGAAACAACATTACTTGTGTTTTAAAGACTTTTGAATATTATAAGTTCACTGTATTGTTCTACACTACAATTGAATAGAAATGTGAACCACGGCAAGCTCATATTGTCCTTGATCCGAGCATAATTACAACTCATTCATGTTCAAAAGAATATTGAATCTCTTATACATAAAAAGCTAGAAAATTCTAAGCTTTTTGGCATCAATTTGGTAACTTTGATCCAGGCTCAACTTTTAGAACCAGGGCTGCAATCGAGTCAAGCCGAGCTCGAGCTTGACAAGGCTTGAGCTTGGCTCGAAACAAAAACAGTAGGCTTGAGCTTGGCTTGATAGCTTGTCAAGCTTTAATCATCTAGGCTTGAGCTTGGCTTGAGTAGGTTTCAAACAAAGCTTAAGCTTGACTTGAAAAGCTTGAATATATACAAAAGTATTTTGTTTAATAGCCAAACTCATCAATAAATATATTTATAAAGTAAAACAAACTAAAACTATATTTGAAAACCAAATTAGATTGATTTAATAGTAATAAAACCAAGAATAACATTCTCGTACCCAAGTCGAACATTATAATGAAACATAAGCCAAAGTTCTAAATAAGGTTCTAATGTCTAAATATTTGTATAAATAAGGTTCTCGTTAAAATAGTACACATTTTAAATCTATATTTTATATAAATGGTTTATTTTTCTCCATATAGACGATATTCAACACATAGTATAAATATTGATTAGACTATAAATATGATTAGTTTTTGTTGATGTTAACACTTAACATTATCAAATAAAAGTTGTTGATAAGTAAACTTACAAATTTTTTTGGAAAAATAAAAAGAGAAGCTTACTTGGTTGTTGAATGATCGGAGAAGAGACAAGAGACGCTAGAATACAAATTGTTAGATTACTTAAGGTAAAGATTTCTTATAGAATACATTATTCATTTATTTATGAAATAAGTCCTTATAATTAGGGTAATACTCAAATTAGTCCTTAAATACTTATATAAATTTATTATGAATATATATATATATATATATATATATATATATATATATATATATATATATATATATATATATATATATATATAGTTTAGGGTTATTTTCATAACCAAAAAAAGGTCAAGAACTTCGAGAACTAACCTCAGCCATTAAATATTTGATCAATGGCTATAAATGGATGTGACAGTTTTGTAATTAAGTGAAAGATCAAGTATTTTTAATTTAAGAGTTAAAGGGCATTATTGGCATTTCATATTCATAACTTTTAAAATCATTCCACAATAAACCGTCTCTTATTAGTAGGGATCTCTAATCATCCTTAAAATCCTCCCACCATCTTCTTCACTTTCCCAAAACCTAGCCGCCGCCCACCCCTGTCTTCTTCATGGTCTTGTTTCACCATCTCGATTTAAATATCGGTTTTAACACTAGTAGTACAACACAAGTCTAGTTCCAAACGCGAAAAAGCACATCATCGTCTTTATTAGCAAGAGTGTCGAATCCAACCGTCAATGCTTCAGAAAAGAAGTCAATCACTCATGTCATCTTCGACAAGGACGGTCTTTTGCTCGGTCAGTACTATTTTGTATAACTTGTCACTCAAATATTCAGATCTATTAGTAGGAAACACGTTTATTATTTGATGATGATTTGATGTCAAGGCTTTTATTTTAAAATATTTGTTTATTATTATTTGATGATGATTTGATGTCAAGGCTTTTATTTTAAAATAACGTATCACTCAAAATCTCATATATATTGATTATGAATTGATGATGAACATTATTTTAAAATAACGTGTCACTCAAAAGATGACTTCTTTTGTCAAGTCTGGGAAATATTTTTCATTTGAAAAACATTTTCAAAATAAAAAATTCCATATAAAAGTGTTACAGGTTTACAATGTGTCTGGCATGGTACAAATGACTCGGATGTAAAAATAAGTACTCCGTAAGACAAATATAGGACAAATGATGAGTACGTTGGTATTACATGAGAAAAATGATGTTGTGTATTGAATGAAAGGGATGTGCATATGTGTATTGAAAGTGCATATGTGTTTTATGGCTTATATTAATAAATGATGGATTGAAAGTGTATTGAAAGTGATGTGCATATGTGTATTTGTGTTTTGTGGCTTATATTAATAAATGAAAGGGATGTGCATATGTGTATTGAAAGATCATATATTGAAAGTGCATATATTGAAAGAGGTGTGCATATGTATTTTATTGCTAGTATAAAATCATTGAAATGAGTTTGCATGTGTTTTAAGGTTGATATAAAATTAAGGAACTTTCAGTTTCAATGTTCCTAGCGTGGGAGGATCATGCACCTGTGCATAAGCATACATGAAGCCAATATCAAAGATGTTGATGATCAAGCACCTGCACAAATGCTTGGTATTTTCATCTACTAATGAGTTGCTGTGGGGTGCTTCTTTTGTAAATTACTCAAGTCATAAGACGTTAATGATCATGCACCTGTGCATAAGCATACATGAAGCCGATATCAAAGATGTTGATGATCAAGCACATGTGCACAAATGCATACATGCAAAAGAAATGTTCAAGAACGCATACACATATGAAGTTCTAAAGTGGTTGTAAAAGAATAACAAATTACGTATTGTGTATATAGACTAGTTAATTGTAAGCTCTATCTTTGACGTTGTTATCAGATTTAGTTTCATTTTGTATCACGGTCTGTGGATTCTTAACTTGTATATTTAAATAAAATATTGTACATGTTAACACTTATCATATTTAATTTAATTTCGTCTTAACATTTTGCAGTGTGCACATATGCATACAATATTTTACATGTGCATATGATTTTGTTCAAATGCATTAACAGAAGGTTTACCAAAATACTAACGTCAAAAAAAGAACAAATGACTATAAACATATGTGCATAACCAGGAGAAATACAAATTAAAACAAAAATAAATAAAAATATATAATTTCCTAAAATTTAGGAACTAAAAAAATGTTTTTTATTAAAAAAATTCAAAAAGAAAATTAAAAAATGTAACTTTACCATTATGCCCTTTTTAATTAAATAATAAAAATAAATATCCAAAAAAATCTGATTGGTTGATGCTAGTTCTCGCAGTTCTCGACCTTTTTTTGGTTCTGAAAAGAACCCTTCCCTATATATATATATATATATATATATATATATATATATATATATATATATTAGAGCTCGAAAAAGCTTGATAAGAGCTCGAGCCGAGCTATCAAAAGCTTGAGCTTGACTCGTTATATGTTTCGAGCTAATTTTTGGGCTTGAGCTTGATAAAAGCTTGGCTTGATCGAGTCAAGCTCGAGCTCGAGTTGCTTGATAAAAGTTTGACTTGATTGCAGCCCTATTTAGAGCTAGTGTTGGATCGTTATAGCTCTAGACTTGTTAGGTCTAATCTAGGACAAATAATAACAAAGGCAGAATATTCAATAAAGAATCAATTGTTATTATCAGCAAGGTTTTACAATCTCCTACACACTCCAATTCTACTTGATCAATGTAGAACGTGTTACATACCTTGTAACAGGGATCAAGACTTGACCTTGAAGTGTAAAACAAACACTAAACCTACTATCTAGGCGTTTACAAGAACACACGCCTAGAACACACACTTTAGTAATCGACTACATTATTGTTAGGAATATAAATATTCATGTGAAGACTCGGTCACCCCGAGTTTCTGTTAGCATTAACTAACTCGTAGGATTATTAGTATTATTATTATTAGCTTAGTTACAATTAGTATTTGTGGAGTAGGTCGGGTCTTTACCCACTGTCAGCTCACTCTACAGCCCACTCGGGGCACATATGTTGGTAAGTATAAATACCCCTCTCCACCTAGGGAGAGGGTTGGAACTCCTTCACATTTCAATCTAATATTCTCTCTTTCTCTCTCTAGTTCCCAACTTCTCTTTCTCTCTCTAAATCCATTCGGCCAAATCACATCATACGTGTGTTTAAGTGTTATGAATATGCTACAATTGGTATCAGAGAGAGCCATGGTTAGGTTCGTGTGAGTGCATATTCTCGGATTTGTGGTGTGTTTTTGGCACTTTTTGTGTTGTTTTTTGGTTCGTATAAAAAGGTGGCTAAATCGTTGGTTTGAGCCTTGTTTGTGGTTAAATTCGTGAAAAACTTGTACTTTCATGTTCATAAAACTGTCTTACATCTTCCTTGATAATATACAACCTTGTTCGTGTCAGTTAGTGGAAGATTTGAAGTTTTTCTTGGCTGCGGTTTGACATTCGGACGGGTTTTCTTCGCTGCGGTTTGTCTCTCGTTCAAGGATTCGTGGTTTCGATTTGAGTTATTTGGGAAATTGTTGGTTGCAGTTTGCCAAAAATCTCTGACTGCGGTTTGGATTCTAACTATTACGGGAAATACGACAAAAAGTACTGATAGTGACGGGTTGTCCTTTAGCGGCTGCGGTTTGTGATTCTTGTCCTTTGCGGTTTGTTGTTTTGTCCTGCGGTTTGACTTTTTGCGGTTTGACTTATTGCGGTTTAACCTTCTGCGGTTTAGATTTTTTTGCGGTTTGACCAGTCCTGCGATTTGACCAGTCTTGCGGTTTGACCAGTATTGTGGTTTGACCAGTATTGCTGTTTGTCATTCAGTGCTGCGGTTTGACGTCTGCGGTTTGAGTTTTCTGCGGTTTGTGGTATTGCAGTTTGAGTCTTCTGCGGTTTATGATATTCTGCGGTTTGTGTCTTCTGCGGTTTGTGGTACTGCGGTTTGAGGTCTCTGCGTTTTGAGGTTTCTGCGGTTTGACCAAAGTTGACTTTTTACATCAAAACTTCAAACGGTCATAACTTTTGAACCGTAACTCCGTTTTCAGCGAATTACCTGTCAAAATGACCGTGAGACCGAAGAGAAGGACACGTTGAATAATTTATTCATTCAACCCAAGTTTCGAAGCCTGAAATCGCTTCAAAATGAAGTTATTGAGGTTTTAAGTTTTCAGACCAAAATTTCACCATAATAACTTGCATCAACCAAACCAAATCACAACTAAACAACAGATTACCAAGTCTACCAAACTTTCATCATAACACACTCAAGTAATCATTATCATTTCACGGTTTATTCTTGATTTTTGTAAAATCCCGCGAAAGAATCTATTTCTCGGTTTAAATCATAGAATTGTAAAATCCCGTGCACGTTTACATCATGTCTACTACGTCAGATTCTTTCATATCTGAGATACTCAAGTTGTACGACACGAATGATAAACATAAGACTTCCAATTCTGTACAACAAATAAACGTGTGTGATTTTGATAATGCTTGTATGGAATCTTTGTGCTCGAATTCTCAAGAGAGAGAGAGATTCATCAGTCTCTAATGTTGCCTAATGCAAAGGAAAGTTGCATTGAATGTTTTCGATTACTTCACTCACATCTCAAGGTTCTCTTTGACAAACCTGGACACTTGGGAGGATACACACGGGCTTTCGCAACACTCTTTGGTCAAGATGTTCAGACCTTCACAGTCGGAATGAGTCTGTATTTAGATCAACTTGAACAACAACTTGACAAAGGAGAATTTTCTGAAGATAGATCCATGGCTGCCTTGTGTGTGGTCAACAACCAACTCCAAGTGTTCATTGATTCGCAATACACTGATGATGACAGTCAAATGATGAAAAAGTGTTTTGCTAATTACACTGGAATCGAGGTTGACATGTTCAGAGTTACACTACTCCAACTCATGAGTAATGTTAAGGAGTTCATTAATGAAAGAGCACAACACATGGAGAACGGGACAGAGTCAAATAAGCATGATGAAAGCAATAGCTCAGGGACTGATATCACACATGGTGTGGATGCAAATCTCAGTTCAGTAAATCACCAAGTATCATCTGCTGAGGTACATCTGTCTGATCAACATAATGTTCTTTCTATTGAACAACAACATACTGATCAAATTAAACCTACTTATGATACATATCTGTTGGAAAAGACTGATAGCAATATCACCTCTGATTCAACCAATATGAGTCATAAGGGGGGAGAAATTGATCAGGATGCTGAACATGATGATACGTCAAGTTCATTGCTAACGGCTGAGTCTTTCAAATCAAATGATATGGTTGAAAAAAAAGTTTATAATGAACTTTCAAACAGATTTTTACAACTTGAAAAATATTCTATTTCACTTGAAATCTCAATGCAACAAAAGGAAGAAAGTCTTCAAACTAACCAACCATGTAGGAATCCGGAATTTCCTGAATTTCGTGAATTTTTTATGATAAACGATTTGAAAGCTCAGCTACAAGCCAAAAACTTAACGATCAACAACCTGAAAAAACGTATTGCTGAGATGTGTGATATGTGTAATGAAGTTAAGGCTAAACATGAAAATGATGTTACTGCAACAAAAAATGCTGAATTAGAACATAAAGTGGCTAAATTACTTAATGAAAATGAGACTTTGAAAATTCATTGCAAAGAAATGTGTGATTCAATCAAAGAAACGAAAACTAAGACTGTAGAGCAAACAACTTCTTTGATTGCCAAAAATGATGAATTCAAAGCTCAACTTCAGGAAAAGGGTTTTGCAATTGCAGCGTTGAAAAACGAGTTAAGAAAATTGACAGGAAATGGTGTGAACACTAAGTTTGCAAAACCATCAATCTTAGGGAAACCACCACTTAGAAACCAATCAGTTGTTAGACAACCAACTGCGTTTAGATCTGAACGACCAAAATCCTCAAAACCACGGTTTGCCTCCCAAGTTGATTCGAAACAAGTTTTGTCAAAACCAGTCACTTCACAATCTAGACCCAAGGAAAAGGAAGATACGCTTGCAAAACCTCATCATATGAGTGCCTCTAGTTCTTCTAGGATTAGTTCAAAGCGTGTGTCATTTGTGACACCAAAGGAACATGTTAGACATAAAAACAGTGTTCAGAATTACAATCTAGAGGATGCTAAGAAAAACACACATGAAAAGACTAGGAATTTGCCTGCTTCTAAGAGTAGTTGCATATTGATTAATGCGATTCCCGTAGCAGATCACTCTAAGAATTCTAGATCTTTCTGTGAATCCAAACACTTTGTTTGCTTAACTTGTCAGAAATGTGTTTTTAAGGCAAATCATGATAATTGTGTAACAATATTCCTGAAGGAAGTGAATGCTCGTGCTAAGGTTCAATCCTCTAAGACTAGAAACAACAACAAGCCGGTAGAACCAAAGAGTTATACTCAGAAACCTGGTAGACGGATTGCTGTAGGACAAAGGTCTTCTCTAAACAAGTCTTCCACTGTACATGAGAAACCAAACACTCCTAGATCTTGCCTTAGGTGGATACCGACGGGTAGAATTTTTAAGATTGTTGGTCTTAGATGGATACCTATTAGAAAGATGTTCACTGAGTGCAAAACCAAGGTTGACAGTGAAACCCCAAATGGTTTAAATGCTGATATCACTAACCCATATAAATGCAAACAAACTCTTAATGTCAATGCAGGAAGTCTTTGCTTAAGTGTAGGTACATCGTTCACTCATATTAAGGAAAGACTCAGGGTTTGGGTGCCGAAAAGACTGATATCTCATGAATTAGGGGTTCAAACAATTCAAGCTTGATGAACATCAACAACAATGATGTTTGAACACATCAGTTCAAACCTCGTTCTTCAACGACAATGACGTCTGTTCACATCAGTTCAGGCCTCCTTCTTCAACGACAATGACGTTTGAACACATCAGTTCAAGCCTCGTTCTTCATCGATATATGACGTCTGTTCACATCAGTTCAGGCCTCATTCTTCAATGACAATGACGTTTGAACACTGCAGTTCAAGCCTCGGGCCTCAATGTCATCATAATGGCGTCTGTTGAAAACACTCCAGGCCCCGTTCCTCAAAGAAAAGAAAGGCGTACGCTTGAGTGCGCTTTATCTTTGGAAGAAGAGAAATCTTCTTGTTTCTGACTATTCTTATTGACAGCTTCATACTTGCTCCATGCTCGTTCAGTCATCAAGTGGATCTACTTTCATTAGATTGGATTTTTTTATTCACTCGATCAAAAATAGCAACCTCAAATGCAATTTTTGAGGGGGAGAAGTGTGAACAGTGGATCAACCTCATATGCACTTGTTCAATCAAAAATTGCAACTTCATATGCAATTTTTGAGGGGGAGAAGTGTGAACAGTGGATCGACGTACATTTAATTGTATGATCACTCACTGGTTGGGCATGTGACTCTAATTGTGACTATGGAGTTGATCAGGTATCACTTATCTGAGATTGAAGTTGACTTTCACAAAAGCGTGATCTTATTCTATCTTGAAGTCAGGGTTGGTTGGATGCATAACTATCAATGATAACTTGCTTGTGCTTAAGATTTAAGTTGAAGACTTAGTTTATCTAGTTACCAGCAGTCGGGGTAAATGTTTGAAGACCTGGTTAACTATCACTTAAAGGAGTTATGTTGTAATACTCAGTGTCACACGTGGATGACGTTGTGGATAATCGCAAGAGGTGTTAATGTCTCATACTTTGGTTGGGTATTGAGTACATGGAGATTTTCTTGGAGCATAAATTCTCTACACCGCTCTTCCAACATTAGTGCAAGCTTAAGTCACGAGAACGGGGAATTCTACTTCAGTTTCAAGTTTGGTATATCGGGTTTGCTCCATCAGTTATCACTTCAAATAGCCTACTTAAGGGTTGGTAAAGATAGTCAGAGAGAGTTTCGGTAGCGGTTGATTCTCACTTGATACATTTGAGCCAATTTTGTTCTTCTCACAAGATTTCAAGTATATGTGCGTAAAATGTGTTGCTGATTCTGAGGTATCAAAACCAGCAAGGGGGAAGGAGACATACTTCAGAATGCACAACGAGTACACGTGATGAACTTTATACTTCTTCTTAGTTGAAGTTATTCCGGGAAGACAAATGTCATGACCGCAGAGAAAATCAGTGTCTTAACTCGTGGCATTTGGTGTATTATTCCAACTACGTAGGGGAAGAGATGTAAGAAACAGTTTCTGATGATTAAAGAGGTACACAATTGTATGATGACTTCTCTGGATAGTCGGTATTCTACAGAAGGAAATGTGTTATCATTTTGACTACATACGGGATAAATTGCTTACACTCGGGACTTAGTTGACTTTGGTGTAACAATTCTCATCTGCAATTTCCTGAAGGGAGAAAAGTGCATTTCCGAGTCTTAATTGATTTTGATGTTACGTTTTCGACTTCATTAATGGGATTGAGTGTGTACTTCGGGTTTTTGAGCTTCATACAATGAGACTGATTGCATCACTTCAACTACTTGGGGGAAGTGGTCTCTAGATACTTTTGGTATGCATTACTTTAGACTTCAGCGGGAAGAAATGTGAGAAGAATTATTCAAGTGTGAGATGATACACTGTTGATCTATTTGATGATCCCCCGAACGGAGAATCACGATGATCATTCTTAAAAGGAGCAGCAATATTTGATGTGGTTTGCTACGATTTCCGCTGTACACTTACCTTATGTAAGCTTGAAAGAGAGCTTTGACATGTGCTCAAAAAGAAGATTGTCGGTTTGGGGGGAAGCTATCAAAGCTTCACAATTGAGAAGGCTCAAGTTCAGATGATTATTCAGGAGCCTCGAAAGCTTTGGTGGTGAAAGTTTAAGAGATGTTGACTACTGACTTCTACAACGTACAGAACGATATCCTTATTTCGGTATTCATGTCAACATTTTCTTAAATTGAATAATATACTTTGTACATATCTTATACCAAAATGTAAATAGAAAATATAAAACCAAAATGTAAATAGAAAAATATAAAACCAAGAAAAACCATAAAAATCAGAAAAATAGAAAATACCAAAAATAGTTTTTCAAGGCATGTCTTCTGGTATTGATAACATTTACGATCCTAGAAATGTCATTCAATAATGACACGGGTCTTTAATGAAGTTCGAGCAGAAGTTCAAAATTTTTTCAAAACATGCCTAAGTGGCTTGCAGTTACTTCAGACTGTAACCCGTTCTTCATTATGGGGAAAGCACGTCGCCAAAAAGACGGTTGTTCTTCCCACTAGGTGAAGTTCACCCGGGCATGGATTACTTTATATCCATGTTTCTTCGATTTAGTACACGCTTCAGTGCATTATTTCCTGATTAAGAAGAGAAGTCTTCTTTGAATACAAATAATTTTCCTTCTATGATTCTTCTGAAAATTATTTGTGAGACACATGGTGGTAACGTGTTGTTTGAAATTCTATCAGACTTGGATTGTTCATAAAATTTGTCACTCAATCAATGACTACAACTCTTTAACTAGAATATAAGTCATTGATTGAGGGGGAGAGTGATTTCAAATTTTATATCATCAAACGGGTTTCTTGGTTATCTCATAATTGTTAGAAAAGGTTTTGTAGTTAATGGGGTATTAGCTGAAGAGGATCTTATTAAGCTTTATCTCAAATGGCCAAATGTGTTAGTTGTTAGAAAGATTAGGGCATTATGTGCAATTTGCTTATAGTATCCTAGCTTTATGTAACTATAAGGTTCATTTGTGTCACTTTGGAATCCTCGTTTAATCCCCTAAATACTTTAAAACTCAAAATCTAAAAGAAGTTAGAAAACCCATTGTGTTTGATGTTCTTGAATACTCCACAGGCATTTGCATGATCTGATTGAATGAGTTTCGAATGTTGATTGACTTTTGTTAGTCGATAGATGTTTAATTTTTGTTGACGTATTGCTTGTGCACTCAGAATATGCTTAGGTATATAGCTATAGTGTTAGAATCATGTCTCTAAGATCCTGAGTTGAAAGTTGAAATATGTATGAATTGCCATGTTCATGATTGCTGATTGCTCTTCATGCTAGATAGCGGTTTGATGTATTTCCTGACTGTGGTTTGATTATGAGATGAATATGGTATTATGAGTTGGCAAGCTGCTACGTGGTAGCTATTAATGAAAGTGAATCTATATGTATGTATATCTGTGTTGATATTCTTATGCAGATTCCATGGCCAATATGAATGTGCCAGTTCCCGCTCTAACCATTTGATCAGATGTTCAAAATCTATTGACTGGCTCTGAATTCACCACAACAACAACATCGGCAGCAACAACAACAACAAGACTTTCACCACCACCACCACCTTCACTTCAACAAAGCATTACTAATTCTGGTCTCGCTGAGTGGGGATCTACAATACTTGGGAAGTTTTGTTGGTGGATGGAAAATTGATGTTGACTACTGACTCCCTCAGAGAAGCGAATGCTCACACCATCTGTGTGTAAAGGTCAACATCATTTGTGTCGTACCAGTTACTTTGTACATAATAAGCAGTGAATTGTAGAGACCAAGATCCACGTATGGAGGTGGAGGAAACACCATAAACTCGAACTAAAGATTAACTTTGAATTTTCGGTTTATTGATTGCCGAGGTGTGTATGTATTCTAGAGAGAGAAGTCTAGAACACACACACACCTCGTGTGTTACAAATGAATCCTCAAACCCTCCTACACAACTAGGAGGGTATTTATACAAAGATATCTATGCCATATTGGCAAGACTAGTCCTCGTATTTACAAACTATGCAATTCCGACATATGACAAAACTTTAAAGCTAACAATCTCTCCCCAAAGTGATGTCATACGGGAATTGCTTACAATGTTCCCTACAAGTAAAATTCAATACAAAAACATGAGAAAGATCTTCAAACTTCATTACTTCGTTCAGCTTGCATAATCTTCTCAGCCGCCATTTCTTTACTTGCAGACGAACTAAGTGAGCAAATCTAATTAGGGTTTAATTCAGTGTGCCCTGAGTGCTCTCCCCTAATTAGCGCTCTCCCCCAAACCGACAACCTCATATTTTGAATGCCCTGAGTGCCCTGCAGTTCGGGGGAATATGGTATCAACATCTTTATCTCACCAAATGCATCCCAGTTATTTTTCCATGAGAGATCAGCCCGTACATTTCTCTCCCCTGCTGGTTACGATTAATCGGAATCAGCATACTGATGTGTACGTGAAATACAAACTGGAAGCCCTTTATAAGGAATCATATCAGCCCGTGAGAAGATGTCGATATACCCAATCTAACCTCCTGAATCAAAAACAACGGCTTCATGTAGTGACTACTGATGGAGAAAACCCACCATGACGAACTTGAGACTGAAGAAGAATAACCCAAACTTGTGACTTAAACTTGCACTGTTGTATGACTAAGTACCTATACTGAGCACTACAACGTAACTCCTTAAAGCATAGGTCGTTTCATATACCCATCCATCCTTCCTTAATAGTATATGAACATCTCTTGAATTATCCACATCTTTGTGTGTCACTGAGTACTACAACGTATCTCCTTTAAGTGATAGTTAACTAGGTCTTCGTCCGTCCACCCCTTGACCTATGAAAACTAGATAAATCAAGACTTAATCATTCAATGATCTGTTAGCTCAAACAAGGATCTCGAAGAATCATGCATCCAACCAACTGCGAAAAGGGACCAATTGCGAAAGGGACCAATTGCGAAAAAGTTCAACCAATTGCAAAAGAGTTCAACCAAATGCGAAAGGGTCAGATTTGTGAAATCTTCAAGATACTAAGTACACGCACCCGTGATATTCCACTTCATCTTCAAATAAGTAATAAGGAATCATCATCCTTGTAGCCACAGCTGTTAATTTAACCATTGTCATTTGATTGTGAATCTTGATCAGGATCTTTTTGGCTATACGTGGTGATTTTGAGGTGCAGTCCGATAATTTCATTTGTGATTTTGGTGTGAAATATGCCATAAAATGACATTCTAATGATGCTGGAAAAATTTGAGTTTAAGAAATTTTTACGCCAAAAATTCCCCGAAAAATTCGAATTTTGGCCAAAAAATTTGAATTTTGGGCCAAAATTTTCACTCTTGTACCAGAATTTGAATCTCGCGTAAAAATGGACCGTTAAGTCTCCTGTGAAAAATAAATTTTACTCAAAATTTCCCGCCAAAATACTCTTTTTTTTTTTTTTTTTTTTTTTTTTTTTTGCAATTGCGAGATGAAGGTTGAATTGCGAAAAATTGCCCCAATTGCGAGAAAACTCCATGAATTGCGAAAGCCATCTTCAAATGCGAGAGAGTGTCAATTACGAGACTCAAAGTTGAATTGCGATGGACAATTGCGAGACAACAGGCAATTGCGAAAGATGAATTGCGATACACCAGTCCAATTGCGATAACAGTGTAATTCCGAGACCAGCAGTTGAATTGCGATGCCAATTGCGAGACAACTAGCAATTGCGATAGAGCAGTCCAATTGCGAGACAGAAGCAGTAGTAATTGCGATAAGCAGCAGCAATTGCGAGACAGAAGCCAATTGCGAGATTTTTCAACTTTTTGCCACTTTTGTTGACTTATGAGTACACTTCCCACGTGAAGCCTACTTCCCTGACAACTTTTCACCCACTTTGCAATTATTCCTGCCAATTACACCAACTAGTACCAACTTGGACTAAACAAATATTAATCCAATGAAAATATCCAAAAACACATAACGTGATTCATTCTTGAACATTTTCGATCAAAAGGCTAAGAACACCAAAGTGAATGCAGCCTTTTAACCAAGAATAATCACTCAGTCACAAAACTAAGTCGCAAAACCAAGAACAAACACAACCTTACACATTATTTTTTGATATTCGATTCCCAGAAAACACATCAACTAGCGTAGCAGCTGGGTATTTATGAACAAAAACCGAACACAAAAAAATATAAAAAACACACCACGAATCACATATATCACCTTAAGCACACCACGTTAGCCACCCGGTTAGCTCGTGATACCAATTGTAGAGACCAAGATCCACGTATGGAGGTGGAGGAAACACCATAAACTCGAACTAAAGATTAACTTTGAATTTTCGGTTTATTGATTGCCGAGGTGTGTATGTTTTCTAGAGAGAGAAGTAAAGAAAACACACACACCTCATGTGTTACAAATGAATCCTCAAACCCTCCTACACAACTAGGAGGGTATTTATACAAAGATATCTATGCCATATTGGCAAGACTAGTCCTCGTATTTAAAAACTATGCAATTCCGACATATGACAAAACTTTAAAGCTAACATGAATAAATGTGGTTGTTATGTGTCAGTGTATGATTGTTTTAATTCAAAATCTTTCAAACCTATCATACCTGACACTAACATTCTCCCTCATAGATTGAGGGGGAGCATCGTAATGTTTCATTATTAGTTTATATTAAATCAGACCATATTTTCTCCCATAATTTCTAAACTTATTTAAATCAATTGGGATCACAAATCTCAAAAGGTTTGAAATTTTTGATCGGGGGAGAGAATGTGATTTAAATATGAAAACTGATAAAATGTGATCTTTTGGACTCAAGTGTAGGCTCTCCCATATGTGCTAAACTCTTTCGTATATCGATGCACATATTGAGGGGGAGCGAATGATTTATGATGGCAATTGTGGAAGAACACCAAAGACCGACCAGTTTATTTAATGTACTGGAGTTATAAGGATGGTAAGGTTAGGTATAAGTTCCCACGATCCCGCCAGAGCCGGAGGGATCTACCCAGGGACAATCCACTAGTTAGTGTAGAAGTCCTTAGGTATGATTAAAAAAGGAGACAAGTGAGTATAAGGGAAGAGTGCCGACTGAGATGGAGCTAGTACTGGAACAAACCCAACAAGGTGCTAGTAATGAAGTCTCGGTAAGCGCTGAAGGGGTTGAAGAATGAAAAAGAAATGTAAAGATAAAGGGTGAAAATAAAGAAGCCCTTCTTACACTTTAGGCAGAAACCGGGTCAATACATATGCTGTCAGAATCACTTAGTTGATTGCTGACATTGAAGACAAAGTATCATGGACCCAGTGATACGTTGCACAACCCTCCCTAGCCACTCAAGGTCCCTCAAAGGACTCTTGTTTCATTTGTCACGGAGATCAATACATGTCTATCGTCTCTCTCACTCCGAGTTAGATGATATTGAAAAGGTGGCAGTCCTCTCCAGCCTCCGTTCATTAAATCAAAACGCACAATTGAGTCTAAAGCCAAGAGATCATCCATAAATCTCATTAGGACACATTTCCAATATGCTTGCTGTTTCATACACCGTGAAAAGCAAGAAAATATATATGAAGAGTCCTACGCATTATCCTCGTGGTATTGCCAGAACATCTGAGTGATACGAAAGTATTCACAATGAAGATGGAAATCCTTCTAGAGCCAACATCAAACAAGCTCTTGGTAGGTGACATGTGAGATCCTTCATGGATCAAACTAGTGACAACTGGAAAGATATGATGGGGCGATTCACATTTGAATCAAACTTGTTCTAGGAAAAGGATTGACGGATGCTTTTGGAAAACCTTTCAACGTGCTCACCAACTGAGTTTCGAGCACATTGATTGTGTAAATTTTCAAACAAAAGTGTTTATGATGAAAATGTGATTTAACTTATAAAACTCTCGTCGTGTTGCATAAAATATTTATCCAGTGACACGCGAGTGATTTTTCTAATCAATTTCTCATCAATCAGTGTGTATTTAATTCACTGATTCACTCTACCGTGCTGTCTGCTTTGAGGCGTTCCGGTATGAGAACATGCTTAGTATGATGATTCTTACATTAATTTGTTGGAAGACTCATTACTACAAGCTGGAAATTCCTGTCAAGGATAATCTTCTTTAAAGGGGATTCTACCTGATCACAGGTTGGTCCTCACGGAACCGAAGGTTAATCCAACCACACCGGGCGAATGACAAAGCCATATTCGTTCCCCAACTTTATTGCTAACTGTTTTATTTTAGATTCATATAAAGATGGTGATGGTGGTTCCTGATTCCAGTAGATACGTGTCAATCCACACTCCATGCTCACACTTACAAATCATTATCAAAGACATCATGATAGATGAAAGACCTACAACACAGCTTCTGCAACTCTGATGATAGTTATCATGATCCAGAAAAGTGTGAGCATGCAGTCCAACGGTCACAACAAATCCCATGAAGGCAATAGTACTACAACGGATGAGCTCAGAGATTTACGGTGGCTGATGATCTCAAAGAAGGCTCCAAAATCACAACTTCACATGGAGACGATGCTGCAAAATGACTTGAAGACATATGTTGGATGATAAACTTAAAGAATCCTCAAAGATCATCCAAGACAAAAGATCAGTCATCAAAAGTTCACTGCTGAACACACAAAGATCAATGACTTTGAAGAATCAAGAACTATGAGCTAAGAAGACAAACACACTTGATAGAATGCTAGAATTCAAAATATTATTTCCGGGGTGACCTCCCTTAGGGGGAGATTTGTTAGGAATATAAATATTCATGTGAAGACTCGGTCACCCCGAGTTTCTGTTAGCATTAACTAGCTCGTAGGATTATTAGTATTATTATTATTAGCTTAGTTACAATTAGTATTTGTGGAGTGGGTCGGGTCTTTACCCACTGTCAGCTCACTCTACAGCCCACTCAGGGCACATATGTTGGTAAGTATAAATACCCTTCTCCACCTAGGGAGAGGGTTGGAAATCCTTCACATTTCAATCTAATATTCTCTCTTTCTTTCTCTAGTTCCCAACTTCTCTTTCTCTCTCTAAATCCATTCGGCCAAATCACATCATACGTGTGTTTAAGTGTTATGAATATGCTACAATTATAATTTGTGCACACATAAACTAATGACCTAATGTCTCTTTATATAATAGAGATCATCTAGGTTTACAAGGAAAACATTCCTAATACAATAAGGAAACTAAATATTCTTTTAAGCATATCTTCTAGAATCTTCCAAATCCTCCATCTTTTTGTAGTTTTCCTTCTTGTCATTTTAAGTCCTTCATGTTTCATTCTTCTTGTTTTGTATCATCAAATCAATAAAACCCAACAATCTTCCCCTATTTGGTGATGACAAAACAAACACATTCTTGTACTAACTTCCTTAGACGTAGTAAAGAAGTTGAGATAATTAAATCTCACCATGAATGAAACAATCTTGTTTTCCCATTAATCCATGCCATACCACCACAACATCTCTTCCCCTTTTTGTTATAATCAAATAGGGAACGTATGCAAATATGATCTTGACCACCACAAACCAATACCACACTCCTAATCCAAGCCTTCCAATGTTTCAAATTTCCCTCCATGACGCATATATAAGAAAAATGAATCCAAAACAGTAGAAACTCCAACTAGCAGTAGTAATAATGATCAACAGTAGTAAGAATAAAAAACTTCCCCTTGAGTGGTGCATGAACATCAAATGATTAAACACATCATAAGAATAAGCTTCCCCTAAAACCAATGTGTTAATCATCTTCATGATTCTTCAAATCTGTAGGCTCCTTGTAATGATCACTAATGAAGAAAACTTGATATATCAAACTTGAAACCAAAGTAAAATATCCCAAACTCGTTACTTAAGCTTGCACTATTATTAATTGAAAATGGCATAGAGAGTTGTGGTGTATCAAATCTCTAAACCTCTTGAATTTATCCACATCGACTTCATCGTGTGACACTGAGTACTACAATGTATCTCCTTTAAGTGATAGTTAACTAGGTCTTCGTCCATCCACCCCTTGACTTATGAAAACTAGATAAACCAAGTCCCAATCATAAACCATATATAAACAAGCAAGTCACCAATCAATAGCTAGGAATATTGATGATAAAATAAGTAAACACCTTCGTGAAACTTCACTTCAATCTCAAATAAGAGATAAACAATTTTTCTTCGTAACTAATTAACCAATAAATCAGAAACGAGCCTTTTTAAATGTTTAAGAACATTTAAAACCAAAAACCAAAAACTTCCTCTGTGTGTATATCCGACATCTCTCAAACCTCTTCACTGTCATGCCATATCCTAAAATCTTTGTTTATCATGAAAATTATTCCACCTGCTGCCTTAGAAAAATTCGTATGTATACTAGCAGCAGTTTTAATCAATCAAGCAACATAAAAAAAAGTCGCAGCAGGAACTTATGAAAGCAACATTAACTGAGCAGCACCAAAAACCATAAGTAGCACTAACCGAGAAGTAGCAGCATTAACCCAAAATAATATAACTAGCAACATTAAGTCTCGACCAAAAATAGCTAGCAGTATTAACGAAGAAACATCAACACTAATCTTACTGAAGCAGCACTAATCGAATAACTGGCAGCACTAATATCATTGGCAGTAGTAACAGTCATCGAGCAGCACTAAAAATGTGAAAGCAGTACTAACCAGTCAATAACAGTATTAACTAAAACAACTCAGCAGCACTAACTCATAACATCGAGCAGTATTAAGTTTTATAACGAGCAACACTAACAGATAAAACAACAACTTCAGTTAACGAACATCAGTAAGTTCCCATGGGCAGCTTAAACATTCAATAAGCAGTGCTAATATGGAGAAGCAGCATTAACTGATGTGAGAGTAACATTAATCAACCTAGCTCAGTCCTTCCAGGCTTGGTTCATTAATCAGTACTTCTTGTTTTTCATAGATGCATCATCAAACACACCTAACTTGTGTTGAGGATACTTTGAGCGTATATCAAATAGTATGCGGAATCTACTATTTGATACTTAGAATATTTTATTGATGTAACAGTAATTGTATGAACAGTTTATATGAACAATGAATATCACCAAATGCTTCAATATTATTAGATATAATACGAGTGATCTTGCTTATCACTAGGGTTTACAAACCTTGAAGCTTAACAAAATATACGTTTGATGCGCGTGATGTGTCGTTGCGGTTTAGCAGTATTAATGCCTACTCAAGTTTTAAATTTATATTTAGCCGACTTATCAATAACACACACACTTAACGAGCAGTGTACCCAGTCAGTATGAATATAATGGTAAGTAGAGTGTCGATCACTAAGAGTGGAACGTATTATCTAGTTATTCTAATCAGTATTTTAATATCATAAGTTAGCTGTACAACCTAATCTAACGCAAGGGGGTTCAGCCTGAGAGACTGGCACGGTTTGGTTATGATTAAATAGAAAACTAAACTAATGAGCACGAATCAGCGATTAGCACACACGTACACAGATAGATACTCGAGACAATAAGAAGACCTGTCCTGATAATTAAGTAGCTTGTCACTTGTTTTATTGCTAGTTTTATATGAAGTGTATATAATTAAACCTTTCTCGTTGGCTCTAATCTTATTGGCGAGTAAACCCTTAATGATTACTTATGTCTATCCTATTTATTAAAGAGACGCTGAAACAAATAGGCGAGGAAGGGGCATGGCGACCCAAGCAATGCTCAGCTAGACACAGAGGTTATCAATGCACTAATAAAAGTCACCAAAGACATCAACATATAAACTTTAATTAATGGGAAAGCAATTTTAAGGGGTGCGCATGATATTCCGTAGTCACATGAAATCAGCCCATCAATCCTGATGAATTAAAGTGTACTAATACAATAAAACAAAACTACTTAATGAATTGAATACATGCAGGACCTTCTTACAGCTCTTGTGTCTTCATTCAGGGTGTGTCTTGTGCTGCTAATACGTCTGAATTCATCTCTGGTTTGGTACTCGTACGTATGGTATCTTGCACTGTCCAACCTCTCAAATTCGTCTGACTTTGGGGTATTTATAGTTTCTGTCTGAGGGTTAGATGCGGTGCATAGGATAAGTAGATGCGGCGCATTGACTTAACTTCGCGTGGGGTCCAAGATTAATATATTCAGGAATATTCGTACACCGCCTTAAGATGCGGCGTAACTCCATTTCTCTATGCGGCGCATGTCCTTTGCTGTCTTGGATTGTAACTTGTGAAATCTTGATAGTGATACGCCGTATGTAAGAAGTATGTTGCGGCGTATCTGGAGCAGAATGATCTTGATCTTGTACATTTCAGTAGACTCTTAACATCTTGCTTGTTTTGCTCCATAATTAGTCCAAAATCGCCAAGTTTCACATAATACTTGTTTTTACCTGAGAATTACAAAAGTAAACATTAACGTATAAATTCTCATATATAATATAATAAAATAAGTCAAATAAATAGGATAAATGATGATAATAAAATTTACTTATTTGAGTTCATCAAAATATACGTTCTAAAACATCTAACCTATGACCTCCTTTTATAACACAAGGAGTCCTTTACAAGATAAGTATGATATTCTAAACATGCAGAATATTCGTATAATTCTAACTATATAAGATATACGAAAAATCTATTCTATACTTATCCTTTTACACGTCTTCATGAGCAGTATTATCTTCAGTCTTCATGCAAACCAGCAGTATCAACTTCTATACTAGCAGTACTAACTCAGTAGTTAGTACTGTTAGTTATGTCTTCAGCAGTCTTCAACTTTAACTCTGGCAGTAATAATGTTTACACTAGCAGTACTAACTTAGTTAGTACTATTAGTGTTATTCCTTAGCAGTAATAATACAAAACCAATCTCTTGAACATTTAATTCCTAACAATCCTCCCCTAAACTCGTGATTTACCCTAAATCATCAAGTTTCTGAATTAAATCATTACCTGGTGAGGATTCTTCCAAACACTATCTTCTTGGTCTTGTAGTCTTCATCTCTTCTGCTTGCTGATATATCTTTCTTACTAGTTCCCTTGCCATGTCAAATTCTTCATCAACTCTGGGCTTTGCTACTAACATAATAAATAAGATACATGCTCTCAATGGATAGTCCTTCTCAATTAGCATGTATACATCCACACCATCCTTTGTAGATACATGGTGAACACCACATGTATCATACAGTCTCCAAGTAGTACCCAAGTCATGAGCTTGAAACTGCCATAAGGTATCTTCTGGATCCGGTTCATATAGCCTTTTCAATTCCACCCATAACTCCTTGTCTTTGTCTTCAATAAGATCTGTAGAGCTGTACTTTTCTTGAACTAATCTCCATAGCTGATTCAAGTCTTCTCTATCAAATGCCTTCATCATATCTTCAAAGTACTTGTAGACTTCTGAGTGTCCTCCTACCCTGATTATCTTCCATGCCTTGATAACCCCATCTGAGTGAACTTCCTAGTCTATGATTGGATGTTTAGCTTGAATTGGCTCAACATTCAGAACTTCTAGGATCATGAAAATCATGTGTTGAATCCTTTAATCAGTTAAGTATTCTGCTGTTACTTCTTCCTCAGTTGCTTTATCTTCTTTTTGTTCTTCAGACTTTTGTTTCTTTGAGGATGTAGACTTCAAATTCTTCATAGGATCTTCCTTTTAGCTGTCTATCAGTCCAATGGTCTTGATGTTTCAAGTATTCCTTCATGAACTTCATCCTTTGAGAATGTGTTGGAGGTTTCATCTTTGCAGTTGTCTTCTTACTTTGATGCTTTCTTATTTCTTCAAGAAGATTAGCACTTTCTTGTTCTTCTCTTGTAAAATATGATCTTTCTTCCTCTTGCATCTTCAAAGCTAATTCCTTGTCAGCCTGTTCTTGAGCAGTTCTCTCTTCTTCTTCACTTAGAAGCTTTTGTTCAACCAAGAATTTAGCTATTCTTTCTTCTTTAGCTACGCTGGCTTCTTCTTCAGATTGAATTCTTTGAGCCACTTCATAATCATACTCAATTTGTGATTGAGACTTCTTGTTAATCTGCTTGGATGGCTCAGCTTCAGTCATTATAGCTTTTCCCTTATCCATTCTTCTCCTTCAAATATAAAATGCACCAGCAGTACTAAGTCCTGCACCAGCAGTACTAAGTTGATGATGAGCAGTACCTTCTCGAGCACCTTCTTGAGCTTCTCCCATATGTTCATCTGGCCTCCCCTGAGTATCAGCACTCTCTTGAACCAATGAAACATTGGGGTCTTCATCAAGCTTGACAATCTTCCTCCCCTGTTTGGAAGATTCCTCACCCATGTCATCATCTTGATCATCAGAACTTGAAGAGCTTGAAGAATCCACCATCTGAGATGTCCTTTTCTCTTGAGAGTCTTGACCTGTTGCTCCAACTTTTTCACTTTCAAGTTTAGCTTTGTGTATACCCTTCCAAAGACATGTTTGGTTGTCTTGAGTTCATCTTCCAAGCCAGTTACTTTGTCTGTCAACCTGGTACAAATTTCCATCAATTCATAAAGTTTAAGACTGCCCTTAGCACTTCCAGATGTGTTACCTTCTGGGAGAGGTGCATCAAGGGGCAAAGACTCAGACTCAACCAAAGGGTGAGTATCTGAGCCACCCATTGTTTTCATGTGGCTTGGGATTCCACCACCTGTACTAGGTTCAAAATAACTTTGTACATTAGGTGTTGCCATAGGTTGGGTCTTAGTTATGTTACCTCTGTCCTACCCAGCTTCTAAGCCTGAGACAGTAGGGGCAGCCCTTCTTATACTGTCATGGACAACCTCATCTGCTACTAGGGGTATGGTAGGAACTCTGTATTGAGGTACACTAGAGCCCTCTCTGGATATACTCCTAGTTGGTGATGAAGTTGGTTGTAAGGCTGTTTGTGATGAACTTGTGGGTGTGTGTTGGGAATCATCTGGGGTAGTTGATCCTTCACCCTGTACCTGCAACATCTTATCAAAAAGAGGTACTTCTACCCCACTATAACCCTTTGAGGCCATCCTCATGTTACTAAATAATTTTTGTGTAAGGGTTGGAGTTGGATAAACATTTTGATGAAGTAGAAGCTGGCTTTTTCTCATATTTAAAATCATTTGGATAAAACGTGGATACATTAAAAACTTGGATTTGCTATCCACATTTTTGACCATACCATCAAAAATAAGTTTTGAAAAATTATAAGTCCTATTAGTTGATAAGCAAATGAGAGCAGTTGCAATATTGCTACTGAACTGTTCCCATGAAGTTTTCTTAGGACTCATACAGTGAAGAATGGTATGTATGAAAAACCTCCATTGTGGGGGCAAAACAACCTTTTTGAAAAGTTAAAGATTGAGAAGTTGTGTTATACCCCATTCTGGATAGATTTTGAAAGATTTCAGTGTTTGGCAAATCATTAATACCATTGTCATCTGCTAGATGGAGATGCCTCCTAACAGATGATTCAGTAAGAGTGATGGTTTTTCCATCAACTGTTGTATTTAACTCTTTGTCTCCATTCTCAATAGTATTGACAGTGACAGTCTGCCAAAACTGTTTGATTTGGGAGACATAGATCGTAGGGTTTAGAGTTAAAGCATACCTTATATGGGTAGAATTTAGAAAGTCTACTATCTGATGGAAGTGAACGCCTTCCTCTGTTTTCTCCAAATACGCCACCATGTTGTGTTTGTCGACAAAGGTTAAATTGGCCATAATGTTCAGTAAAAGGGTGATTTGACTGCTGGGATATGATGTATTAGGTAAGAAAGTAGGTTAAGGAAAGCAAATTGAGATATTAAATAAGAATTCTTAGGGTTTCTATTGGACCGACTTCAATAAAAGATAATTTTAGATTGAAGAAAGTGAATAAAGTAGATTAAAAGTAAAAAAAATATCCAATTTAGGAAACCCTTTGTAACACCCCCTACTTTGTTATGTGGCAGCGGAAAGTAATTAGGGTGTTACACTGAGGATCGAAGTCAAAATTTCAGAAAACGGCTTGGAAAAGGCGTTTTGAAAGTTATATGTCATTCAAAATAATAGTTTTGGTACAAAGGTGAAATATCCAATTTGAAAATCCTACAAAAGTGTGGTAATTTGGAAAGAATGACATATTTGATTTTCACACCATTTAAGTTATCAGAGTATATAATGCTCGCTTCGTGTCTTGTCCTGCTCCGTTGATTTCCTGAGATAAACATGCTTAAAACATCAATACAATGGTTGGTGAGTTCGTGGAGTTTGATAGAAAATAACTTTCTTTCAATGAATTTAAGAGGTGTACAGTGATATTCGAAATAAATACTAGTACTTTCTGAAGTAAATAGCAAGTTTGCAATTGGGTAAAATCCGCAAATAAATTATTTATGAATTTTGATGATCAGAGGTTTCAAGTTTTAAAATGAAAATGAGTTACGTTGTTATATGCTTGAAATGAAATGATGGTTCAACTTTTAAAGGTGACGATATACCAAGCATTGAGCTGTCTTTATCAGAAGACACAACTAAGTCACATATGATAACAGTTAAGTTCCAAGTACATGATACATAATCCAAACACATAGTGAAAATAATAGCATAAAGTCTGATGTCTATCAGTATGGAGTGGTGGTTACTAAATACAGCTGTATCCAAATATATATAGGAAGACATATATATTCATAAAGTTATATTGCCCTAAGCCTCATGACGCGCAAAACGTTAACACGGTACCGTAAAAACGGCGGAGTCCACATCAGGTTACTGATGGGATTTGCCCTCAGGTAATAGGTGATTTCCACTTCCTATTATTTCTCAAATATAGTGTATCGCGACTAAATACGACTAACCATAAGGCATTCCGTCCATTATTTAGTGGGATAGGTCATCAGCCTCTAACAGGTTTCGAAGCTGTCCACTATATTCGCGCTCACCGTAGTGATTAATGGCTCATGATCGAGGGACTTTATGGCAATATAGGTAAACTTAGGCAATATAGGTTTCAGGGTTTCATAGAATATGCGTACTTTAGTCTTGGCAATTATTTCTTGTTGAAATGTAGAAATATCATAGTAAAGTTAACAATACATTCAGTTGTTATATGAATGCATATAATGAGTCTCAGTATCTTGTTACAACAAGTAGTTTGAAAATGTTATCTTTCAGTACATTGTTTAAGCTAAGCAAGTAATTTGCAAGTATAACGAGCATATATCCCTTCCAGAGGGTGATTCAAAACATGTAAAGCATAGTTGATGATTTTGAGTAAATCGCTTGAGTTTTCAGAGTATGAAAATACTTAAAACAGTTGAAGCATGTATCTCCCCCAAAAGAGTTATTAAAAACAAGTATTAAAAGTAGGGGCCACGAATCACCTGGAGTGTATCTGACAAGATGGAATTATAAGATCAAGTAAGGCTTATGATCACGGAAACGTCCTCACTACGAGACCTGGATATGAGGAATATCTAAGTATTCGACTTATAACTAACGATGAGTGTGAAAGTGAGAAATCGTATAACGATTTGATGATGTGAGTGTGAGATGCTTAAATATACTATTATCTTGACTCTTATGTCAATAGACTCAAAATATTATTTCTTCAAAATATGATGAAATGATATGCGAGTGAAGTTAAATTTCTAATAAATAATGAAAATGAAATAATACATAATTAAAATGTATAAAATGCATATGAAGTGATGGAATGATGAAAAATGGAAAATGAAATAAGAATGTCAAATGAAAATTAATTAGTCCTTGTCCTTTTCCAGATTTTTATACTTTTTACCCTAACTGTGATTGCGTTACACCGTTAGTCCTTCGTTAAGTCCAATGTCCAATAATAGTCCAAAACTTGTCCATATGTCCATATAAGGCTTGGAGTTAATTCAAAGGTCAATTTAAGTCCTCTATAAACTGTTTTCACCGCTTCAGTCCATATGTTTCTCGGTTTGACAGTTTTAGTCCTTCTAGTCAAAGTGCGTTACACTCTTAGTCCAAAAGTGCAAATAATATGGGAAAAAGGTAGGCGACTTTTTGTGAGGCTTATTTAAGTCCAATGCAACTTATTCTTACTGCTTATTTGGCCAGTAGCTTATTTCTATACTAAATGGGCCCTTAACGATTTACAACTCTAGCCCATTCATTGTTTTTAGTTATTTTCCAAATATGGTTTATACGCTTTGCTGTGGTCATTTTTAAAGGTCAAATGGTGGTTATTACTTCGAGTTATCTAAGTAAAAAGGGTAGCTAGCTAGGTCGTTTAATAGGTCGTGTAAAGCAAATACGAGGTTGTGTGGTGATTTCATGAGATACACCTTTGTTTTCTGCGCTACATGGCACATTTAAAAGTAACAAGACTTAGATAAATTTTTATACTTTTCACCTATGTGTCATACGTGTAGTTTTTAAGTTATAAGTGGGTTGTGTTAAAGTGTTTTTGTGGTCTGTGAAATCGAGGGGTGAGTGGGTCATCATTGTTAGGGTTTCATACGAATCCATTTAGTTTGTTCGTGGCTCCAAACCTTTATAACCTGCATGAAGTTCTTAAATATAGACACATTCAAGGGAAGCTAGTGTGAATGATGCAATGCATGTAATACTAACGTGAGTGTGGGTGACTGCTAAGCCTCCTAGGATGGAGGTTCGCCATTTTACATGGATTATTCTAAATGAAATGTACGTGATAATATATGGTAATGTTTATACGTTTGAGTGCAACAAGTAACTCAAGTTTTAACGAGAAGTGAAGTGAGTTGATATTTCCCAACCTTTCACAGTGGAGTGGGTTTCATGACTTAGCATACGTAAAACCACATGTATCAACCGATACGTTCGAATGATAAAACTATGCGATGCATGTGTGGTTGTGCGTGTGAGGAATGAAAGCAAAGGAAGTTATTACTTACCACACCTTTCAAAGGTGGTGAAGAGACTGTGGAACTCGAATGGGAACACACGAACCAAAACAGTGCCTCGCTAGGCACTAAATATGTTTCTTCGTATTTGCTCGACTGCTTCTAAATGTTTCTGGGTTTTTAGGATATTTAGTGAGAGTGATATAAGTGGGAAATGAGCAGTGTGGGCTGCTAGAAGAGGGTGAGATATATAGAAGTAAGCTATGCATGTTTTTGACTATATTACCCTCAAAGCTCAATCATGGTTCTTTACTGTGGACGACCAGTGTTATACTAGCATGCTTCTGACTTTAAAAATCATTAGGAGGTATGGGAGAGTTGGGTAGAACTTGTCCTTTGTGGTTGGAATATATGTGTATATTTGTGTATGATATTTCGGTTGAGTGTGGAAGTAACTAACCAAGTGAATGAGTGAGTGTTTAGCTAGGAGACAAAGTTCAAAGATATCTTGTATGTGATTCTATGTCAAGTGGCAAAGTGTTAAAGTAGTAATATATTTAGTTTGGATAATACAAATTATATATATATTTATGGTGTTCGATTATTGGGTCCAAAGAAACCTTTTACGTGACCAAATTAATAGAGATGATCGAGTGGAAGTTTTTAAGATCGAGTTGAGTTCAAGTTAACACAAAGAACATGCAAATATGTTTGTGAATTCGTGAAATAACATATACATACAATGCATTTCGTTTAGAATGAGTTTTTGTAACTTTGATATATTTGATATTTGGTGTGAATTCGACTCACTTTGTCATTTTTTCTTTGATCATATGATACTATATTTCAATTGTTTTAATTGTTCTTGATTCTTGATATAGTGAAGATTCGAGTGGCATAATTTGTTATACGTGTTGTGTGTCGAATTTAGAAATAAATGAGGCAAAGCATATCGAGATTAGAAAGAGTGTGTTATCGATTTGTATAGCCAAATGTGGCTTGATGGGCTGAAAACAATTAAGGCTCAATGTATAACTTTAAGGGTCCGGTTGGATTGTATTTGTGGGTTAAAATTCGAGTGGGCTTAGAGATAACCAAGGCCCAATGAGTTTGTGTAATTCAAATGTGTAATCGTGGCCCATCTTGTAAATATTGAGTACCAGGAGGGGGGTTGTGAATGTGTTGAATTTATTTGGTGAAACCAAATATATTGTGATTAGTGTATAATCATTCGAAAAATAATGTGGGGTGTGTGTGAGCACGTTCCAGGGAAAATGGGGATCATATAACATATCGTGATTCATAGTGTAAACAAAAGTTTAAAATTTTGCCTAAAAATGGGTGTGTGAACAGTCATTCATAATTAATCCTTGATTAATATTTATTAATAACTGGGATTTTTACGGGAGGTTACAGTATCCACTCCTCAATTTTGAACTTCTTCCCGAAGTTCAGTCTATGATAGGTGTTGAAAATGTGGTGCTCTGAGTTGAGAGTTTATGGAAAAATGTTGTCGAGAGATTTATTATTTGACTATCGAGGAAACGAGGTCCATTTAGATTTATTCGTACTAGAGGAAATAAATTTGAATGTTTGGTCAACTAATGCATTCATAGGCTATGAATAGTGGAATTAACGGTCGAGAGTAGGAAGTATTTAACACTTAATGTTTCAGTGTTCTAGCGGTCGAGAATAATAAAATTTTAATGGTAGCGATTCGTAACTTAATGGTCGTGAATAGTAAAATAACGGCTAGTTTCTCCACCTATATTCCCTATTTAACTTTCCCTTTTTCCTTCCCCAATCACTATCTCTTTTATTCCACTTCTTCCCAAAAATATGCCGCCGTTCGCCATTGTGTTCATTGTCATTGCCGCCGCTTGTTTGGTTCTCTTCCCCGGCGAAGATTCCGACCACTTGATCGGGATCTTGTTGGTTTTCGTACCCCTCACAGTTTTAGCGATTAATGTGGATAAGTTTTGGGGGTAATAGTTTTTAAGCTAGTGTTGTTTGTAATGGGTCTTTGTTGTGTGTCGATGTAACCTTTAATAAGTGTGGAATAAAACTCATTTACCTTTATGTTTACGAATTAGTTTCGTTGTGGCTTTTAATATTTTGCTGCGTTTGCGACGCAGAATAATCAAGGTGCTTCATCCTATGGTGGCTCTTGCTATTGTTGGGTTGGTGGTGGTTTTTGTTGCTATGGCGGGCCAACCTATTAAAGATTCTATGCCTTTTATTGTGTTCATTGTATTATTAGCACTTTCGATGTTAATCGTCTCGCTATGTATTAATTTTCGTGGGTTCTAATAAAATTTATGTTATTTGTGTTTTCCTCATCTTGTTGTGAATTCTTATAGTTTCTAATTTCGTACTTTTCTCGACTTCTTATAATAAGGTAATGGGTAATAAGTGTAGATCTTACTGGGTTTGGTTAAAAGTGAGGTTTATGAACAATTTATTTTGTCTCGAAATTCTGTTTTTGGAATGAAAATTGTTATTAAAAACTTTGAAAAGATAATTGTTCCATTTATAACATGATTCTTCCTAAATTATACATAGGTAGCTAGGCTATGTATAATTGAGGACCAAATGATGTAACGCTTGGTTCAGTCATCATGGTATTTATGCTTCTTCAAAGAGTTTTATATGGTTCAATTATAATGGTTCTGTCACAAAGTCGGACACCCTCTGATTATTTTCAAAAGAATTTGGAAGTTTTTGTTCATACTCCAATGATAAGTCAGGAATTTTTCTAAAGTGATATTTGGATATTCTTGGTATAAACTTAGGTTTTAGGTTAGGATTACTTACAATGTGGTATCAACCTAAGGTTTGGTCAAAATGGAGTTAATTAAATCCTTAGGGTAATATTAGTGTGTTGTTACATAACGACTATGAATAGAGAGGTGGAATAGAAATTGAAATAGACGTAGATTATAATTATCATGGAAATATTACAAGGTAAAGTTCTCACACGGTAGAAGGATAACTGTTACACTTAGGTTACATCCATCGTACCTAAGGTAAATACAAACGGAAATATAACTTAGATAGTTCTAGACTAGAGTTTATTTATTTTACAGCATGAATCCATTCATCTGCTTAACATAGAGGTCATTCTTCGACACAGTTAAGATTCTTCGACGAGTTCTTATTCCCTTTTACAAATCTTGGGCTCCCAATGGGCTTTGTAGTTCGGGCAATGACTCTTGTAATGACCCTGATAACGCCTAAATCTAACATGTTTTTGATAGCGTTATTGGTAGTTTTTATATATGTTTTGTGGTTATATTTATATGCTTTTGTTACTAAATCGTACCAAAGTGTGTTTGTAAAGCATTTGTAGCCAAAGACAGGAAAATGGATGGAAAAGATACAAAAATGAGGAAAAAAGGAAATATTTATGATTGCATGTGAATCTTGTGTCAAGTTCTGCTCCGTAAGGTATTTCAATGAGTTAAAGTCCAAGTAGTCGAGTTAATAAGCTTAAGGATGAAGGGAAAGATCAAAGAATCAAGAGCTACGACCGAGAAACAAGTCATACGGAAAAGTCCAAGAAAAAAGGTCCACCAGCAGTAGCCATCCGATCGGTCGCCGCCCGCAACCGATTCGGATGGAGAGATTTGGATTTACCGAGAAGACCAACCGATCGGTAGACCATTCTATCCGATCGGTTGGAAGTCGCTGTTGACCCAAGACTTCTTTATTAAGGATTGTGACTTTATAAATCCGGTTCTAGGTCCTTCTTTTCAGTATTCTAACCATTCAATACTACTTGGAGAGCAAGAGAAGCATTTATGCACTTAGACCCTTGGTTAGAGCAATTTATTGAACCATTTGTTGGGTATTTATAATACCAATCAATCTAGAGAGATATATGTATGCTAGGGGAGTGCTTGCTTGTTAGAGAGAGAACCATTCATAGAAAATACTCAGAAAATTCGTCCATAAGTCCAGGAGAAGGGAGAAAGTCGATTACATCATTTTCATTGCTTATGGAATCATTGTCTTTCACTTGTAATCTTATTTCCAATCATTGTAAGACTTTCAATCATGGTTTCTAATGTTCAAAGTATTGAGTTTACATTTATGTTTGCTATGAGCGGCTAGTGCCTTTGTGCACTTGCTTAGATGATGTGTATTATTCATTGATTGGCATATGATTGTGATAACATGTTTTAATTCAATTTCAAGTCGATTCTAAGAACCAATTGTGATAAAGTTTCATAGTGACATTTGGGTAATCAAGTTTACCTAGTGCTAGTAATCTTAAGGGTCGAAAGAACTATTGTTATTCCACTAGTTATAATCATTTGTCTATGAATGATTGTTGTCTTCCACTATTCTTGATTAAACAAAGGAACTTAATTGTGATTGTAATGAAAATGCTTTTGTCTATCAAAACGGATTGATTGCAAACCACTTTAAAGGTCGAGAGATTAATAGTTTGCTTTCAATTGTGACCTTTTGTCTATAATCGGTTACCTTTTGTATTGACCATTTCCTAAGCTTGTTTGATTAGACAAAAGATTGTTTTTGTGTTTGAGGAACACCAACTCATTAACCTTGAATTGATCTTGAATTGATTGGTTAAACGTAATGCTTGTTTTTATAAACCAAAATCTTGACGACTGTTAAATTTGTAGAAACAATAGATTAGTGTCAAAACTAATTATCACAACCAACATGTTATCCAAAGTTATCACAATCATATTAGTCAATTGTAGTACACTAGTCTAAGCAAGTGTAGTTTTTAATCATTTGAATTTTCATTATATCATTACTACTTGTTTGAGATAGTTGCCTTTAACTTACAATTCGATTCACTACACAAATCCCTGCGAACGATCCCGACTTACCATCAAAATCTTGCTGCAACGGACGAGTATACTTGCTCGTATGTGTTGTTATTAGATTCGGTAATTCACCCCTTATAAATTTAAAACTTGCACCGAACCGGGCATATCAAGTTTTTGGCGCCGTTGCCGGGGATTTTGATCGTGTTTCTGTAAGTTTTAGTCCAATTCTCATATAGTTAGTTTTCGTAAAAAAAAAAAAAAAAAGTTTTACCGAGCTGCCCATCCGATCGGTTGTTCATCAATCCGATCAGTTTTCCAAAATTTTCATTTACCGAGAGAACCATCCGATCGGCGGACGCTTCCATCCGACCGGATCCTTCAAACCAAATTTACCGAGAGATCTATCCGATCGGTAGACTGTTCTATCCGATCGGTTGGACGATTCTGATCTTTTCAAATTGTTTTCATTCTTTGTTCGTTTGTTTAGACATTGCCTCGATTCGTTGGGGAATTGTATGAACACTCGATCAACTGGAGTAGAACCAATTCCACCACTTTTCGATCCCGAAAGTTTGATTCGAACAAGATCTAGAAGAAGAAGAAGAACACCCTTTGTTCCATTATCCAATCGTGTACCAAGAGTACCAAACCCAACTTTTGATAACCTTTTTGAAGCCAAAGTCGTTTATAACCCATTCACTGATCAACCTTTTCCCATGGCTGACGATAGACCCATGTGGGAAGCAAACCGAGCCGTAGCACCCACTCCTGGAGCCGCTATTGTTGCTGTCAACTTAGGTGACAATTTCACCGTGAAAGGTCACCATCTTTCTATGATCAAAGACCGTCAATTCGATGGCCGTTCGAGGGCCGATCCTCACAAACACGTTGCCGAATTCATTGAAATTTGTGGCATGTTCCGATACGGTGATACAAATGTGGATGCCATTAAACTCAAACTTTTTCCGTCATCACTTGCTGGAGATGCAAAAGTGTGGTATAACGAATTAACACCAGGAATCATCACTACTTGGGAGGAGATGAGGCAAGCTTTTGTAAGCCGATTCTTTCCACCTGCAATGTTTGATCGACTCATGGGAGAAATTCGTGCTTTCACACAAAACCCTAACGAATCACTCGTCGAAGCTTGGCTTCGTATGAAGGATTTACTTCGAAGTTGTCATGGACATGGTTTAGGACGAGGAACCATTATCCAAATCTTTTACCATGGACTTGATGAAACATCTCAAGGAATTCTTGATGCTGGAGGAATATTTCTTTATAAGACTCCTAATCAGGCATACCAATTGCTTGAAGACCGAGTTCTTCTCAAACTCGACTGGTCAAAAGATGCCAAGACAAAACCCTTAAGAAAAACCGTTGCCTTTGCCGAAAGTTCTGATTCATCTAAACTCATGGAGAAAATGGAAACCTTGGTTTCCAAAATCGATTCGCAATACAAAGATATTAGAGGAGAGATGAAAGAAATGCGAGATGGTTGTAACAACTGTGGAGGTAACCACCCATCATCAGAATGCGATGATCAACCTATGGATCAACCAAAAGAAGGAGAAGCTAATTACATCCAAGGAGGATACCGAGGAGGAGGATATCGTGGAAATTATTACGGACGAAACTCTGCTAGTTGGCAAGATCGCCGACAAAGGGATAACAACCATGAGTCCCAACCAAAAGTAGAGAACCAAACTTCACAAAATTCCGACAAGAAACCTGAAGAAACAGATTTTGAAAAAATGATGAGAGAATTCGTCACCGCTCAAAAATCAACCAACGAGTTCGTCAAGAATCAATTTTTCAATCTCAAGACCAAAGTTGAGCAAGGTCAGAAAAATCATCAAGCGTCTATCCAAGATCTTGAAAACAAATTTGGTAGACTTTCTGATCAAATTTCTTCCCGACCATCAGGTTCGTTGCCTAGTAACACCCAAACCAACCCAAAACCATCATCATCATCGAATGATAAGACTTATCGTCCACCACCAACCAGAAATGAGCATATCAATGCTGTATTCACAAGAAGTGGCCTGTCTTATGATCCACCACCCAACCCAAACAACACCACAACTATCAATTACGATAGTGAGGAGGAAGATGAAGAATCCAAGAAGGAAAATACACCAAAAACACCACCCAAACCCAAACCACCAGTTAAGGCTTACACTCCAAAAATTCCATATCCTCAGAGCCTTAAGAAAGAAAGAATGGAGGAGCGTTATAAGAAGTTTGTTGAAATAATCAAAGAAGTTAGACTCAATGTACCTCTCATTGATGTTTTAGCCGGAATGCCCAATTACGGGAAATTTTTAAAGAACTTCTTAACAACAAGAACAAGTTGGAGCAAATATCCGCTACCTTTCTCAATGAAGAATGTTCAGCTATTGTTCAAAACAAAATTCCACAAAAACTCGGAGATCCCGGAAGTTTTCTGATTCCATGCATATTAGGAAACAACATCACATGCGATGCTTTAGCCGACTTAGGTGCGAGTATCAATTTGATGCCCTATTCGCTGTATACGAAACTTTCAATCAATACCTTGAAACCCACAAGGATGAGTATCCGATTAGCTAATCATACTTACCAATATCCTGTTGGTATTGCTGAGAATATGCTTGTCCAAGTAGGTAAATTCATTTTTCCCGTGGATTTTGTGATTTTAGAAATGGAGGAAGATAGTAGAGTACCCCTTATTTTAGGAAGACCTTTTCTAAACACCGCTGATGCGATCATCAAATTAAAAGGAAAAGAACTCAATCTTGGAGTTGGAGAAGATAGAATCACCTTTTTAATCGATAAAGCAATGCAATATCCACATTCCAGTGATGACACTTGCTTTAACATTGATGTAATCGATGAAGTCACTGAGGAAGAATTGGATGCATTACTTGAAGATTCTGATCCATTCATGACTATTTCAGAGAAGATTAGTGAAACAACTTTTGATAAAGAATTCGCTGATTTTATGGAAGTAAAGATTGATGAAGAAGAAGAAGAAGAAGAAGAAGAAGAAGGAGAGATAATAGAAGAAGATTTTGAGGAAATCAGTTTTAATGATCAAATGAGGATCAAAACATCACTTCAAGAACCACCGACTGATCTTGAGTTGAAACCACTTCCCAAAAATCTTGAGTATGCTTACTTGGAAGACAATTCACTACTTCCAGTAGTCATATCTTCGTTGCTCAATGATTTTGAGAAAGAATGTCTGATTTCAGTTCTTAAGAAGCATAAAGAAGCTTTTGCGTGGAAAACTTCTGACATCCCAGGAATCAGTCCTGATTTTTGCAAACACAAAATCAATTTCGAAGAAGATGCCAAACCAGTTGTAGAAAGACAACGTCGACTCAACCCCAACATGAAAGAAGTTGTTAAAAAAGAAATCATCAAACTTCTTGATGCAGGTATCATTTACCCCATCGAGGATAGTCCTTGGGTGAGTCCTGTTCACTGTGTTCCGAAAAAAGGAGGAATTACTGTTGTGACCAACGAATGAAACGAATTAGTTCCTACTAGAACTGTCACCGGATGGCGAGTATGTATTGATTACAGAAAATTAAACAAAGCCACCAGAAAAGATCATTTTCCTTTGCCTTTCATGGATCAAATGCTTGAGAGATTAGCAGGAAACAAATACTTTTGTTTTCTCGATGGTTTTTCAGGATATTTTCAAATTCCTATTGATCCGGCTGATCAAGAAAAGACCACATTCACATGTCCCTTTGGAACTTACGCTTACCGGCGTATGCCTTTTGGATTATGTAATGCTCCCGCGACTTTTCAAAGATGTATGATTGCTATATTCCAAGATATGCTTGAAACGTCTATGGAAGTTTTCATGGATGACTTTTCAGTTTTCGGAAGCTCATTCGAAGCTTGCCTTTCTAACCTCGATAAAATGCTTGAAAGATGTAAAGCTGCACATCTTGTTCTCAATTGGGAGAAGTGTCATTTCATGGTAACTGAAGGAATTGTGTTAGGACACAAAATTTCCAGCACAGGAATGGAGGTTGACAAAGCAAAGATCGATGTCATTACCAAATTACCACCCCCAACTAACGTTAAAGCCGTTAGAAGTTTCCTAGGACATGCAGGTTTTTACCGTCGTTTCATTAAGGATTTTTCCAAAATATCTCGTCCAATGACGAAACTTCTTGAAAAAGATTCTATTTTTGATTTTAATGCAGACTGTATGAAAGCATTCGAAGCATTGAAAACACAACTGACTAGTGCACTCATTATGGTTTCCCCTGATTGGTCACTACCATTCAAGCTTATGTGCGATGCAAGCGATTTTGTTGTTGGAGCCGTATTAGGACAACGAGAAGAGAAACACTTTCGTCCTATATATTTTGCCAGCAAAACACTCAACAATGCTCAACAGAATTACACAGTTACAGAGAAAGAATTGTTAGCCGTTGTTTTCGCTTTCGATAAATTCAGATCATACCTCGTACTTTCGAAAACAATCATGTTCACCGATCATTCAGCGTTAAAATATCTGTTTAAGAAGCAAGATGCCAAACCGCGTCTCATCCGATGGATTTTACTACTCCAAGAATTCGATATCGAAATCAAAGATAAGAAAGGAGCAGAAAATCTAGCCGCTGATCATCTATCTCGTTTAGAAAATCCAAATCTGGAAGAGTTAAAAGAAGATGAGATTGACGATTATTTTCCGGATGAAACACTCATGACTGTTGATACAGATGATGAGAACGAAATTCCATGGTTTGCCAATTATGCAAATTATCTCGTTGGAGGAATTCTAAAGAAAGGATTAACTCATGCCCAACGAAGTAAATTCTTTTCGGATCTTAAACATTATTATTGGGAAGAACCTTATATTTTCAAAATGTGTCCCGATGGGATGATTAGAAGATGTGTTTATGGTTCTGAAACGAGAAGAATTCTCGATGAATGTCATCATGGCCCAACTGGGGGACATTATGGTCCTTCTACCACCGCTAAAAAAGTCTTTGATGCTGGATTCTATTGGCCGACTATTTTTAAAGAAGCCCATACTCTTGTTAAGAATTGTGATGCTTGCCAAAAATCCGGTAGTCTTTCTCGAAGAGATGAAATGCCACAAAAGAGCATTCAAGTCTGTGAATTATTCGATATTTGGGGAATTGATTTCATGGGACCGTTTCCTAAATCACACAAATACGAATACATTCTCGTTTCTATTGATTACGTTTCCAAATGGGCTGAAGCGGAAGCTCTACCCACAAATGATGCACGAGTAGTTGTTAATTTTCTCAAAAAGCTTTTCGCTCGTTATGGAATTCCTAAAGCTTTGATAAGTGATCGTGGAACCCATTTCTGTAACAAACAAATGGAGAAAATTATGAAGCGATACGGAGTTCATCATCGTTTCGCTACAGCTTATCACCCACAGACCAGTGGTCAAGTCGAAAATACCAACAGAGCCTTAAAAAGGATACTCGAAAAAACGGTTAAAGACAATCCCGTCGTTTGGTCGAGAAAACTAGATGATGCTCTGTGGGGATTTCGAACGGCTTACAAAACACCAATTGGTACAACACCATACAGATTGTTGTATGGAAAAACTTGTCATTTGCCGTTCGAAATCGAACATCGCGCTTACTGGGCATTAAGAAACTGTAACCCAGACCTCAAAGCAGCTGGAGAAAAGAGATTTTTGCAATTGCATGAACTCGATGAGATTAGACTACAAGCTTATGAGAACTCCAAACTTTACAAAGCAAGAACAAAAGCTTATCATGACAGAAAGCTAAGAATCAGAAAAGAATTCAAAGCTGGAGACAAAGTTCTGCTTTTTAACATGAAGTATAAGTTCAAAGCTCCCAAGCTGAAACCGAAATGGTTCGGACCATATACAGTGAAACATGGATTTCCATCCGGATATGTTGAATTGCATGACAAACATGGTGGAAGTTTCATTGTTAATGGGCACCGAATTAAGTTATACTATGACAAGGAGCAGATGAATGAAGTTTCTATTCATGAGATTCCGCCTGAATCAGAATATGAAGCTATAACCTTTATGTCACCCTTCCCGGCCGATTTCAAGAAAAACACTCCGTGGGCCGAAGATTCTGGTTATATCTATGATGTTCTACCAAGACCGTGGGAGAAAGTTAAGCTGGAATACATAGATGAAACTAGAGAAGGAATAGTGATTGGAAATGTGCTGTACGTTCCAAAATTTCCAAAGAAGAAGTCAGCAAGTGCACCAACATGAAGAGAGAGAAGTTCGAGTCCGGCTGATGACTCGTTAATAAAACAAGCGCTTCTCGGGAGGCAACCCGTGTGTTTGCTATGATTATTTTTCATTTTTATTTTCTAGTGATTAAACCCCAAAGTTTTTCTAAATTGCTTAGTTGAACTTAAGTGTGGGGGTGTATCACTGTCTTTTGAATAAAGCGAAGAAATATTTCGTATGTGTGTCTCTTTTGTTTTTAGATTACTGCAGATAATGATTTCGAAGCTTGGACGCTAGGATCAAGACTCCTCTTGAGCAGAAAATACGGTTTATTCTCTTATTTCCCTATTTCATTCTTTGTCGTTTATCACATTGAGGACAATGCTTAACTTAAGTGTGGGGGGGGGGGGGGTGAATAGGAAAATAAGAATAGATTGTAGTTTCGAGCTGAATTTTAAAATTTTGTTTGCCCTTGTAATCTAGTCTTTTGTCATTTTAAAGATCATATTCTAGAATAACTGGATTTATCCACTGGTGAAATCTGTAATTTTGAAAATTCGAGATGTGTCCTGATTAATATTGCAATCCATTCTGGGATCGATAACATTAGCTAGCACAGATTATAGCCCTTTCCACTAAAGTGTGAGGATTTGAGCCTGTTCTATATATAGCATACATCTTTTATGCTTAGATCTTTTGCTATGAGTGTGCCGGTGATTTTATTTATTCTAGAACTTGTACTTGTAAATCATTACGTGACCGTTGTGAGATCACATTTCATTTGTGATATAAGTGTATATGCGTGATAAGAGGCAACCTTAGGTTTTATCCCAAATGGCCTTCCATTTTCATATAATGCTATATTAGCTAGCTACATTGGCTAGTTAACCACTCATATGGACCCATTTGTTAGCATTTGTCTTTAATGCTAGATACCCCTAGTTACACCCGCCGAGCCTATCTTTTCTTTTGATACAATCCAGAAAAATTCAAAAAGATTTTACACCTTTTTAGCCTAGCCTTATTCATAGTCAAGTCTTGGTTGGTTGCTAGCTATTTGGCAAGATGGTTGTTATGTGGAAATCATGAAAGTTCAAAGAAAGCGTAAGCTCCGAAAGTTGTTATCCAAGTAAGGTCATCGCGACTATAAGATGACAAGTCAAAAAAAAAAAAAAAAAAGAAAAAAAAAAGAAGAAAAGTCATTGCAACTATAAGGTGACAAGAATAAGCCAATGGGCTAAGTGAATCAAGTATGAATAAAGGAAGTACGGAGTTTTTCGCAAAATGGCATGATAGTGGTTTGAAATAGCTAGTAACATTTGGTTCGTAGACTTTGACTAATTTTGTTTTTATGTTCAACCAATTTCATAAACATATCCCATGCCTTATCCTACCCTTTTTGACTTTGTGAAATTATTAAGTGTATGGACATGTAGTGACCATCCGATTTCTTGAGGAATTGACTAACGTTGTTAGCAATCTAGGGCGTATTTTGGCGACCATCCGTTATGCAAGTAACGTCGTTAGCGAACCAAGGTACAATCTAGTGACCATCCGTTATTTGGTAATGCAAGAATTCGTTGTTAGGGAGCTATTATGTTTTGCATGAGATAGTGGCGCATTAGTCTTTTATAACCCTTTAAGCCTTAAACCCGAATAAAAGCCCTCTTTGATATGTATACTTGGCGCTCACACCATTTCGGTGTAGTTTTGTTTCTTGTACAAGCCTATGGTAATATTTAGATCATGACTGAGCAAATGAGTGTCATTCCTCTTATATACTCCACCAATCATACAAATGAGTGTTTGAGTGAATTATATTTCATTTTCCTTTCGTGAGGTGTTTAGTAATGTGTATCATGCAAGAAAATCATTTGGGTATTGTCAAACATCTCGATGATTCAACCATAAAAGCTTAAAACGATGAATCTAGCTTGTACTCGTGCTTGATAGATTTGCATCACATTTTCCTAATCATTTGTGTATACCATGTGGATAATTGTTTTTATTTCTAGATTTGCTTGAGCGCAAGCAAAGTTCAAGTGTGGGGGATTTGATAACGCCTAAATCTAACATGTTTTTGATAGCGTTATTGGTAGTTTTATATATGTTTTGTGGTTATATTTATATGCTTTTGTTACTAAATCGTACCAAAGTGTGTTTGTAAAGCATTTGTAGCCAAAGATAGGAAAATGGATGGAAAAGATACAAAAATGAGGAAAAAAGGAAATATTTATGATTGCATGTGAATCTTGTGTCAAGTTCTGCTCCGTAAGGTATTTCAACGAGTTAAAGTCCAAGTAGTCGAGTTAATAAGCTTAAGGATGAAGGGAAAGATCAAAGAATCAAGAGCTACGACCGAGAAACAAGTCATACGGAAAAGTCCAAGAAAAAAGGTCCACCAGCAGTAGCCATCCGATCGGTCGCCGCCCGCAACCGATTCGGATGGAGAGATTTGGATTTACCGAGAAGACCAACCGATCGGTAGACCATTCTATCCGATCGGTTGGAAGTCGCTGTTGACCCATGACTTCTTTATTAAGGATTGTGACTTTATAAATCTGGTTCTAGGTCCTTCTTTTCAGTATTCTAACTATTCAATACTACTTGGAGAGCAAGAGAAGCATTTATGCACTTAGACCCTTGGTTAGAGCAATTTATTGAACCATTTGTTGGGTATTTATAATACCAATCAATCTAGAGAGATATATGTATGCTAGGGGAGTGCTTGCTTGTTAGAGAGAGAACCATTCATAGAAAATACTCAGAAAATTCGTCCATAAGTCCAGGAGAAGGGAGAAAGTCGATTACATCATTTTCATTGCTTGTGGAATCATTGTATTTCACTTGTAATCTTATTTCCAATCATTGTAAGACTTTCAATCATGGTTTCTAATGTTCAAAGTATTGAGTTTACATTTATGTTTGCTATGAGCGGCTAGTGCCTTTGTGCACTTGCTTAGATGATGTGTATTATTCATTGATTGGCATATGATTGTGATAACATGTTTTAATTCAATTTCAAGTCGATTCTAAGAACCAATTGTGATAAAGTTTCATAGTGACATTTGGGTAATCAAGTTTAACTAGTGCTAGTAATCTTAAGGGTCGAAAGAACTATTGTTATTTCACTAGTTATAATCATTTGTCTATGAATGATTGTTGTCTTCCACTATTCTTGATTAAACAAAGGAACTTAATTGTGATTGTAATGAAAATGCTTTTGTCTATCAAAACGGATTGATTGCAAACCACTTTAAAGGTCGAGAGATTAATAGTTTGCTTTCAATTGTGACCTTTTGTCTATAATCGGTTACCTTTTGTATTGACCATTTCCTAAGCTTGTTTGATTAGACAAAAGATTGTTTTTGTGTTTGAGGAACACCAACTCATGAACCTTGAATTGATCTTGAATTGATTGGTTAAACGTAATGCTTGTTTTTATAAACCAAAATCTTGACGAAGGTTAAATTTGTAGAAACAATAGATTAGTGTCAAAACTAATTATCACAACCAACATGTTATCCAAAGTTATCACAATCATATTAGTCAATTGTAGTACACTAGTCTAAGCAAGTGTAGTTTTTAATCATTTGAATTTTCATTATATCATTACTACTTGTTTGAGATAGTTGCTTTTAACTTACAATTCGATTCACTACACAAATCCCTGCAAACGATCCCGACTTACCATCAAAATCTTGCTGCAACGGACGAGTATACTTGCTCGTATGTGTTGTTATTAGATTCGGTAATTCACCCCTTATAAATTTAAAACTTGCACCGAACCGGGCACATCAGACCTATTTCACCACATTCATGGCATTTTATGGATGATGGTTGCTCATTTCCTTCCATGGCTTTGCAATCTCTTGTCTTGTGGCCTGTTTTCCGGCACCTTCCACATTTAGCAATGCAATGTCCGGTGTAATGCATCTTACATCTTTGGCACAAAGGTTGCTTTCCATAGTAGTTGTCTCTTTTAGTAGAAGTGGTGACGCAGTTTCTTCTAACTTCTGATTTGGGCCTTTGCTGGCGAAGATAGTTAATGTGGTCTTGTAGATGATTGCGGATGCAAACATCATTGTGGAACTCACATTCGTTGAGGATAAAGGATCTTTTCTCCTCAAGTTTTCGCTTTTGGTTATTTTTCTTAAGTGCAATATCTTGCCTAATTCTTTGGGCACATGTACGTATAGGTTTAGTCCTTTTCCTTGAACCCTTTAGGTAAATTGGCCTATGCCCCATGAAACTTTCATAGTTATGCTTACAAGGTATAGCCTTCCTTCTTTCTTTTCTTACTATGTCGTTATCTCTTGGGTGAACTATTGTAGTCACTTCATGTACCACTGTAACGATATTATTTTCAAATTCCTCGATGGTTTTAGGAGTCATGGTTATGGTAAGTGCTGAGGGGGTATGGGTGTTGCTCATGTTGGCCATCTTCAATGACTACAACAAGAAACACTGATTTAGTATTCACTTTATCATTAGAATAATTTTCAATAATAAAGTATTGCATATTATTGCTAACAATGTGATCTTAATACAAAATCAAAACTAACTGAGGATCATAGAAATACGATGTGTCTGGGTAACATCGTAAAATAATGATCATCTCTTGATATGGGATTGCTAAGGAACAAACGAATTCATCTACAAAAGCTGAAGTTCAACAACTTTCTCTTCATTCATCAAGTTTTCTTTTGAAGATTTGTTCTTGGACTTCTATGGTTTATTGTTTAGTCGTGGTATATTTGATGTACAATCACTGATAATATCATAGTAAGTTAGAATACAATCATCAATATTGACATAACTCTAATAACTTGTTTGATTGATTTTTGCAAAACAACCAACACAAGGTCTTTTATTAATGTCTCATTGATTCACGTAGAGTCATTTGTTTGCCTAAGAGAGTAACAAATGGTGAGGTTTTGCATGGCTCTTTGCACTCATAGCATTATAATAGGGCTTGGTGGGATGAATTTGTTTTCATCAGAAGGATATAATGGAAAAAGACTGTCATAGGTTAAAAGTCGATTACAATTTCTGAGAGTTACAGAATTATTGAGAAATACATGGAATACTAACCAAAACTATTTGGTTTATTGAGTACAACAACGATACTTAAGATTAGTTACGTCTCTGACGTAGACGTCTAACTTCTGCCTCAAGATCCAGTTGTGCAGCTTCCATGGCTGAGAAGCGTTCCTGGCACGCATTCATCTGATTAGCTAACATGTTTTCCAAGGCTGCAATCTTTTGGCTTTGGGTTCTTGCTGTGTCTCTAGCTAACCATAATGCTCTTTCAATGTCCTCAATCCTAATGTGTGTTTGGGTGTGGCCTCTACCCAAACAGCGGGTTCTGGCATCCAAGTTTCTAAGTTCTTGTTCGTAATTGTCCTTCATGTTACCAACATTTACTCCTAGATCAAACACTTCTCGTCTCTCAGCATCTGTCCTCTTAAACAGGGTATCAATGTTACGGTCATACCATTCGAATCGTAATGGGTGTAACTCTTTTAGCTGTTCAGAGTGAGTGTCTAGTATGCTGGTTTGTTGGTGAAGGCGAATCCATATGGAGTCACAGGTGTCTACATTGTAGTCAGGAGAATTGGGTGAGGATATATTCTCTGGGATATCTGGCATGGAGAAATCTGAGGTATTAGGCAAGGGAGAATTTAGCTCGATCTTCTTCCAAGTCATTTCTTGGTGTGAACTCTGTCCAAATTCAAATGTTGGTTGACCACCAATCAAATCTTCATCTGAATAGGATTCGGTTGCTCTCCTAAGTTTCTGACGTGGAGGTGAGTGAGTAGGTGATGACGGAGGTGATTTCTGAGTGAGTTCTATGTCAGGCTGGGGTTGTGACATTTTTACATAAGGATCTTCAGTATCTGGTGCAATTTGGTAGGTAGGTGACGCATGTGTAGTAGGAGGGGTAGTCTTGGTGATATCGACTAGTTTGGAAGACATGGTACTGTAGCAATCGAAAATAGTAATTATGAATATTCATACGTTTAAGGTGTAACATTGAGTGTAAAATAATACAGTGTGTAATGTGTGAAGAGTAAACATTAAGCATGTAAAGATTAGTACAAAACAATCTTAGTAGGTAATATATTGAGCACGGCAGTCTGCAGACACGGAGGGCGTAAAATGGTATGGTGTAAAATCATTTATTTTAAAAGTGTAGTTATAGTTCAATGTTTGAAAACATTTGATTCTCTATAACCTGTGGCTCTGATGCCAATCTGTAACACCCCCTAATTTGTTATGTGGCAGCGGAAAGTAATTAGGGTGTTACACTGAGGATCGAAGTCAAAATTTCAGAAAACGGCTTGGAAAAGGCGTTTTGAAAGTTATATGTCATTCAAAATAATAGTTTTGGTACAAAGGTGAAATATCCAATTTGAAAATCCTACAAAAGTGTGGTAATTTGGAAAGAATGACATATTTGATTTTCACACCATTTAAGTTATCAGAGTATATAATGCTCGCTCCGTGTCTTGTCCTGCTCCGTTGATTACCTGAGATAAACATGCTTAAAACGTCAACACAATGGTTGGTGAGTTCGTGGAGTTTGATAGAAAATAACTTTCTTTCAATGAATTTAAGAGGTGTACAGTGATATTCGAAATAAATACTAGTACTTTCTGAAGTAAATAGCAAGTTTGCAATTGGGTAAAATCCGCAAATAAATTATTTATGAATTTTGATGATCAGAGGTTTCAAGTTTTAAAATGAAAATGAGTTACGTTGTTATATGCTTGAAATGAAATGATGGTTCAACTTTTAAAGGTGACGATATACCAAGCATTGAGCTGTCTTTATCAGAAGACACAACTAAGTCACATATGATAACAGTTAAGTTCCAAGTACATGATACATAATCCAAACACATAGTGAACATAATAGCATAAAGTCTGATGTCTATCAGTATGGAGTGGTGGTTACTAAATACAGCTGTAGCCAAATATATATAGGAAGACATATATATTCATAAATTTATATTGCCCTAAGCCTCATGACGCGCAAAACGTTAACACGGTACCGTAACAACGGCAGAGTCCACATCAGGTTACTGATGGGTTTTGCCCTCAGGTAATAGGTGATTGCCACTTCCTATTATTTCTCAAATATAGTGTATCGCGACTAAATACGACTAACCATAAGGCATTCCGTCCATTATTTAGTGGGATAGGTCGTCAGCCTTTAACAGGTTTCGAAGCTGTCCACTATATTCGCGCTCATCGCAGTGATTAATGGCTCATGATCGAGGGACTTTATGGCAATATAGGTAAACTTAGGCAATATAGGTTTCAGGGTTTCATAGAATATGCGTACTTTAGTCTTGGCAATTATTTCTTGTTGAAATGTAGAAATATCGTAGTAAAGTTAACAGTACATTCAGTTGTTATATGAATGCATATAATGAGTCTCAGTATCTTGTTACAACAAGTAGTTTGAAAATGTTATCTTTCAGTACAGTGTTTAAGCTAAGCAAGTAATTTGCAAGTATAACGAGCATATATCCCTTCCAGAGGGTGATTCAAAACATGTAAAGCATAGTTGATGATTTTGAGTAAATCGCTTGAGTTTTTAGAGTATGAAAATACTTAAAACAGTTGAAGCATGTATCTCCCCCAAAAGAGTTATTAAAAACAAGTATTAAAAGTAGGGGCCACGAATCACCTGGAGTGTATCTGTCAAGATGGAATTATAAGATCAAGTAAGGCTTATGATCACGGAAACGTCCTCACTACGAGACCTGGATATGAGGAATATCTAAGTATTCGACTTATAACTAACGATGAGTGTGAAAGTGAGAAATCGTATAACGATTTGATGATGTGAGTGTGAGATGCTTAAATATACTATTATCTTGAATCTTATGTCAATAGACTCAAAATATTATTTCTTCAAAATATGATGAAATGATATGCGAGTGAAGTTAAATTTCTAATAAATAATGAAAATGAAATAATACATAATTAAAATGTATAAAATGCATATGAAGTGATGGAATGATGAAAAATGGAAAATGAAATAAGAATGTCAAGTGAAAATTAATTAGTCCTTGTCCTTTTCCAGATTTTTATACTTTTTACCCTAACTGTGATTGCGTTACACCGTTAGTCCTTCGTTAAGTCCAATGTCCAATAATAGTCCAAAACTTGTCCATATGTCCATATAAGGCTTGGAGTTAATTCAAAGGTCAATTTAAGTCCTCTATAAACTGTTTTCACAGCTTCAGTCCATATGTTTCTCGGTTTGACAGTTTTAGTCCTTCTAGTCAAAGTGCGTTACACGCTTAGTCCAAAAGTGCAAATAATATGGGAAAAAGGTAGGCGACTTTTTGTGAGGCTTATTTAAGTCCAATGCAACTTATTCTTACTGCTTATTTGGCCAGTAGCTTATTTCCATACTAAATGGGCCCTTAACGATTTACAACTCTAGCCCATTCATTGTTTTTAGTTATTTTCCAAATATGGTTTATACGCTTTGTTGTGGTCATTTTTAAAGGTCAAATGGTGGTTATTACTTCGAGTTGTCTAAGTAAAAAGGGTAGCTAGTTAGGTCGTTTAATAGGTCGTGTAAAGCAAATACGAGGTTGTGTGGTGATTTCATGAGATACGCCTTTGTTTTCTGCGCTACATGGCACGTTTAAAAGTAACAAGACTTAGTTAAATTTTTATACTTTTCACCTATGTGTCATACGTGTAGTTTTAAGTTATAAGTGGGTTGTGTTAAAGTGTTTTTGTGGTCTGTGAAATCGAGGGGTGAGTGGGTCGTCATTGTTAAGGTTTCATACGAATCCATTTAGTTTGTTCGTGGCTCCAAACCTTTATAACCCGCATGAAGTTCTTAAATATAGACACATTCAAGGGAAGCTAGTGTGAATGATGCAATGCATGTAATACTAATGTGAGTGTGGGTGACTGCTAAGCCTCCTAGGATGGAGGTTCGCCATTTTACATGGATTATTCTAAATGAAATGTACGTGATAATATATGGTAATGTTTATACGTTTGAGTGCAACAAGTAACTCAAGTTTTAACGAGAAGTGAAGTGAGTTGATATTTCCCAACCTTTCACAGTGGAGTGGGTTTCATGACTTAGCATACGTAAAACCACATGTATCAACCGATACGTTCGAATGATAAAACTATGCGATGCATGTGTGGTTGTGCGTGTGAGGAATGAAAGCAAAGGAAGTTATTACTTACCACACCTTTCAAAGGTGGTGAAGAGACTGTGGAACTCGAATGGGAACACACGAACCAAAACAGTGCCTCGCTAGGCACTAAATATGTTTCTTCGTATTTGCTCGACTGCTTCTAAATGTTTCTGGGTTTTTAGGATATTTAGTGAGAGTGATATAAGTGGGAAATGAGCAGTGTGGGCTGCTAGAAGAGGGTGAGATATATAGAAGTAGGCTACGCATGTTTTTGACTATATTACCCTCAAAGCTCAATCATGGACCTTTACTGTGGATGAGCAGTGTTATACTAGCATGCTTCTGACTTTAGAAATCATTAGGAGGTATGGGAGAGTTGGGTAGAACTTGTCCTTTGTGGTTGGAATATATGTGTATATTTGTGTATGATATTTTGGTTGAGTGTGGAAGTAACTAACCGAGTGAATGAGTGAGTGTTTAGCTAGGAGACAAAGTTCAAAGATATCTTGTATGTGATTCTATGTCAAGTGGCAAAGTGTTAAAGTAGTAATATATTTAGTTTGGATGATACAAATTATATATATATGTATGGTGTTCGATTATTGGGTCCAAAGAAACCTTTTACGTGACCAAATTAATAGAGATGATCGAGTGGAAGTTTTTAAGATCGAGTTGAGTTCAAGTTAACACAAAGAACATGCAAATATGTTTTGGAATTCGTGAAATAACATATACATACAATGCATTTCGTTTGGAATGAGTTTTTGTAACTTTGATATATTTGATATTTGGTGTGAATTCGACTCACTTTGTCATTTTTTCTTTGATCATATGATACTATATTTCAATTGTTTTAATTGTTCTTGATTCTTGATATAGTGAAGATTCGAGTGGCATAATTTGTTATACGTGTTGTGTGTCGAATTTACAAATAAACGAGGCAAAGCATATCGAGATTAGAAAGAGTGTGTTATCGATTTGTATAGCCAAATGTGGCTTGATGGGCTGAAAAAAATTAAGGCTCAATGTATAACTTTAAGGGTCCGGTTGGATTGTATTTGTGGGTTAAAATTCGAGTGGGCTTAGAGATAACCAAGGCCCAATGAGTTTGTGTAATTCAAATGTGTAATCGTGGCCCATCTTGTAAATATTGAGTACCAGGAGGGGGGTTGTGAATGTGTTGAATTTATTTGGTGAAACCAAATATATTGTGATTAGTGTATAATCATTCGAAAAATAATGTGGGGTGTGTGTGAGCACGTTCCAGGGAAAATGGGGATCATATAACATATCGTGATTCATAGTGTAAACAAAAGTTTAAAATTTTGCCTAAAAATGGGAGTGTGAACAGTCATTCATAATTAATCCTTGATTAATATTTATTAATAACTGGGATTTTTACGGGAGGTTACACCCTTAAGTAAAGTTATTGGCCAGAATTTTCTCAACGGCTATATTCAAAAAGCGGTTATGACTCAACAGTACAAACGGCTATCCAGCAGTACAAAGTTTTGCCTAGCAATACTAACTTTTTCCTAGCAGTACTAAGTTTTGGAAAAACTTTGACTCAGCAGTATAAACTCAATTTTTATTTAAAAACCATACTGCATTCAAACATTTTGAAAGGATTAAGTGTAAAGGAAGACACTTAATCAAGTTTCGGTTGAATTTAACCTCTGGTTGTGTGAGAACCAATAATTTCAGTTATAAAAACTGCATGTGATCAGATAAACTCATTCAAAGAGATTTCTTGACAGGGTTTCCAGCTCGTGGCAGGTGTTGCCTCTAACACAAATGTGTTAGATTCAATTTTGCTCGCTGTTCTCTTTACCAGATGTCCTTGGACTAACTCATTATACTAATAAAAGTATAAAATGGTAAAGAGTGAGTTAGATCAGTTACTATCTGACTAACTATGCCATCAATTCATGTTCAAAAATATCATAATTAGATTTCAAGAAAGAAATTTTAAAGAATCTCCCAACTCAGGTGTAAAACCTTTGTCAAGTGATCCCCAAATTCTGTCCATCATCAATCAATCATGTCAGTCCAAAACTCCATAACCTGCAAATGTTAGTCTAAAACCAAGAAAACAAAATGCAAAGCATTTGCTTCATAGCAATATAAAGTATGACTAACAGTTCAAACACAACAGACTTAATTTGCACTAGCAGTACAAATTATACATAGCAGTACTAATTGACACAACTAGCGGTACAAATCCTTTTCCTTTACAAAAACACCAAGATTAAAAACTTTAGGGATTAAGCATTCCAATACTTGCAACCAAGTATTGAAACCTTCCAACATCAAAAGCTTTAGTAAGTAGATCTGCAAAATTGTTATCAGTATGAATTTTAACAACTTGAACTAGCTTTTTCTCATTACAGTCTCTTATAAAGTGATGCCTAATCTCTATGTGTTTTGTTTTAAAGTGTTGAACTGGATTTTTAATAATACAAATTGTACTGCTATTGTCAATGTAAATCATGGTATTCATAAAGTTGTACCCATATTCGAGCATCTGATTCTAAATCCATAGAACTTGACCACATCAACTAGCAGCAACCACATATTCAGCTTCGGTTGTAGAAGTGGCCACAATAGTCTGCTTCTTGCATTGCCATGATATCAGCCTGCAACCTAGAAATTGACAACCACCTGTTGTTGATTTCCTATCCAGACTAGCACCAGCATAGTCACTGTCTGAGTATGCCACCAGATCAAAAGGAGATTCTCTAGGATACCATAGGCCCAATTTACGTTGACCCTTGAGGTACCTAAAGATTCTCTTCACAACAACTAAATGTGAGGCTTTGGGATTAACTTGAAACCTTGCACATGCACACACATCAAACATAATGTCTGGTCTTGATGAAGTGAGATACATCAAGGACCCAATCATGGACCTGTAGGTTTGTACATCAACATTTTCACCATCTGAATCTTTGAGCAAATGTTTCTCTGGATTAACAGGAGCACTTGCTACTTTTGCATCTATAAACTGAAACTTTCTCAATATCTCAGTTACATATTTATCTTGACTGATAAATATTCCTTCAGCTTTTTGCTTCGCTTGAGCCCCAAAAAGAAAGTGAGTTCACCCATGGAACTCATTTGAAACTTATCATGCATAAGTTTCTCAAATTCAATGCACATCTCCTTATTTGTGGATCCAAAAATGATGTCATTCACATAGACCTGTACCATCAAAATATCTCCCTTGTTCTTCTTGATAAATAAGGTCTGATCAATCTTGCCTCTATGAAACCCATTTTCTAATAAGTATGTAGCCAAAGTTCCATACCAGGCTCTAGGAGCTTGATGCAAGCCATAAAGAGCTTTCACCACCTTGTATACCTTGTCTGGATGTTCAGGATCTTCAAAACCTGGAGGTTGAGAAACATAAACCTCTTCTTCAATAGTACCATAAAGAAAGACACTTTTTACATCCATTTGGTAGACCATAAACCCCATGAATGAGGCATAAGCTAAGAGTAATCTTATGGCTTCAATCCTAGCTACAGGTGCAAAAAACCTCTTCATAATCAATTCCTTCCTCTTGTGTGTAACCCTGGGCTACAAGTCTTGCTTTATTCCTGATCACTATCCCTCTTTCATCTTTCTTATTTCTAAAAATCCACTTTGTACCAATAACCCTCATACCCTTAGGCAAATCTACCAGCACCCAAACCTTTTGAATCTTGAACTGTAGAAGCTCTTCTTGCATTGCTTCCACCCAGCTTGAATCCTGTAGGGCCTTAAGTATGTTCTTGGGTTATTCTTGTGAAAGAAAATATACAAACAGACATGTATTGGCATCTTCATGCTTTTTCTCTTCATAAACTACACTGAGAAAGCCTTGTTGATCTGAATTCATTGTCTGCCTTCTTGTCTTAACACCAGACTGTATATCTCCAATCACATTCTCCAAGGAGTGATTCTTGTGAACTCTTGTGTGTGGAGTTGTAGGAACTGGATAAGTGAGTGGCATGTTATTAAGATCCACGTCATCCTCAGAGAAATCATCAGTAGTACTAACTAGTAGGCTAGCAGTATTAACATTTTGCCCAGCAGTACTAATATTTGGCTCAGCAGTACAAACTCCATTTGTACTGTCTTCAGAATTCTCTTGTTCTTCAATACCACTTTCTTTGTTTCTATCTTCAGAGCCCTGCTTGTTTGCATCATTAGAAGGTTCAGCATCCTTTGAAGATGAATCAACACTATTCCAAATTGGCATCAAAATGTGATCTTGGTCATTCTCTTTCTCCATGCTTGGTTCACCTGTATCAACACTATCTTCTGAACCTGCAAAATCATTAGAATTTGTTCCTGCAACAACTAGTACATAATTCATAGATTGTGTTGGAGTATCAAGATCAAACAGCCATTTTGGACCATCACCTGCAACATTAGACTTATTCTCTAAAAACTCAACATGCAGGTTTTCCTCTACTTTCCTGGTTCTTATGTTGTATACCCTAAATGCTTTGCTGTTTAATGAGTACCCAACAAGGAAACCCTCATCTGACTTTCTATCAAAATTTCCCAAATAATATAAGGTATTGAGAATAGTGACATGACATCCAAATGGTCTTAGAAAACCTAAAGCAGATGCTCTTCCTCTAAATAGTTCGTATGGTGTCTTGTTGCGTGATTTGACTACTAAAACCCTGTTTTGCACATAACAAGCAGTATTAACTGCTTCAGCCCAAAAAGTAATGGGCAGCTTAGAATCAGCTAACATGGTCCTAGCAGCCTCTATTAGTGTCCTATTCCTCCTTTCAGCAACTCCATTCTGCTGAGGAGTTCTAGCTACACTAAACTCTTTCTTAATACCTTTTTCTCTACAAAAGTCATCCATAACTCTATTCTTAAATTCTGTCCCATTGTCACACCTGATGATTTTCACTTTCTTATCAACTAGGTTTTCTATTTCAGTTATAAAAGTCTTAAGAATGCTACTTGTTTCATCTTTAGATCCAAGAAAGAAAACCCATGTAAACCAGCTGTAATCATCAGTTCCTGCACAAAATACAAAGTACCTTTACCAGTAATTCTGCCACCAATTCCTCCCCCAAAGGTAACGTATCCTCCATCCATAGGTGTAAAGTCTGAGAGGTAGGACATGTTCCCAGTCATGTGCCTAGAGCATCCACTATCAGCATATCCTTGATCTTCTTCATCATCATGTTGTGGATGTCCCTGCACATACAATAAAGGAAATTAGTTTCCTTTGGGGACCCAAGCCATTACTGACTTAGATCTGCCTCGTGCATCAATGTAATCATATTTCTTCATTATGATTGATGCACCATTGGGTTTGATAGGTCTCCATACCCAACATGCTGATGCCTTAACAGTATTTACCCCATTTTCCCTAGCAGTGTTTCTTGGCCTAGCAGTTTTAACTTTTTGATTCTAAAATTTGTTATGAACCATTGCTTTCTTGTAAAGAGACATGTGAACAGTTTGTTGTGCTATTTTAGTAAAACTTGAAGTTGATTTAGCACTTGAAACTGTTTGTTTAGGGTAAACAGTCTTAATTGGTCTGGCAGTACAAACTGCTGGTCTAGCAGTACAAACTGATTTAAGGCCAAACTTTATCAAAATTTCTCAGGGAGTCATATTAGTGTTAACATTAGGGTGAGTTTTTCTTGAAAAACTGTTTATGTTCACCCTTTCATTTGTATTCCCATGCACCCTTGTATTCCCTGTAACCACCCTTTTCCCTTGATGGTTGTTGCAAAAAGCCTGCAAGTGATCAAAGCTACCACAAGAAAAGCAAGCCTTATTGTACATAACAAACTCATTGCCTAATTGTTGGGACTTAAGATTGTTCCAGTTTCTCTGGTTTTCCTTAGGGCATTGAGACCTGTTTGTGGACCTATACAACTCAGCATATCTAACTGTTGGCCTAGCTTGTTTTAATTGTTTTCTAGGTGTAACAGTTTCTACCTTAACCACCTTAGGGACATCAGTTTCTTTTTGCTTTTCTACATTAGGTTTAGACTCAACCTGATCCTCATCATCAGATTCTCAATCTTCAATAATTGGAGCATCTGAGTTCCTCTTATCATCTGACACCTTTTCCTCAACAAGAGAGGTGTCACTGGCACTCTCACAAGACTCATTGGCTATTTCAGGTTTATCAAGACAAACACTTTCCTTAGGCTTAGATCCATATTCAAATTTTGGCTCTTGAAATTCAGCTAAACCTTTGTGTTCTAAGTCAATACCTAGGGGTGAAGGCACTCCTCTATGTGGAGGTGGACATGTGTTGTATCCTAACCCTGACTTAGCTTTATTAATCAGTTGACACTCAATGATCTTATTGACTCCTTTAGATGCATATTCTAGAGTATCTACACTTAACTGTATGTTATCTTTTGCTTTCTTGATCTTTTCTAACTCAGCTCTAAGCACACTAATCTCATTATTTTTATGAACCATGTCTCTTTTAAGCACATCAATATCTTCTGAAAAGACAAACTCATTTTTCTTATAAAACAAAATTTGTTCCTTCTAAGACATCTAAACCTCTTTTATGATTTGCTAAATTATAGTTAATTTGGTTTAGCTCTACTCTCTGTTCATCATAATGATTCTTAAGTGTTCCATATTCTTTTAAAGCAGAGCAAGATTTAGAACAACTTTTTACTGAATGTACCTCTGAGTCAGAAAATGCCATCAGTGCCATCTCAGTTGGTGCTTCTTCCTCATCAGCCATGAAGCTCCAATCATAACTGAGACCATCAATAGCAACCATTACCTTGGAAGAAGGCTCTTCCACTTCCACAGCCTTCCTAGTTTCTGGCTTGTTCCCATACCCCTTGCTTTTGTTGTCCTGCTGCCTTGGTCTTCTGCATTCTCTAGCAAAATGCCTCAACTTGTGACAGTTGAAACACTCCACCTTGGATTTATCAAAACCAGCAGTATCATTACCACTGATTGTGATCTTCTTCCCTGTTCTTTGCTAGAATTTCTTTGCTCTCATGCTTAGCAGTGCAACCTGCCACTTCAAGTCCATCTCTTCCAGATCATCTTCATCTATCTGTTCAACATCTTCATGGGATAACATAGAATAACTCTAACAGTACTAACTGGGTTAGTACTGCTAGTGTAAACATTAGTACTGCCAGAGTTAAAGTTGAAGACTGCTGAAGATATAACTAACAGTACTAACTGCTGGTATAGAAGTTGATACTGCTGGTTTGCATGAAGACTGAAGATAGTACTGCTCATGAAGACGTGTAAAAGGATAAGTATAGAATAGATTTTGTGTATATCTTATATAGTTAGAATTATACGGATATTCCGCATGTTTAGAATATCATACTTATCTTGTAAAGGACTCATTGTGTTATAAAAGGAGGTCCTAGGTTAGATGTTTTAGAACGTATGTTTTGTTAAGCTTCAAGGTTTGTAAACCCAAGTGATAAGCAAGATCACTCGTATTATATCTAATAATATTGAAGCATTTGGTGATATTCATTGTTCATATAAACTGTTCATACAATTACTGTTACATCAATAAAATCTTCTAAGTATCAAATAGTAGATTTCGCATACTATTTGATATACACTCAAAGTATCCTCAACACAAGTTAAGTGTGTTTAGATCCCCTCAAGTGGTATCAGAAGATCATTGATAGCACTTTTTTGTTCTTCTCTTGTAAAATATGATTTTTCTTCCTCTTGCATCTTCAAAGCTAATTCCTTGTCAGCCTGTTCTTGAGCAGTTCTCTCTTCTTCTTCACTTAGAAGCTTTTGTTCAACCAAGAATTTAGCTATTCTTTCTTCTTCAGCTACTCTGGCTTCTTCTTCAGCTTGAATTCTTTGAGCCACTTCATAATCATACTTAATTTATGCTTGAGACTTCTTGCTAATCTGCTTGGATGGCTCAGCTTCAGTCATTATAGCTTTTCCCTTATCCATTCTTCTCCTTCTAATATAAACTGCACCAGCAGTACTAAGTCCTGCACCAGCAGTACTAAGTTGATGATGAACAGTACCTTCTTGAGCTTCTCCCATATGTTCATCTGGCCTCCCCAGACGAGCATCCATGTTATGATCAAATTCCAGTTTTGCCCTCAATCTTGCGTTTATTCTTCACATAAACTAGCAGACCTGAAACAGAATCATAGTGACACTTTTTAGTGTCACTAACCTGTTTTATAACAAAAATTCGACTTACTACAACCTTTTTCTGCAGCAGACTTCGACAATCTATATTTTTTAATTGACAACTCAGATCGAAGATCCCTCTAGTGAGAATATACCTTGATATATAGAGAACCTCCAGTAAAAATTTCGTTAAGATCCAACAATTAACGAATGAGATATCGCCTTTTAAAAACAGCACTACATAAAGTTACGAAAATTAAACCAAAGTCGATTTTGTTCTTCTTTCTTCGACTAAAAACCTTGTGAATCCTTAGATCACGATCTCCCCGAGCTCTGATACCACTTGTTGGATCGTTATAGCTCTACACTTGTTAGGTCTAATCTAGGACAAATAATAACAAAGGTGGAATATTCAATAAAGAATCAATTGTTATTATCAACAAGGTTTTACAATCTCCTACACACTCCAATTCTACTTGATCAATGTATAACGTGTTACACACCTTGTAACAGGGATCAAGACTTGACCTTGAAGTGTAAAACAAACACTAAACCTACTATCTAGGCGTTTACAAGAACACACGCATAGAACACACTTTAGTAATCAACTATATTATAATTTGTGCACACATAAACTAATGACCTAATGTCACTTTATATAATAGAGATCATCTAGGTTTACAAGGAAAACATTCCTAATACAATAAGGAAACTAAATATTCTTTTAAGCATATCTTCTAGAATCTTCCAAATCCTCCATCTTTTTGTAGTTTTCCTTCTTGTCGTTTTAAGTCTTTCATGTTTCATTCTTCTTGTTTTGTATCATCAAATCAATAAAACCCTACAACTAGCATCTACCTTGGATCGAAAGAAGAGTGAGAAACAGTGGAAACTGAAGCATAAGCTGCACTAAAATCTTTGAATTGCATGTCGTTTTGATACATAAAGGGTGGATTTGTAGGATAAGGTAGGGGTTGAATATTATTAGATAACATTTGTAAGGCCATAGACATGGTTGGTCTAAGTGACGGTATCTCTTGGGTGCAAAGAAATCCTATATGTACCACACTGAGTATATCCTTCTTGATGTTGTCATCAGTGTCATTATGCAACATTAAGTTTGAGTCGAAAAGCTCCTCCACTGACCCATGCTTAAAATGCTCCCAGACCTGTTTTATATCATTAAAAGGTGTTTTAAACAAAAGTACTTGTTTATCTATATATAAACCTGGGAAAAAATGATACTTACAACTGAAAGCAAGTTGCGACTATCGTCTGATGTGTATATGGTTCTGTTTGGCTTTCCAGTAACCACCTCGAGAATAAGCACCCCAAAGCTATATACATCCGCTTTTTCAGTTAACTGACCATGAACTATATATTCCGGAGCCATATAACCACTGCAGTATTTGGATAAATAAAAATTAGTTATCAAGTGTAGGAATAAATATGGAAACAAAGAAAACATAATTAAGTGCTTACAGAGTTCCTGCAATCCCAGTGCTAATGTGATTTTTATCTTCTTCATAAGACCGGGCTAACCCAAAATCAGCTATTTTAGCATGAAGCCCCGAATCCAACAAGATATTAGCAGCTTTGATATCCCTGTGAATGATCCTCGTTTTACTGTTTTCATGGAGGTGCACTAAACCTTCTGCTGTCCCAACGATAATATCAAATCTTTTTTCCCAATTTAGTTCCTTACCTTTAACTGCAGCTGAACCCCACAAGTTTCACCAGATTTGGATGGTCAACACTACTAATGATGTTGACTTCATTATAGAAGTCCGCTGCTCTATGTTGGTGGTTGAAGAAGAGTCTCTTGACAGCAACCTCTCTTCCATCTTGGAGAACTCCCTGTGTGAAGTCAATCATTTAATTTAAAAAAAAAATATATATATATATATATATATATATATATATATATATATATATATATATATATATATATATATATATATATATATATATATATATATATACATATACATAAATTGATGACGTTGACTCCAAAGAAACAATAGTTGACTACCTTGTATACACTTCCGAAACCCCCTTGCCCAAGTTTATTGGCCGCACTAAAATAACTTGTGGCCTTTTCAATCGTGGAGTATTTGAAGTTCAACCTACTACTTTTCACGAGCTCCAACAAATTTGTGTCATCAGAACCTAATAGGATAACAAATTTGTGTCATCAGAACCTAATAGGATATTTGTAAGGAAGTTAAAACGTTGCAAAACTTTTAGGATGCCAAGTGAAACTCATACCCTGTTTTCTTTTCAATCTACTTCTGCGCTTCCATGCATAACACATGATAATACTTGCAAGTAATAGTACGGCAATGGCACAAACACTAACTACAAGAGCCACTGTTTTCCCTGCAAATGGTACACATGAAAAACCGTTCAACCATCCAGAGGCTGTAATTATCATCCGAATGCATTAAACAGCATGAGTTACCTACCTACATTTTTTCCCCGAGTTAGCTCAGGGTTGAGAAATTCTGTATTGGAATACCTAATAAAACATCCGGTGTGAAGTGCACGTCCCTCTAACCACGAGAAGCATTTCATCATCGATTCAAACGCGCTATTCAAACATTTTGTACAAGAACTTTCATTCAACGTGTCCCAACAGTCAGCCAGCACATAAATAGACTCATTTGCTGTATCAGACAGTTTAACATCTCGTGCAAAATAGTGCCTTTTCTTTGATGCAACCCGCACCACATCCGAAATGGCCTCCCTCACTGAATCTTCAAAAACACGACTACTTTTTATATTCCCACAAATTGCAGTGTCATTAAATCCTCTATACTCTTGAAAGAAATTGTAATCCTGTGTTCTCATAAAGCAACCATCAAGAAAAATTTCGGCCCCTTTGATAGGAAAGCAAGTGGGAAGATTTGCACGTGCTTTTGTATTGCATGCGTAGCAGTCATCTGTAGATAGATCGCCAAAGCATTCAACAAGAACATAAGTACCGTCTGTAACTGCTGTTCCACCGTGTGAAGTTGGTATTTGGGTGACAATTTTCTCCACTGATTCGACAAACTTTGGAATGAATGTGGTATCATTGTTTTCAAGCTGCCGATGACAAGTTAAACCAATAATTTGAGATCTGGGATCCCCCTGTGATCTATCTACTACAAGAAAAATAACGGCAAGACCTATAAAAACATACAGCGTATGTGCTGATCCCCTCATCGTTATTAAATTGAACTGCACAAATTTCAGTAGTTTATATCAGTAGTTTGTTTTGACAATTGCATTGATAAAACAGAGATATGATATTCCAATACGCATTATACTTCAACATAACTGGCAATGCATCACTTGTAAAATTGATCTAAAAGACTTATCCGATATGAAAACACTGCCAAGTGTCCTGTGCAGGGTCACATATTCGTGACAATACACGTACATACTTGGTTATAATATGAAAGTTTCCTCAGAGATGTAAATCACAGTCCATTATGTGCAAGATAATTTCTAACCGCCAACCATGAAATGCAAATTTTGAAGCCCGAACCATTATTGTATGCCATGAAGTTAACTAACATAAAAAAGGGCAAATGGCATAAAAATGTATCATAGTTTTTGCAACTTCAACTTTTGCGTACTTAACTAAATTTCTCAATTAAGAATTTAAGACTATTTTTTCTAATGAGGCTAACGTCATAAATTCCTGAATGTGATGACTTGTTAATGTGATGTATTATCGTATTTCAAATTTGTTAACGACTAAGTATGACCAGTAAGCCTGTTAGAAAAGTAGAAAACACAATGCATAAAACAAACTACCGACTTAGATACCTTTAATTTGCACAAAAAGATTTTAAGTACCCAAAACCTAAATTTGCTAAGATATACATTACTCTCTACTTTTCATAATAGGTGTCCACTGTGATTGTGTCATACACTTTTACATAAGTCACGCAAACAATAAGATTACCTTTTAAAATTCTTCTAATTGGTTAAAAAATGAAAGTTAACAAGGGTATAACTAATAACTGTTTGTTTTGATAAAACATCAAGTAACATAGTTGTATAGCTATAACTAATAACTGTAAACGCTAGTTGCTAGTAAATGCTATTAGAAGTAGCATTTTGAGTTGGAGCGTTTAGAAAAATTAGGAATCCTAGTTGTTTAGTGCCAAACAAGCATTGTGTACAAAACGCTAAATGTTAGCTGCTAGTTGCTTCAAAACACACATAAACGCTCGATGCCAAACATAATGACAAACTAAAATAGGAATATTAACACTTAAAATTAAGGGACTGATAGAGTATTATGCGATTATGTCACATAAACATAACCAAATGAACTAGCTCCTCAAGTTTTAAGGTTAAAGCCTCACTAGGTACATAATTGTGGGTGGCAAAAAATGGGTAGAAGCATTCTCGAGATACTTCAATTAGACCTCGCGGGCAACTGAAGAATTATGTAAAACATTTTTGTTTTGAATATTATGCCAGATGGGCTACATATAATCCAAAGTTACATTACAAGTAACAACAACAAATTGCTCCCCCTGTCCCAAAATAATTGTCCTCCAACAAAAAACACATAGTTTAAGATAAATTTAATTTCTCTTACTTTTTGCAAAATGATACTTTTGTAGTAAGTGGATACCATTTATATGGAATTCAAAATTACAATAAAAGGAAGAGAATAACAATGCAATCAAAGTAAATAAGAGAAGAACCTAAATGTAAGTTTCATACAGGAAAAATAACCAAATAAGATCGAGTCTCGCGTTGAACACGATTCCCTTAAAACTAAGGTTTTTAAATTCCGTAGAGAAAGTAATATGTTGTGTGTAATGGGTATTGGTCTATTTTGGAATGGCAGAGAATTAACAGGTGTATTGATTCACATTTAACCTATTAAATCCCATTCAGCCGCTGTTTAAAATAAACATGTAACATATGCTCCATATTTGCTGTTATGATGAGTTGTACACGAGCTAATTAGCTGTAGTCAAAGTTGTCAACCCAATTGGATTTTTACAATTGATTACAAGCTCTCACTTATAAGCCGATAAAATTTTTGTTCACCCACCAATGTGGGATAAACATGAACCTATTTATTTTCCTTAAGCTTCATTCCAAACATAAACCCTCCTTTGAGACTCGATATCTCATTCACACTAACTCCGTTTTGGACATATAAAGTCTCGTTACAAAGCTCTCACGACAGACAACGTAACCATATAAGACTTTAACCATGAAAACTATATTTAGTAATAGTAATCTATGTCGAAAGTTAGTGAAAACTCATTTCTTTCACTAAGATTTTCCAACAACTTTTACGCAGACAATTAAATTGAGACATCATAAAAGAAAACTTAATATAAGGGAGTGAGTAAATAAAATTCATCTAGAAATGAAGTTGGTCACGATATATTGGTAACAGATGCAAGTTTTAAAGAAAGTTTCTTCAGAAAGGGCATACCATACTGAATCCAGATCAAAAGAATAATACACCAAACGTAATAGATGATAATCGTATTCTCTCGGGAGAGATACAGGAAATACGTAGGATTTTGACGGATATGCCGTCCATAGAATTTGATTAGGCAAATCAGATGAGAACGTATAGAAAACAGATTGTCGATAATATCAACCGGCAGAAAGTTCTACAACAGAACCTAAGACTCTTATCGGAAATATAGAGGTCAGTAAAACGCGTTTTCGAGAATCCAAACGTATCGAATCGTACCACGGTGAAGGCAAATTAAGCGTATAGGTAGAATGAACCTAAAGTCTTACTAACGCAGATAATCTTTATCAGAATTTCTAAAGCTCTAATTGTCAACCCTTCACAATTCTAGACTTTGGAGTGTTTAGTTGTTGACAAAGATTTCTTTATCAATTTTGTCGAATTATTGTCATAGTTTTAAGACGTGTGCTACGAGTGCATAGTTGTATTGTAACCTAAGTATTATATTTCACCATTACATATATTAATTATAAATGTTATCCATAGTCTCTTTATCGATTTACAAAAAAAATGCGTGTCTACTAAAGTCAATTTTGAAACATTAATCAAAGTTACTATTTTGAAAGGCTAATCAAAGTTCTTATTCAGTAAGCCCAAAAAAAAAACAATTCTTTAGAGATGAAGGTGGTGGTTGTTTTTCTTTCAGACAAAAAAATTAGGGCAATTACAAGAATCAATTTTACAAGTCAAGGAAGAAGTACGGTAATTCTTACTCCTTTGTCTTCGTTATATCATTAACTTATTAAGTCTACAAAAGTGATATTATTAACTAATTCTTTCTTCTTGTTGTTTTAGTCATTTTATCTGTTTGAATCATTTTAAAGTCAAGGAAAAAGTACGGTAACTCTTTTCTGTTGTTCTAGGTAGTTTGCCTTCATAATGGACCCCCGTGATGAAGAAAAGCCACAAATTCTTGCCTACTGGGATATGGAAAATGTCAAAATCAGTACCACTAGTCAATTGGGTTACAGTGAGGGAGTCAAGAACTTTAAAAATGTGTTGAAGGTAAAATTCCCAAAATGTAAACTTTCTGTGTTTAGAGGTTTTGGGGGTAAAAAGCTTACAATAGAACAACGGTTGGATTGTCACTATGCGGGGGTGTCCCTCATGGACGTCCCCAGTACCGATCCTAATGCGGTTGATTTATCTTTAGTAGTCGATTTATTTAGTACTGTAACAGCCCACCCACCACCATCAATCATATTTTTAATCGCGGGTGATTCGGACTATGAAATTGCACTTAAAAGGCTAAAGGATAAAGGCTATACAACAATAGTTGCTCACCCGAACAAAAAATCACCCCAGCATTGATTGACTCGTGTGATTACACTATACATTGGGATTTCTTGTATAAAGAAACAAAAAGACATGTTTTTAACACTAGTGTGTCACCACCTACTTTGGCACCCACTTTGAAACTAAGAGAACCACTTTATGAGTATGGGGGTAGTAACTTTGTGACTCTGATAATGTGGGACATGGATGGTTGTCCTATGGACAAGAATGACCAGGCAAAGGAAGTCATAAAACGCATCAAAGATACTCTTGCAAAGAAGCTTAGTCTCAATAATCTAAGTAGGCAGAAGTGTAAGTTCATATCATATGGTAGTCGGTTGACAACTCGAGCTTCGGAGTCTCTAAAAGCATTAGGAGTTGTGCATAAGAAAACATCTGAAAACAAATATGAAACGGTACAAAACTCAAAGTGGGTGCCAAAGTAGGTGGTGACACACTGGAGTTAAAAACATTTCTTTTTGTTTCTTTATACAAGAAATCCCAATGTATAGTGTAATCACACGAGTCAATCAATGCTGGGGTGATTTTTTGTTCGGGGTGAGCAACTATTGTTGTATAGCCTTTATCCTTTAACCTTTTAAGTGCAATTGCATAGTCCGAGTCACCCGCGATTAAAAATATGATTGATGGTGGTGGGTGGGCTGTTACAGTCCTAAATAAGTCGACTACTAAAGATAAATCAACCGCATTAGGATCGGTACTGGGGACGTCCATGAGGGACACCCCCGCATAGTGACAATCCAACCGTTGTTCTATTGTAAGCTTTTTACCCCCAAAACCTCTAAACACAGAAAGTTTACATTTTGGGAATTTTACCTTCAACACATTTTTAAAGTTCTTGACTCCCTCAATGTAACCCAATTGACTAGTGGTACTGATTTTGACATTTTCCATATCCCAGTAGGCAAGAATTTGTGGCTTTTCTTCATCACGGGGGTCCATTATGAAGGCAAACTACCTAGAACAACAGAAAAGAGTTACCGTACTTTTTCCTTGACTTTAAAATGACTCAAACAGATAAAATGACTAAAACAACAAGAAGAAAGAATTAGTTAATAATATCACTTTTGTAGACTTAATAAGTTAATGATATAACGAAGACAAAGGAGTAAGAATTACCGTACTTCTTCCTTGACTTGTAAAATTGATTCTTGTAATTGCTCTAATTTTTTTGTCTGAAAGAAAAACAACCACCACCTTCATCTCTAAAGAATTGTTTTTTTTTTTGGGCTTACTGAATAAGAACTTTGATTAGCCTTTCAAAATAGTAACTTTGATTAATGTTTCAAAATTGACTTTAGTAGACACGCATTTTTTTTGTAAATCGATAAAGAGACTATGGATAACATTTATAATTAATATATGTAATGGTGAAATATAATACTTAGGTTACAATACAACTATGCACTCGTAGCACACGTCTTAAAACTATGACAATAATTCGACAAAAATTGATAAAGAAATCTTTGTCAACAACTAAACACTCCAAAGTCTAGAATTGTGAAGGGTTGACAATTAGAGCTTTAGAAATTCTGATAAAGATTATCTGCGTTAGTAAGACTTTAGGTTCATTCTACCTATACGCTTAATTTGCCTTCACCATGGCACGATTCGATACGTTTGGATTCTCGAAAACACGTTTTGCTGACCTCTATATTTCCGATAAGAGTCTTAGGTTCTGTTGTAGAACTTTCTGCCGGTTGATATTATCGACAATCTGTTTTCTATACGTTCTCATCTGATTTGCCTAATCAAATTCTATGGACGGCATATCCGTCAAAATCCTACGTATTTCCTGTATCTCTCCCTAGAGAATACGATTATCATCTATTACGTTTGGTGTATTATTCTTTTGATCTGGATTCAGTATGGAGAACATGATTTTTAAGATCTGCAATGCGTTGACTCAGAGGCAACCATGTTTGATGTGTTAAATGAATGAGTTGAATTCTTTTACGTCACTTTCTATTTATTTATAGTCAGTGCGAATATCACCTTTAAGGCTTTAACTTTTTCTTTCCTTCATTAACCTCTTTTACGTCACTTTCTAATTTATTTTATTAGTGTTTTTATTAGTGGTGAAAAAATGAATTCGGACATAAACATATGAAAAATGATTGTTGTGCTTAATAATTATGTTTATTTATGTACTTAATGATTTGATTAGTTGATTTAAAAAAATGATTAGTTAGAATTTGAAGAAAGAAAGTACATAATATACTTGTATACGTGATTTACACATTAGTCATTAAGAGAGAAAATATATTTATTTAATAAATTTTATAATAAAAATATTATTAAAAATATATTTTTTTAAATCTAAATTATTACTTTAAAAATCTAAAAATGTTATTAAGGTCCTCCTGCTTTTCATAAAACCCACCCTACTCCCCTCCTTTTATAAGACCCCTATATTTAAACTAAAAATTAGGGATGTAAACGAACCGGACGAACATGAACAGAGCCTTGTTCGTGTTCGTTTATTTAATTTTAACCGGACAAATAAACGGACACGAACGCTTAACCGGACGAATTTTCTTGTTCATGCTCGTTTATTAAGAAAATGAGTTGTTTATGTTCGTTTATTAAGACACTAAACGAGCATAAACGATCGAACATAAATGAACATGGACAAACAAATATAAACTTTATTAAATTATGCACAATATATTATTTTATAAGTTTTTTTTTTTTTTTTTTTTTTTTTTTTAACAAACCAATTTTAAAATTTTACAATTAAAATATATGATATACGAATATAAATAAATAAATGAACATAAACGAACATTAACGAGCGTGTAATTGGACGTAGACAAACATAAATGAACGGACACGACTTTTGTTCATGTTCGTTCACTTAACTAAAAAAGCGTAAAATATTGTTCATGTTCGTTCATTTAATAAATAAACGAACGTAAACGAACTTTTTACTGGACGGTTCATGAAATGTTCACTGAACGTTCGATTCGTTTACAACCCTACTAAAAATCCAAACCCAAATGAGTCAAAACTCAACGGGTTTTCAATTTACAAATCCAAAACCCACTCAAACAACATTAAACAAACGGTTCCTAAATATATATCCGTCAACACCTTTTCACTTTATTTTTAGGGGTTATAATAATTGGAGAAGTATAACCTCCATTTAAATGATTTTAATACTTCTCTTTATCTTTTGATTTATTTTTTATTTTTTTTATAGTTTTGTTTTTAATATCAAACTATGGACCTAAAATTACAGAACAGAAAATATAAAGTTTGACAAGACAAAAGTGATTAAAAAACAAAAAATACGGAATAAAACGATTAAAAAACTATCTTGTCCAGTTAATAGGATAGATAAAATTAGGCTAGATACCGATAATATGAATTTGTAATAATATTTTCTTAAATGATTATGACTCCCTTTCTTTTCTACTAAAAGAGAAAGAAAAAAAAAATACATTTTTTTTGTCTTTTTGAAGTGTATATTAGAGGTAGCAGTAACAAAGCCCTATATTTTTTTTAGCTTCTTGTTTCTTTTACCGTGTATGATATTCGGACAAAACAATGGTGACATACATAAATTTACGCTTTTTGCTTCTAGTTTTTTTAACTTTTAATAAGAATTAACAATTATCGTTGATCTTGATTTAAAACAAGAAGATGTAGTGTAAGAGGAATCGTGATATAAGTGAAAAAGGTGATTTGTCAAATTTAGGACCAAAAGTCCATGTCAAAGGGGATGTTTGAGTTAAGAGTAAATTACACCGTTCGTCCTTGTGGTTTGCGTTGACCGCAACCTATCGTCCTTTGACCGAAAAAAATGCACTGTTCGTCCTTAAGTGGCAAACGTTTTCTGTCGTTTGTCCCTCCCTCTAACGGACCTCAGTAACGCTCGTTAACGGACGACACTTGATACTCACTTGAGGGTATTTTCGTACTTTTGCATTTGTTTTTTTTTTTTATTACTAGTAAAATAAGAAACACTTTAACACACATTCAGCATATCTCCCATCCTATTGCTTCTCTCTCATCATCATCTCTCGGACTTCCAATTCTCTCTCAACACTTAGAGCACAAGGTGTAGTCTTCGTCGTGGCTCGCCGTGTCACGGTGGCACCTTCGTTGTGCCTCGCCACCACACCGCCCCCTTGTTTTTTCTCGCCACTTGAACCCTCGTCGTCTGCACGGCGAGGGTAAAATTTGTACTTTTGTCAGATGGAGTTGCAGGTATGTGTTTTGTAGGTATGTTTACTTTTTTTTTTTTTTTTTTTTTTTTTTTTTTTAACACACATATTTTACACTATGTGTGTTGTATGTGTTTTGCAGGTATGTGAAAGGAGGAAGACAACCAAAAGCTTTTATGTTTGGATATATGGTAATATGGGGACAAGCAAAAAGTCTTTTGTATGCAAAGGCCACGTACAAAATTGGTTAAAGTTTTACTAGCATTTACTTTTTTAAACAGATTACTAGCATTTACTACTGTAGCATTTATGTGGTATTTAAAGTTTTATGTAGCATTTATTAAAAATTTGGTTAAAGTTTTACTACTATAACGTTATATAATGGAATCCGAATAATTAGTTTCGTTATAATTTGATGTATTTCTTAAGTTGCGTTTTTTTTACCGTATCGTTATTTTACGTTTCGTACGTTTTTTATTGTGTTATATTGTATTTTTATTTTTAATGAAACGAATTTAGTTTATTTGGAAATTTGAATAAAAAAAATAATGTTGTAAGTGGTGGGCTACAAATGAGTAAGTTGAGGTTAGAGCAATAGGTGTAATGGCAAGGCAATTCTCCTCATTCGGGCCCCACGGGGTGCCACGTCACCATGACATACCTCCCTTTACAACCCCCCTTCCAATAACTACTACAACTTACTCATTTGGGCCCCACCACTATCTATTTTTATTTCTTTTATTCAAATATCCAAATACACTAAATTCATTTCATTAAAAATAAAAATACATTACAACATATTAAAACACATACGAAACATAAAATAAATACACGAAAGAAAAAAAAAAACACGCTACGAAATTTAAAAAACAAATCACAACACCGTTAAACATTTCATTCATCCCATTTGGGGTGGTTTCTCAAAACCTCCCACACGTGAACATATTGGAAGCTTCTTCCCCCAAATCATTGTTCAAAAATGGTCTTTGCATTCTTGAGAATTTCACTGTCATTTTCCCCACTTGTATGCTGCAAATGTTTGTAAATAGCATTGAATTTTTGACATTCACTGCTAAGTCTTGTCCATTTACCCGTGACCATATCTTTGTTACGATTGTCACCGTCAGTCTGATTGTTGAACATGACTACAACCTGATTCCAAAAAGAGTGTTCATTGTTGTTGTCTACGGCTTGGGAAACTGTAACCCAAACTTGAGCTAGCAGGTTTTCTTCTTCTTTTGACCAACGATTATTCATTTCAACTGTTTGAAGTTTGATATACAAGTGTGTGAAAAATAGCCTATCATGGTATGTTATTTATAACCGTTTGAAATTCAAATTAAAAAACGAGCGGGATATTTTAAAATTCAAATTCAATTTAAATGGGCGGGATATATTTAGAATTTAAAATATATATTCAAATTTAAAAAAGGGCGGATTATATTTAAAATTTAAAATTCAAATTCGAATCTAAAACGGGCGGGATATATTTATAACCGTTTGAAATTCAAATTCAATTTAAAAAAGGGGCAAAATTTCTAGCCTATAAATACCCCAGACTTCTCACACTTTTCTCACACATAAACACATTCAAACTTTAGATATTCAAGATCTAAACTCAACATTCAAAACTACAAATGTCTCGCAAAGATTTTTCCCAACAATTCCCCAGTCCTCCTCGTCAAGATTCCTCCCAACAATTCCCCAGTCCTCCAAATGAAGTTTATCACACTCCACCAGAAGATATCTTTCCGGTTTTTCAACCGGAAAATGAACCGGTGAACACTCCACCGGTTGTCGAACAAGAACCAAATCCATTTGGTCTAACTGAAGATGAACTCAGACTTCTGAAGCAAGATGAGGTAGTCCGGCGAGAAACAGAACAACGTGAACTAGAAGAGGAAGCTGCTCGTTTGGAGCAGCAAGCCAGGGATGAAGAACACCTGAGGAAGAACTGGTTTGACATAATGGAAGCAAAGTATTATGCCGGCGAGTTCAGATCATCTTCCAGTGAAGACGGTTGGGTCTCAAATGATTCCTTCAATTAATTTGTAGTTTCATTACCTTATCGTACTTTGTATTCGATGCTTAATGTAATTTTCATTCGATGATTAATGTATTTCTCCTTGTTAACCCTTTCTTCTTCCTCAGACGCAACACACACAGTTCACAAAATACACACACTTCACAAACACTATTTTTTTTTTTATTTTTTTTTTAAAAAAAAAAAAAACAACATTTCGTATATAAAAAATGGCCCACTCATCAGTAACATTTGTTCGCCGTCTGCACGAGAAAGGTAAGGATGGCGAAGGATGGCGAATGGGGACGGTGTAATGACGAGCCATGGCGAACGTGCCACATAGGCACGGTGAGCCATGGCATTTGCCACACCGTTTGCTCTTAGTTGTTAGTGAGGGGGTTAGCTGTGGAGGTTTGTTAAAGTGATGTGGCACCCCGTGAGCCCTAAATGAGGAGGTGAAGTTGCTCACTACACCTTGTGCTCTTATCTTCATACCTACCGATAGAAATCTTCATACATACCATCAATCAAACCCTATGAACTCGAAAAGCCAATCTATATAAATTTAAATTCAAGAACATATAATCAAAACACACAACACACCATCACCCCAATTCACACAACTTGATTTGCACAACACCAAAACCTATCATAATCCTAATTCACACAACTTCACGATTTCATTTTTGAAAGGGCATTCTCAATAGATGCAAAACCCATAAACCTGACATCAACCCTCTTTCCAGAAAACGACCACCACCACGTTGTGGCTGGAAGAAGATTGTGCCGACGATGGTTGGCGGCCGTCTGACGGTGTTAGTTTGGAAGCTTTAAGGCGAGGCATCGTGTGGTGTTTTTCCATAAGTTAATTTTTTGGTATTTGCATATATTTATTTGAAAAGAAATGGGATAGTTAAAAATGTAATTTTTTTGGAGCTCAAGAAAATCTTCATAGGAGAAAATAAACCTATTTCAAAAGGTTTTGCGTAGAAATGCAATTATAGATGAAATGGGTTTGTGTATTAGATTTATTCTCATTAGTTTTGTAGATTGGGAAAAAAATTGTTGGAGGTTATATAGATTCAACGTTGTATTAGATTCAAGATTCAAGTTTTTCTTTGAATGAAATGGGTTTGTATTTTTGATACACTAATTAATTTTAACATGTAAATTCTATTTTTGTGATGTTAGGATTTTTTTTTCTTCTGGAAATGCCATTCTTCTTTCTTTTTCTTATTGGTGTTTAATAATCTATATCGATAAATTTCTTTTTTACAACATCTGGTTGATTAAAAATAGGCAGATTTTAATAATGGAGAATGGGTGAAATAATTTTGTAAAAATTGTTTATCTGCTAAAATAATTTTGTAAAAATGAGTAGTGGAGTTGATTTTATAAAAATGAGGTGTTGTTGTTTATGGAGCATGAAATGGTGGAGTGGTGAATGGCGGTGGAAGTGGTGGATGGCGGTGGACTGGAAGTGGTGGATGGTGGTGAGTGAAAGATGATGATTAGATAAGGGTAGTTTGATTGGTAGTGGTGGGCCCACTATCAATATTAAGAGGCCGTTTAGTTTAATGATAGAAATCACAATCGGTATGAATTTAATAGTAGTGGTGGGCCCTTAAGAATGATAGACTCATTCCTAGGTCTCTTGCCACCTTTAATGTATGGCAAATATAAGAATATGACAATACCGATTACCATGAAACAAACAAAATATATCATTCCCATAGTCATTCATTTATTCCTATAGGTTCAAACCAAACGCACCCTTTTGTTTATTATGGGTGGTGAGTCACAATGATAAACTGACTATTTTAACCTCATGCATAGACTTAAAAAGATGAAAATACCCTAATGTTTGTTGACTTAACGAGTGTTAGTGAGGTCCGTTAGAGGGAGGGACAAACGACAGAAAACGCTTGTCACTTAAGGACGGACAGTGCATTTTTTGGTTCAAGGACGATAGGTTGAGGTCAACGCAAACCACAAGGCCGAACGGTGTAATTTACTCTTGAGTTAATTTTGTTACCAACTAATATTGAGGATGCAAATACAACAACAATATCCAATCTTACTAGAGCGGGATAAAACAAGGTAATATTGAGGACGTTGATGTTCTGTAAATAAATATTTGTGTATTGGGATGTTTGATCTTGAACAAACAACATTGCTAAATGGTATAGACTTCCAGCAGGTAAAAATTATCACTTGTAACAATGATAAATGTTACGTCAAACTATGGTCCATTAAAAAGGAAAGTCAATCACAACTTGAACTTATTCCACTCATCAACAGTGAGTCAAAGTCAACTAATATGATTGTGTCATTCGGAAGCTTCTATGTTTGACCCCAAAAGTCAAAGTCACAAAGAAATAGTACCATGCATCAAATATGTAAGCTTAATGACAATGTGAATATCTGATGCTTGTGATGATCAGTACTCCAATGATATTTGTGTGTTATAAAGAGTTAACACAAGTCAACTAATCAACGTGTTTTTCTTATTGCTCGATCAACCGTTGTACGAGACTTCAAGTTTTTGTTGGGTCATTTTGGTAGTGAATATGTAGATCCGCCCAGGCAAAATAACTGAAAACACAACATCAACCTTGGACCAAGGATGTAGTGAAAAAACAACTGAATGCATGGTCTACTACTAATCATTACAAAAATATAAATAGCAAGTTTAGCTTTTTTAACTAGTTCATCTACCGTGGGTTAACATAACTACTGGATACAGTCGAAAGTGAAACCGGATTGTGTATCAGACCAGACTCACTAAGTTGTATACAGGTTTCAGTTACATAAGGAGGTGTAGCAGGTGATGGGAGGGGTTCAATATTCTTGGATAACATTTGTAGAACCATAGACATTGTTGGTCTGAGCGATGCAACTTCTTGGGTGCAAAGAAGTCCTATATGTACCACACTTTGTATACACTTCTTGACATTGTCATCAGTATGATTGTGCAACATTAAGTTCGGATCGTATATCTGCGCCACCGACCCTTGCTTAAAATGCTTCCAAACCTTTTTTCATTACCAAAGGGATAATGGTTACTCAAAATCTTAATGAAATAGTATAGAACAGACAAATATATGTTTTATGTTACAACAGTTGTATTAAATATATTACCGAACATATGAATGTGTGATAGTTTTTTTTAGAACGGCTGAATGTGTGATAGTTATATGGTTGTTGTGGAATATGTACTTACAACTGAAACCAAGCCGTAACCATCCTCTGATGTTTCTTTTCCTCTATTTGGCATTCCAGTAACCACTTCAAGCAAAAGCACGCCAAAGCTAAACACATCTACCTTTTCAGTTAATTTACCATGGGTGATGTACTCCGGAGCCATATATCCACTGCAAACAGAAATGTGATCAACAAAAATGAACGGGAAATAATCATAAACAAAAAAAGAAAACTAAGTGCTTACAGTGTTCCTGCAATCCCAGTGCTAATATGATTTTTATCTTGTTGATAAGACCTGGCTAACCCAAAATCAGCAATCTTAGCACGAAACCTCGAATCCAACAAGATATTAGCAGCTTTGATATCCCTGTGAATGATCCTCGTTTTACTGTTTTCATGGAGGTATGCCAAACCTTCTGCAATCCCTAAAACAATATCATATCTTTTCGCCCAGTTTAGTTCCTTACCTCTGACTGCATCTATACAAGTTCAAATAAGAGAAACTTTTAATGGCATGCATAATGCCAATAATCTATGTTGACTTGACGTTTGGAGAGTTCAGGAAATTACCAAATATAAAATGATTGAGACTCAGGTTTGGTAGATATTCATAAACGAGGATACTATCAGGTCCCAAACAGCTGAAACCTACAAGTTTCACCAGATTTTTGTGGTCGAGACTACTAATGATGTTGACTTCATTGTAGAAGTCCCCTGCTCTATGTCGGTGGTTGAAGAAAAGTCTTTTTACTGCAATCTCTTTTCCACATGGAAGAACACCCTGTGACAAACTACATTATGTAGCGCCTTCTAGTGTGATTCAAGCCTTTTTATATACCGATCTTAAAAAACTTTGCTTATATGGTTGATTTGAGAACCTACCTTATATACAGTTCCAAATCCCCCTTCCCCAAGCTTATTCTCCTCATCAAAATAATTCGTGGCTTTCTCAATCGTGGAGTATTTGAAGTTCAAGCTACTACTTCTTAGTATCTTCAGCAATTTAGTGTCATCGGAACCTATGATATAATGAAAATCAGAATGTTTCACAACTTCAAGGATCAGTTTTTGTTTTTGTGGCCAGCTAAGTTAGCTGAATGTAATAAAATAAGATTAAGAGAGTGAGACTCATACCTCGTTTTCTTTTTGAGTTACTTCTGCACTTCCATGCATAAAATGCGATAAAATTCACAATAAAAAATGCTACAAAGAAGCTAACAGCCACTGCGATAACCATTCTTTTTCCTGCAATGGATCACACAAGAAATGATCAGCCAACAAGAAGATGGAAATTGTCATTCCAATTTCCTAAAATCACACAAATTACCTCCTTTATTTCCCTTTTTTGGCTCAGGATTAAGAAAATTAGTGTTGGAATACCTAATAAAACATCCAGTATGAAGTGCACGTCCCTCAGACCATGGAAAACATTTCACTATTGACTCAAATGCGCTATTCAAACATTCTGCACAAGAACTCTCATTCAATGTGTTCCAGCAGTCAGCCAAAACATACACAGACTCATTAGCTATATCCGATAGTATCATGTCTCGTGCAAATAAGCGCTTGTTTCTTGGTGCAACCCTCACAACATCTGATAAAGCGCGCCTCACTGAATCTCCAAATACACGACCCATTGAGGTATTCCCACATGATATGCTATCATTTGATCCTTTATACTCTTGATAAAAGTTGTAATTCTGTGTTCGCAAGAAACAACCATCAAGAAAAACTTGGCCGCCATTGAAATCAAAGCAAGTAGGAAGGTTGCCACGTGCTTCTGTATTGCATACGCGACAGTCATCTGTAGAAAGATCACCATAGCATTCAGCAAGTACATAAGTTCTGTTAGCTCCTATGCCTGTAACTGCCGTTCCGCTGTTTGAAGATCGCATTTGAGTGCTAATTTTTTCCATCGACTGAACAAAATTCAAAACGGATGTGGTAAAATTGTTCTCAGGCTGTGGATCACATTTTAAACGAATGACTTGAGATCTGGGATCCCCCTGCAATCTAGCTACTGAAAGTAAAATAACGATAAGACTGATAGAAACCTTCGTTTTTATTAAGTGGTTTGACATGTGTCCTCGACTATTATTTCCTTGTTTAGGCGCTTCTTTGTGTCAATCTGTTTAAAATGAATTATACATTAGATCATTTGATGGGTAAAACAGATATTTTATATTTAGCCATGCATAGTATCCTTCAGTAAACTTGGCAATGTAGCACCTATGAAATCGACTAAAAGACCAATTTTAATGTAGATTGATATGAAAATCTCCATTCAAGTGTACTATGTTTATGCATATATACCTACATACATTCTTATTGTTATACATTCATCTTAAACCGCTAAAAGGAAAAATTTAAACCATCCGAAACACATTTGATTAAAATTTGCGACATTACATGTGACTAGGTGACTAATCCACGGGGTTTAAGCACACCACATGCTTAAATCGTCAGGTTTAACCCAAATTGATTTGTTGGGTCTAAAATTTGTTTAACATCAGAAATGATGATGTTAAAACGTACAATAATTACTAGCTAAATAAAAAATAATTTCAGATGACTAAATTCAGTTCTCAAGTTTTTTTAGTAAGGAAAAGTAAAGATAAAAGAAGTAAAAATTCAGCCTAATTTTGGGAGGAAACATTTTACTTTAAAATCAACCAAATCACCCTTCTTTTCAGTCATTTTTTTACAGAAGTGATACTCGAGAACATGACTTTTTATTTTTCACTTCATTTTCTTTTAGCGATACTCGAAAACACAGTGTAAAAGTTACTAGTATTATTTTGCGTGGTATAAGCCACAAACTAAAAAGATCCTAAAATAACAAAACAATGATAATTCGTAAACTAAACAAGTGATGGATTGAATAAAAAATATGTACCTTGTGTGTGTTGATGCAAAAAGAAATGGATGAAGTAGAGAATGAGATAAGATGTGCCAAAATGATCATGATATAAACATGTCGACCACAAGACTTAGCATCAGTTTGACTAATAATGGTTGAATTATTAATCGCTATTCTTCTTTTTGATCAAAGGTAGCATTTAAAAGGTTTGAAATTTCACATGCATGTTAGTATTAATTGTTCATTTGAAAAAGTCCTTTTTTCACATATATTACTGTGGAGGGAGTAATCAATGTCAACTGAATTTGATGTATACTAAACTCTTACTCAAAATTATTAATTGCTATTCCTCTTAAATTCTAATTCCATAAATTTAAATAATAATTATTTTAGTCAATATTCTTCTCAATCTTGATAAAATCAACCATATATTATAAGGGATAAGACCCTTAGGTGTAAGTTATAAAGATGATTAAAGTGATATTGCATATGAAATTATCAATTGTTTAATTGGTTCACAAGAAAGGTTAACAATGAGAAGTAAAGTTTTATGAAGTTACGTTAGAATAGAAATTGTTATATGTTTAATTGCTTATATTGGTGTTGATTGGTGTTGAAGTAAAACCTTGCAGGCAGGTCCCACTTCTATGTCTCGTCCTTCGGACTGATTCCTTCGGACCTTGCTTGCTCCTACACACAAGAAGAACACGCGTTAGGCTCGCCCCGCCCCGGGTTTTATCCCAGGACCAACATCCGGCGTGAGAACAGTAGTAGGTGTTAAATGAGATCTATTACAAATGAGGTGTGGGTATTTATACTACCCACATCTACTGTACCTGTTTACCTTGAGACTTGTGCGTTGACCTATGTCTGTCCTAGCAGGTAGATGTCAGATCACGTGGTGGACATAATCCCGTGAAATCTGGAGAAGTGACAGTTTGATGGGACTATTCAACACGTAAGGCGGCGGGTCGGTCGGAGACATGTCCGAACGTAGAAAATAATCCGGATGGAATGTGACGTCCGGACCCGAGGGTATCGTCCGGACCAAGTATGTATCGTCCGGACCAAGTATGACGTCCGGACACATACACCAACATGTCCCCCCCAGTATTGTAGTATCGGTTGAAGACCGATAGTGCAATACTTTAACACTATCTTTTCGGTTTCGGCGCAAGTCATCCGGACGCATACACCAACATGCCCCCCCCCCCCCAGTATTGTAGTATCGGCTTTTAGTCGATGGTGCAATACTTAAGAAACTTTGGTCTTTCAGCGCTTTTCGGGCGATCAATCGTCCTTTAAACGCAACCGGGTCACGGGCATCGGTTCGGGTAATAGTATTAGAGCCTGTTAGGCCCTAGTGGGCTGTTTTGACTCCAGGCCCATGGGCCGAATATAAAAATATTTTTACTATGTGTTAGACAGCTGTCTGCCACGCGTACCTTTTGCCCTAGAGATCCAATGTCCCAGAGTTTGCCACGTCAGTAAATGGCAGGCTGATGCGACGTTTCGCTTCTTTCCAGGTCTGCCCTATATATACCGCTTAACGCTTCCTCATTTTTTCTTACTTTTTACTGTGTGTATTTATCTTGCGTTCGGAAATTTTCAACTTTCATCTCCGGTCGTTCTTGTGAGGTGCGTTTCGTTCTCTTAGCTTTATTATATATATATTCCTCGGCATCCCTTTAGTGACGATCGTATAGATGAACACTTCAAACACTCGTCCGTTAGCTAGTAGGCCTGGGTCCTCCTCCGATAGGATAGTTCCTAAATGCGACATGCACATTCATACTTCGAAAATGACGCAGGCCGACCTAGATAGGGTGTTAGGGGAGTTTGGGATTCCTGCAGATTTACGTCCCACGCTCCCACCAGATGGTATGACGATGAACAACTTACCGGACCATAAAATAGGTATTTACATTCAGCAGTTAAGAACCGGGGGTGTAAGGATTCCCTTTTCGACTTTTTTATTAGCGGTAATAGCGTATTTTCGAGTACACATTTCCCAACTTGTACCGATAGGTTTAAATAGAGTAACTATGTTTGAGATTCGGTGCTATAGTTTAGATGTGCAATCGACCGTTCCATTGTTCTGGGTGTTCTATAGACTCTGCAAACAAGGTCATTGGTTTTCATTTGAGAATCGCACGGGTCGGAGGGCTAAGAAATGTTTTACAGATGTGCTTAGTGGGTTGAAGAATTGGAAAAACCATTTCTTCCTGATAGACCGGAGAGCCGTTCCGAATGCCATGCCATGGAGGCATAGAGACTCGAAAATCACAGATGAGTTTCCGGAGACTCAATCTGATAGGGACGCCAAACGGGTCGCTGAGAAGGTGATTCTCCTCAGGCAACCTTCCGTCGCCCTTTTATGGATGGCGGGTTTATCTAAGGTCTCTGAGTATCATGGGTTGAAGAATTGGAAAAACCATTTCTTCCTGATAGACCGGAGAGCCATTCCGAATGCCATGCCATGGAGGCATAGAGACTCGAAAATCACAGATGAGTTTCCGGAGACTCAATCTGATAGGGACGCCAAACGGGTCGCTGAGAAGGTGATTCTCCTTAGGCAACCTTCCGTCGCCCCTTTGTTTTTTGTAGTGCCTTGCATTTGATCTTTACTTTCCTCCCCCCTTTGTTTTTTGTAGTGCTCACGATGGCTGAATATTTGGAGCTTCCGATTGAGATTGTGACCGAAGTTGGCAAGGGTGGGCCTCTGCCGGAAGGGAGTGAAAGGGTGGATAGGACAACGACCCCGTTGGTACCAGGGAGTTCCGTTCCTGAAAAGACTTCACTACAAAAGGCCGTTGAAAGGCCGGACTCTAGTGTGCTAGCCGTTAGGCAGGAGAAAGAGAGGAAAAAGAGGGTAGTGGAACAGGCTGGGACGAAGAGGAGTACTGAGGGATCTTCTGCTGCGGAGAAGAGGAGGAAGAAGCCAAGGAAGCAGTCCAAGAGCAATATAGGTGAGGATGCTTCGACTGCGAACGTTTTAAAGGTGATTCCTCCTCAGGAGATTTTGGTGCAAGGTGTGATTCATGTTGAAGAAGGGGTGGGTGGTGGAGAAGGTGCTATGAATCAGGAGGGGGAGAATGATGAGACCGGTGATAATCAGCAGCCTCCAGACGAAAGGCAACCTACCGAGGAGAGCTAGCAGCAGAATCAGAGGCCTCCGGTTCATGGTAAGAAATGCTTGTTGATTTGTAGTTTTTAGTATATATTTTTCCAAGATAAAACACAACGAATGCGTTTTCCCCGGGTCGTGTCCCAACGAAGGTCGAATTCGAGTTGTCGTTACGTTTGTCGAATATGTGTGGTGAATGGTGTAAAAAGAGTGACGATTGGTGATTTTATACTACGAATAACGAAATTATAAAAGAAATCAACTAACTAAGCTAAGGGAACAATTAGGCTAAGCATACTATCCTAAAAAACGAAAATTGAATTTAAAACGTACGCGACGAAATTAAAAAAAAAAACGTAATTAAAAAGTAATTTTCTAAATTCTAAGTCCTAAAAATATAAAATAATTTTCCTATATTTAAAATGATAAAAGAAAATTTTTGGAAAAAGAAAAATATTTTTTTGACTTTTTATGATTTTTTTTTTTTTTTTTTTTTTTTATGAATTAAAAACTAATAAAAACTATTTAAATGATTTAAAAATAGTAAAACAAGTTGGAAAAATCTGAGTAATTCTAAAATTAAATGACTAATCTAAGAAAAATAATTTCAGACCCTGAATAAGCTCTAAAAAGCAAAACAGCCCAATAAGCAATATGAAAATAAGCACAAAATAAGCAAATGATGTCCAAAAATCACAAAAAGCTCAGGGATCAAGCAAAGTACTAAATCAAGCATAAAGCAACTCAGAATGAACAAATAAGCCAAAGGAATAAGCCGTAAAGCTTCTGTACAGCTTAATGTAAAGACAGATTCAAAATGGCTTTCTACCCTACTTTAGCCTAATCTATAAGCCAGAAAACTGCTTATTTGGGGAATCCAAAGGCTACAACTTGAAGCTTATATGAAAGACTACAATCAGGCCAAAAATGCCCAATTTCTAACTTCAATTGCTACTAGAAATAGACCCTAAAACAATTGGTGAAAAACTGAATTCAATGCAGATTTTGAACAAGTTTAATGGGCTGAATTTCAAACTGATTTTAAGCTCCTAAATAAGCTCTAATGTCCAATCCCATATTATGCACCTAAAGCTTGTTGTACCAGCTAGCTATAAACCAAATTTGATGACCTAAGCTTAATCCAATAAGCCACAAGAAAGCATAGATCAGTAGCTAAAAACCATGGTTAGCACTAAAGTGTTCTGTGACAGCAGACTCAGAAAATTGGCGCAAAAGTGTTCAATATTTGACCAATGGAAACCAGCTATGAGATCCTAACTTCAACAACTAAAAGCAGTCTATAAAATGCAAAAATGGAGTCCAAATAAGCTCAGCTTATGCTGAGCTTATGGAAGGCAGTTGGGGTCTTATAACGCACTTGTATACTCAAAACCTTGAATCACCTCAAAACAGCTAATATTTACTCAAAACTATCTATATTACTATTGAATGAACTTAACCAAACTTAAACAACCTGCAATGGAACAGTAATTACTAGCTTATACTACCTAAACTTATATGAACCAAACACCCCTTTCCAAACTGTTTTAGCTATTTTACACTAAACTAGGCTGATCTAGACTATTATATATTGAACTATGATATTATAAGCTACTATGAATGTAAAAAGCAGGATACAAAAGCAAATAAGCAGGAAAAAATAGGCAGATTCAATAATAAGCTAATAGACAAGCTAATATGAAATGAGGCTTACAAATGATTCCTGCTGGAAATTAATGAACTCAGAATCACTACACAACCCAGGCTTAACTTAATAAGCCAAAAATAACCCAACAAGCTCTTCCAAACCAGCTTGTTCTTCAGAAGCTTATTGAACAGTAAAGTTGACTTTTCAGTTGACTTTTGGTATTTTTGAAACTGAGTTAAATTTGAACTGACCAAAGCCTCACAATAAGCTATTAGGCTTATATGAGCTTATAAAATTGAGAAATCAGCTTATTGAAGCTTGAGTTTTAATTATTTTTGTATTTTCTTAATATTTTTGGATTTTTTTAAAAAGAGTTTAATAAAAGTTGAGATAAAAAAATGGAAATATGATAGAAATGATTTGAAACACACTACTGATAATTTCAATAAGCTAAGTTCAGAAGAACTAATGAAGTGAAACAGAATCAAAGTAAAAACTAAAATAAAAATTTCATTAATAAAATCTTAAAGTTACAAGAGAAATTTTAAAACTACAATTTGAGAACTAATTTAAGCAGAGTAACACTATAATTAAAAACTACTCCCCTAACAATGAAGATCAAGCCTCTATTTATAGCCAATGTATGAAGGTTCTCGGCTGTCCACGTTGGCAATCCGTGTGATTGTGTGCTAGTTTGAATCGTTTTCGTCCCTTGGATCATGCCTTGATCACCAATCATTCATTGCAAGCCCTTGGATTAAATCCTGTGAGGTGTTCGGTCCAATGAAATGCCGCCACGTAGCCCATTCGTGCGTGTTCTGTGCTTCTTCTGACATCTGACACACAATGATTTGACAATCATACCCTTAATCTCGGTAAAATTGTACGGTAAAGAACTAGGGTTCTTCGTACAGTGAATTTCTGGGTTAAAGAAGGAATTGGGGCGCGGTTTAAATTATTTTAGGATTGTTTGACTGGTTTTATTACCCTTTGACCGGGTTGGGTTGGTGGGCGGATCGGGTATTGGGTTATGATACTTGGGCTTGGGTAATATTTCATGGGCTGGGGTTTATTTTTAAGGAAGGTGGGCTGGATTAGATTTTGTTTGGGTTTTGTTTTGTATTAATAGAACCGGGTATTGTGTATTAAAGTTTAAGAATTTTTAGACAAGGACCAAAAATGTAGAATCAGAAATTCTAGGGACCATTGCTGCCATTCTTGCAAAATAAATCCAATGGCTCAATTTGACCTTTGATGAAACTTTGAGGACTTGATTGACATAAAACTTCCCGGCATCGGCTGTAAATATCTTTTCCATATCTCGTGCTCGTTTTTCCGTTTTATCTTGATTTTTGTCCTTTTCTTCGATATCCGTGCCTGCATATGTAAAAACACAAAAACACAATATATTTGGCATAATTGGTTAGTTTTTGGTCTATTTGGGTCCGGTTTTGGTCAAGAAAAGGTATGTGTTTAAGCACATACCAAAATCCCCCAGACTAAGCTATTGCAATGTCCTCATGCAATGTTATAAAAACACGTTTTTGAAACCAAAAATTTCCAATCTCTTTTTACTAACTTTGAGAAGTAGCAAAATTTTCAAAAGAGATCAAGAAATCTTAAGTTCTAAAAACTCCCCATTTTTCCTTTTATTTTATTTTTGTATTTTTATCAAGTGACGGCTTTGTTGACAATCATTATCTCACGATAACTTTTAGGATCATCGAGCAGGAAACACGACTCATAAAGAAGTGACCATACGGATAAAATTCGTCGTTCCTGATTTTTCACGAGCCCCCAAACTAAGCTTAAAAACAAAATCATTGCTATTTACAAGTTAGATTGCCAACACTACCCAGAAAGCTAATGGTGGACTCTTTGTTCCCAAATTCCTATTTTCTTCTATTTATTTTATTTTTGGTGAGAAATGAATTTCTTCAAATTCTCATTTCGATAATTTTTAGTCTGATAAAGATACCTAGTTTAGACGCTAAGTAGTTTCCAAACCTTCCCTCGAAAACCGTTGCATACAAAAATGAGGTCCATATCAAGGTCTCTGATTTAACACGATTTTGAGGATATCCCTTTTATATACGACCGAAACAACTCATCTACGAGTCCAGAGACAGAAGCTTTTATTAGGATACCCCCGGAGTCGAAATTTGGCATTTTTAACATTATTTAAGCACATATTATTATTCCTCGGCCTTTTAAACAACCTAGACAACGGCAGCAAACCGTCAAGAATCGGGAGTCTTATTTTGACCTTGGATATTTTTCCTCTGCCTTTATTAGAAGTCTACAACATCGGCTGCGAACCGGCAAGATGTAGAAAACTTTTTATGGCTTTGGATTATTATTATACATTATCATATTCATTAATTATTTGTGTTGCCAAACCCCAAGTCCTACGGCTTTTATAACAATCCCAACATCGGTTGCGAGCCGGCAAGATGGAATAGTCTATTACACCGTAACACTGACAGTACCTTGATGTGTACCCAACTTTCATAAGCAAGAATTCTCTAAGGAAGAAATAAAAACTAATTATCGCCAAAACCAAAATACCTTTAATTATTCCTAGATTACTTTTATTGGGTGAAACAAGCTTATGGGAACAAAAAGCCATAATTAACTTCGATGAGCTCTAAAGAGATCCAACTACTCCATGTTTAGCAATCTAACTTATAAACAACTCTATCATTTCTCGTTCTTCACAAATTTAAAATCTTAAATAATAAGATCCGCGAATGCTTAGCCTTATAATCAAGCCATGCATATATAAAGTCGATACGGGAACTTGCAAACTCTTAAAAAGAATTCGCATTTTATAGCTCCTTGTGTAAAAGACTAGCACGAGCTTATAGATTATAAAAGGTTAAGGGGGCAAGCTAGGGTTCAACACGCCCGGTCAAGTCATAATTTTATTCCTACTCTCACCAGCGGAAAGTCAACAAAAATTTCAAAATTTATTATATTTTTGCAAAAATTTTTAAAATTTTTCTCATTTTTTTGGATTTTTTGAGGAAAAAACGGGGTTGCATTAGTAAACGGCAAAAAATGCAAGGCAAAAATCGAATCGAAAGATCACCCCCCCAGACTAAAACGAGACATTGTCCCCAATGTCTTAAAGGTAAGGGTATCCCTACAAAAATCTAAGGCCATTTATTAATTATGCCAAAAGATAGATGTAAAACGATAAGATTAAGGATATCGGATAAGCAACGAATGATGAAACTGGAGTGGAGAGAAGCAAACCACGAGCACGAGAGTCTTCATTATTCGGGCAAATCCTGGACACAGCACAAGAAAAACCACGAAACACAAGATATGGAAGAGGAACTCTCGTCATGTCACTTATTAGAAAAGAGATAAGAAGATAGATGGATAAGCATGGGGTGCCTCCCACGAAGCGCTTGTTTTTGTTAATCGAGTCACATGAGCTTGACTCGACCCCGAATTCATTTGTCCATGGGGAAGCATGTGGAAAAGATAATCTCCATCGGACTTTCGTTCAAGATGTTTGGATAAACACTGAAGCATACGAAAGTTCCACTCCGATGAGATACCCACGGTATTTTTAGAAAGAAGAACCATAAATGGTAATACCGGTGTCAAAGATGGTATCCTCACTCCTGAAGGAGTGAAGAAGCGGAGAAGTCACAGCATATGTGATGAAAGGGAAGAAGGTCATGATAACAATCATGATTAAGTCATCTTCTTCAAAAAGAGATTTGTCGTTTAAGTTCGGTTGTTCAAGAAATGAGTCGGGAGGGAGGGTTGGGATTAAATCACCGATAAGAAAATTCTCATGATTGAGAATGCCTCCCCCCAGACTAGTGTCTTCCTCAAGATCAAAGTAGAAATGATCGTATTCCGGAGGAAATAGAAAGAAAGAAAGTTCATCGGAGAACTTGTCGAGATAAAGATCATTCATATCAAAATGAAATGATTCATATTCTTCATCGGAGAACTTGTCGAGATAAAGATCATTCATATCAAAATGAAATGATTCATATTCGGTAGGAGAGATATGAGCATGAGAAGTGGTACTACCACTACTCGTCTCCTCCGAATGATCGATATCAAAGAAAAAGGTTTCAAAAGATGGGATAGAAAGATTGAGATCAGAAGTGGGATTGCCACTAGCCGTGTCAAACGTAAAACTCTCATATTCGGGACAAGCATCCTCGAGCTCGAGCTCCAAAGGATCTGACGGCTTCTTTTCAAGATTAACTTCTTCATAAACTTCCTTCGGGGGAAGGGAAAGGAACGGTTCATCAATTATTTTTAATGAATCATCTTCCCCCGGATCACTGTCAGTCTCAACAATTTCCGGTGAAATTGGAGTTTTATCAAAGAGCACCTCGACCTCTTCCCTAGAGATAACATTTTCTTCAATCGTAGGAGAAGGATGGGAAGAGTCGGAATCAAGAATCTCGATGTGATAAACTTGTTCTGGAGGTGGGACAAGTGGTGTGCTCTTAGAGCTAGCAATTTCCACCACTTCCGTTGTAGTCTCCGATTCATCTTTATCATCGTCGTCAAGAACACTCTTAGTATTTGCAGCACAACACTCAAACCATTTGCTCGATCCAGGAGTAATTTTCATGGCCTTGAGCTCAGCACGTTTTTCTGACATACTCTTGACCGTGAATCTTGAAAGGTTTGGATCAATTCTTTTAGGATCAATTACGGGATCGGACTTTTGATCAACCGTAGCGACATTGCATTTGTCGGTTTGAGGTTTCGAGTTCGGATTAATGTTGAACGTAACTTTTTCCTTATCGACCTGCAAAGTAATTTCTTCACCATAGACATCGATCAAAGCACGCCCGGTCCTCAAGAATGATCTTCCGAGAATGAGAGGAACCCGGGGGTCGGCGTCAAAATCAACCACCACAAAATCGGCGGGAAAATGGAACTTCCCGACCTTGATAAAGACATCCTCGGCTATTCCACGTGGACGAGTTATGGAACGGTCCGCAAGCTCGAGGGTCATGCAAGTGGGGGTAAGTTCGGGCAAAGAAAGTTTCTTCCAGACGGATAACGGCATTAGGTTGATGCTCGCACCAAGATCGGCCAAGGCGTGGCATTCAACCATTCCTGGAAATTCACATGGGATGAGAAATTTTCCGGGATCTCCAAGCTTTTCCAGAAGCTTTTTGAGAATTGCCGCTGAGCAGTTTTCGTTCACTGGAGTTTTTGCTAGTTCCGATAATTTTTCCTTATTGCTCAACAAACTTTTGAGGGTAGAAATGAATTTAGGCATCAAAAGCAAAGCATCCGCGAAGCTTATGTCGAAATGTAACTCTTGAAAAATTTGGAAAAATTTCTCCATTTGAGTTGAAGCTTTCTCACGGAGCTTTTGATCACTTAATCTCGAAGGATAAGGAAGTTTTGTTTTAGCGGGAGCTTCTTCGGGCTCAAAAACAACCTTTGGTTCAGACGGTGGGACAACCGGAGGTTGGACGTCTTCGGTTCTTCCGTTATTAGTAGGAAGTTCCGTGTCCTTTGTCACCTCGGTCTCACGGTCGGCTACCTTGGGAGGAGGAGAAGAATCGGTAGTCGGAGCCGTGGGTCCCTCATATGAAACACCGCTCCTTGTAGTGATCGCCTTAGCATCGCCCCTCGGGTTAGCGATCGTGTTGCTTGGAAGAGTTCCAGATCCCGAGGGTCGATCATTTAAAGATTTCTTCATCTCAGCAATCTCGACTTGTTGTTGATTAAACTTCCTATTCATATCTTCTTGGTTCTTAAGGTTCATCTGATTCTGAAGAATAATCTGCTTAAGCAACTCATCCGTGGGCGACGGAGGTGGAACGAATCCTTGGTTGTAGTTTTGGTTTCCTTGATTAAGGTTTTGCCCACGGTTGTTTTGGTTATGAACTTGATTGGTATTAGGGGGAGGATGGTAATTTCCTGGATTTGGTGGGTGGTAATTCCCTTGGTTGTTACGGTTTTGGTTTGGAACAAATTGATTATTTCTGTTTTGGTTCTGATTCTGATTGTTCGAAGCTGGATTGTTGAAACCTGGTGGTCCAAGATAATTGTTAGAACGGTAGCTGAGAAGATTACGGTCTCCTTGTGGTTGGTAACCATTACCTCCCTGGTTATAGGATCCCGAAGCAGCATAAACGTTCTCTTGAGTGTAGCCACCGGCGGCTGGGCACTCGAAATACGGATGTGGACCACCACAAGTTTCACAACTTTGGTTTACAACATTGACTTGATGATTGTAATGTTGAGGGGAATGGTTTTGATTGTTGTGGAATGAAGAAAGGCCGGGTGGTCCCATTTGGTTATTAGCACCTTGAGGACGGAATCCTTGAATCTGATTGTAGGTTACTGATGCTACAGTAGCATTCAAACCTTGGCCACCGGAGGCTTGACAATCATAATAAGGATGTGGACCACCGCAAATCTCACATTTTTTATTCACAACATTGACGGGCTGAGAAGGTCTTTCTTTATCAATTAGACGCCCGATTTGTTTAGTGAAAGCGGCAAAAGCTTCTTCTTGTTTGCTAAGAGCTCGGGTGAAAGCATCATCTGATTTGTTACTCATATTTGAAACTTGAGCTTTGGTTCTAGAATTCCTCACTCTGGCTTTATTTTCAATGATAGTCAAAGCTTCTTGAGTATTTCTAGTCAGAAAATTTCCACCCGCAGCAGAATCGAGTGAATCTTGATCAGATGGATTCAACCCATTGTAGAAAGTATCAATTTGAAGCAAGGTTGAAAATCCGTGATTAGGACACTTCTTTAACAACTCTTTGAATCTATCCCAAGCTTCGTTGAACGGACTCATCGAAAGCTTGCTGAAATCGAGTGATTTGATTTCTGAGATTCAATGTTTTAGAAGGAGGATAAAAGTAGTTCACGAACTTAGAGGCTAAGTCATCCCAAGTAAAAATCGAATTAGGAGGTTCCTTATCAAGCCAAGTTCGGGCTGCTCCTACGAGAGAAAAAGGAAACAACCTCAATTTAAGCACATTATGAGGAACGTGATTCAAGTTAAGTGTTTCGGTGATGTCGATGAATTTCTGGACATGGGAATGAGGATCTTCATTTTCAAAGCCGTGAAAGGAAATACCGGTGATAAGGTTAAGTAACCCAGTTTTTATTTCAAACTGATTTTGAAACATATTGCGGATCACGATTGCTTTGCCACCACCATTGAAAGGTGATTGGAGTAATTCTTCCATTGGTCGGAGGTCGGGAGCCGGCCTCGGGTTTTCATCACCACCCATCGGCGGGTGTTGATTGTTTGGGTCGTCGTCCATTTCTTCAACGGTTGAGAAATGAACACGGTGATTGTGACGGATAATTCTCTCGGGATTTGAGAGAGGTGAAAGAAGATTGGGAGAAGAAGAAGAACGGGTGCGCATACACCAAAAAGAAATACAAAATTAAAAAGGAAAACCAAATTTGAAAATAAAATATTTTTGGATTTTTATTTTTATGGAAAAATTAAAATTAGTATCTTTTTGGTGATCGTTGATCAACCGTACTCGTTTCTTTCAAAACTACGCGCAGCGTGGCGGGAGAGAAGAATGGATCTCTCTTCGGTCTGCAATTTAATGTCAAGACCTCCTTAAACCCCGTTATTAGGTTGTAGTAAAGAAATAATCCGAGAAACGTTTAACTTCACGATCTCTTTTGTTGTTTATTCGGAATGGTTTACAACGCCCTCTCGAGAGCGAGGATATATTATTATTGGTGAAAACACTTTAGGAAAAGTGTTTTATTTATTTTCTTTTTGTATTTTATTTTTTTATAAAAAACAAATAACTTCCGAGGAAGGGTCTTCAAAACACGGTTCAACGAACGAAATTCAAACTCTTCTCAAGCCTTCCCCGGCAGCGGCACCATTTTTGATTTGTAGTTTTTAGTATATATTTTTCCAAGATAAAACATAAAGAATGCGTTTTCCCCGGGTCGTGTCCCAACGAAGGTCGAATTCGAGTTGTCGTTACGTTTGTCGAATATGTGTGGTGAATGGTGTAAAAAGAGTGATGATTGGTGATTTTATACTACGAATAACGAAATTATAAAAGAAATCAACTAATTAAGCTAAGGGAACAATTAGGCTAAGCATACTATCCTAAAAAACGAAAATTGAATTTAAAACATACGCGACGAAATTTAAAAAAAAAGTAATTAAAAAGTAATTTTCTAAATTCTAAGTCCTAAAAATATAAAATAATTTTCCTATATTTAAAATGATAAAAGAAAATTTTTGGAAAAAGAAAAATATTTTTTTGACTTTTTATGAATTAAAATCTAATAAAAACTATTTAAATGATTTAAAAATAGTAAAACAAGTTGGAAAAATCTGATTAATTCTAAAATTAAATGACTAATCTAAGAAAAATAATTTCAGACCCTGAATAAGCTCTAATAAGCAAAACAGCCCAATAAGCAATATGAAAATAAGCACAAAATAAGCAAATGATGTCCAAAAATCACAAAAAGCTCAGGGATCAAGCAAAGTACTAAATCAAGCATAAAGCAACTCAGAAAGAACAAATAAGCCATAGGAATAAGCCGTAAAGCTTCTGTACAGCTTAATGTAAAGACAGATTCAAAATGGCTTTCTACCCTACTTTGGCCTGATCAATAAGCCAGAAAACTGCTTATTTGGGGAATCCAAAGGCTACAACTTGAAGCTTATATGAAAGACTACAATCAGGCCAAAAATGCCCAATTTCTAACTTCAATTGCTACTAGAAATAGACCCTAAAACAATTGGTGAAAAACTAAATTCAATGCAGATTTGGAACAAGTTTAATGGGCTGAATTTCAAACTGATTTTAAGCTCCTAAATAAGCTCTAATGTCCAATCCCAGATTATGCACCTAAAGCTTGTTGTACCAGCTAGCTGTAAACCAAATTTGATGACCTAAGCTTAATCCAATAAGCTACAAGAAAGCTGAGATCAGTAGCTAAAAACCATGGTTAGCACTAAAGTGTTCTGTGACAGCAGACTCAGAAAATTGGCGCAAAAGTGTTCAATATTTGACCAATGAAAACCAGCTATGAGATCCTAACTTCAACAACTAAAAGCAGTCTATAAAATGCAAAAATGGAGTCCAAATAAGCTCAGCTTATGCTGAGCTTATGGAAGGCAGTTGGGGTCTTATAACGCACTTGTATACTCAAAACCTTGAATCACCTCAAAACAGCTAATTATTACTCAAAACTATCTATATTACTATTGAATGAACTTAACCAAACTTAAACAACTTGCAATGGAACAGTAATTACTAGCTTATACTACCTAAACTTATATGAACCAAACACCCCTTTCCAAACTGTTTTAGCTATTTTACACTAAACTAGGATGATCTAGACTATTATATATTGAACTATGATATTATAAGCTACTATGAATGTAAAAAGCAGGATACAAAAGCAAATAAGCAGGAAAAAATAGGCAGATTCAATAATAAGCTAATAGACAAGCTAATATGAAATGAGGCTTACAAATGATTCCTGCTGGAAATTAATGAACTCAGAATCACTACACAACCCAGGCTTAACTTAATAAGCCAAAAATAACCCAACAAGCTCTTCCAAACCAGCTTGTTCTTCAGAAGCTTATTGAACAGTAAAGTTGACTTTTCAGTTGACTTTTGGTATTTTTGAAACTGAGTTAAATTTGAACTGACCAAAGCCTCACAATAAGCTATTAGGCTTATATGAGCTTATAAAATTGAGAAATCAGCTTATTGAAGCTGGAGTTTTAATTATTTTTGTATTTTCTTAATATTTTTGGAATATTTTTGGATTTTTTTTAAAAAGAGTTTAACAAAAGTTGAGATAAAAAAATGGAAATAGGATAGAAATGATTTGAAACACACTACTGATAATTTCAATAAGCTAAATTCAGAAGAACTAATGAAGTGAAACAGAATCAAAGTAAAAACTAAAATAAAAATTTCATTAATAAAATCTTAAAGTTACAAGAGAAATTTTAAAACTACAATTTGAGAACTAATTTAAGCAGAGTAACACTACAATTAAAAACTACTCCCCTAACAATGAAGATCAAGCCTCTATTTATAGCCGATGTATGAAGGTTCTCGGCTGTCCACATTGGCAATCCGTGTGATTGTGTGCTAGTTTGAATCGTTTTCGTCCCTTGGATCATGCCTTGATCACCAATCATTCATTGCAAGCCCTTGGATTAAATCCTGTGAGGTGTTCGGTCCAATGAAATGCTGCCACGTAGCCCATTCGTGCGTGTTCTGTGCTTCTTCTGACATCTGACACACAATGATTTGACAATCATACCCTTAATCTCGGTAAAATTATACGGTAAAGAACTAGGGTTCTTCGTACAGTGAATTTCTTGGTTAAAGAAGGAATTGGGGCGCGGGTTAAATTATTTTAGGATTGTTTGACTGGTTTTATTACCCTTTGACCGGGTTGGGTTGGTGGGCGGATCGGGTATTGGGTTATGATACTTGGGCTTGGGTAATATTTCATGGGCTGGGGTTTATTCTTAAGGAAAGTGGGCTGGATTAGATTTGGTTTGGGTTTTGTTTTGTATTAATAGAACCGGGTATTGTGTATTAAAGGTTAATAATTTTTAGACAAGGACCAAAAGTGTAGAATCAGAAATTCTAGGGACCATTGCTGCCATTCTTTCAAAATAAATACAAGGGCTTAATTTGACCTTTGATGATTCTTTGAGGACTTGATTGACATAAAACTTCCCGGCATCGGCTGTAAATATCTTTTCCATATCTCGTGCTCGTTTTTCCGTTTTATCTTGATTTTTGTCCTTTTCTTCGATATCCGTGCCTGCATTTGTAAAAACACAAAAACACAATATATTTGGCATAATTGGTTAGTTTTTGGTCTATTTGGGTCCGGTTTTGGTCAAGAAAAGGTATGTGTTTAAGCACATACCACTTGTCTGTTGGATCTCTCGTTCCTTCTTTTTCTTTCCCTCTCTTCTTTTTTTTTGATACATCTTATTTGTATAGATCTGTCCATGTATCCTGAAAATTCCCCTCTGAGATCCGAAGGACCTAACTTAACTGCGCGAGGTATATGAGTCCTTCCTTATGGTTCCCTTGATTGTTCTTTCATGATTCTAAGTTGTGGTTGATTTTACTGCAGATGAGGGTTCTTCCGGAAGAGAGGTTTTTGTCCCGGCATGGTCTTTAACCAAAGACGTCCGGTTGCATTCTTATAGAGCGTGCCAAGAGATGTTGTCACATTTTGTGACTCCCGCTGAGCAGGCCGCATTGGAGGAGATGACTACCAGCCGGCTAATTCGTGCTTCGTATGTGCAGTCCGCTAATGGGATTGTAACACAGGCGGAGGTGTTACGCTGGTTTACCCAGATGATCACGCAGAATAGGGAGTTGGAGCATGGTCAACAGGTTACCGAACAAGTGCGGATTGCCATGGTTGGGAAGTATGATCGTGTGGTGGGAGAGCTTGAAGCTTTGAAGAAACAAATGGTGGACGAGCGGGAAGCCACCTTGGTGCGGGAGGAAGGGTTTTCCGATCAGCTGGCCGATATGCAGAAGGACAGGGATGACTGGAGGATAACCGCTGGAAATCAAGTTGATAGGATTAGGGAGCTAGAGAGGGAGTTGAAGGAGTCAAACCAGGCTGTCAAGCAGTTGGAGGAGCAAAAGGCAGAGTTGGCGGAAGAGGTTAGTTTATCAGAATCCATTCGCCATAATACTGTGAAAGAGTTGATTCCTGCGGCTTGTCGGAGGCTATTTGAGAGTCATGAGTATAAGAAGAGTATGGGAAAAGTTTATGGTTTGTCTTACTCCGCTGGGTTTCTGGATGGTCTTCGGTATGAGCGAAAGGAAGAGGATGTTGAAAAGTTTTTGCCCAGGTTTCAGAGAATCAATATGGAAGCTCCGAATATCTGGAAGGCAGAGTACAACAAATTGTTTGAGGCCCAATATCCATACATTAGGAAGCTTGCGGACTCCGCTCGCCTCCCATTAGGTGACCTCATGAACCTTTTTCCTGATCTCCCTCCTCCTAAGCCGAGTGCCGTTGGAGCTCCTGCGACTCAGCAAACCGGAACCTCTTCCGGGGTGAAGGAGGTCGCCGATAGGGACCCTTGATTTCCATTTATGTTTCTGTATTGGATGAATGTAATATGAACAATATTTTTAGCTCAAGCACTTGTATATTGTTAGTTGTGGCTGATGTCACTTTTTTTGCATCCTCGGGTGGATGAATATAGTTATGCTTTTGTTGCCTCTTTTGCGAAAATGTAACTTTATTTGTTTGAGCCTTCGTTATGGATTGACCGGATGATATAAAACCGAAGTGTTACATGTATTTTTGTTTATTGCTTTGCACAACCACTTGATTTATGGGCGGAGTGAGTTCACGATCCGCTTACGAGGGAGGGATTGTTTTCCACAATCCGTTGAGTTTATTGGACGGAGTGATTTCACGATCCGCTCACGAGGGAGGGAGTGTTTTCCACAATCCGTTGAGTTTATTGGACGGAGTGATTTCACGATCCGCTCACGAGGGAGGGAGTGTTTTCCATAATCCGTTTGAGTTTATTGAACGGAGTGATTTCACGATCCGCTCACGAGGGAGGGAGTGTTTTCCACAATCCGTTGAGTTTATTGGACGGAGTGATTTCACGATCCGCTCACGAGGGAGGGAGTGTTTTCCACAATCCGTTGAGTTTATTGGACGGAGTGATTTCACGATCCGCTCACGAGGGAGGGAGTGTTTTCCACAATCCGTTTGATCGTTATTGCCACATCATTAGAGTATAACACAATTGTATATCGAAAAATTGTTCCTTTTACTTATTGGAACACTGTAGATGTAAATGTTAGCAAGCTTCGGTGTACCGGAACCCTTACTGCTTGATGCACCGTCTGTGTAGAGTATCCAGTTCTCCAGATTGGAGATGTCGTGGACTCCTTTTCCTTGTTTTTTCGGATACGACTCTTCTGTTCCGACGGGGATTTCCAATATGAAATCCGCGAGGACTTGCCCCTTAACCGCGTTCCTTGGTACGTAGGTGATGTTGTAGGCTCCTAATTCTATGGAAAATTTGGCCAACCTTCCGGAGGCCTCTGGCTTACTAAGAATTTGCTTTATCGGTTGATCCGTTATAACTCAGATGGGATAGGCCTCAAAATACCATCTTAACCTTCTTGACATGTGCAATAGCGACAGCGCCAGTTTTTCAACCAGAGAGTAGTTCTTTTCAGCTTCTTGTAAGGTTCGACTTACATAGTGAATAGGCGACTGCTTCCCGTCCCTCTCGGTTAGCAGGACTGCACTGATTGCCTCTTTTGCCGCTGCCAGGTATACATATAGGGTTTCTTTTGTTTTGGTGTTGATAGGGATGGGAGATCTAGGATGAGTTTCTTGAGTAACTGGAATGCCTCTTCAGCCTTATCGGTCCACTTGTATTCGTCCTTGTTTTCTTTGGTGATGTTTTTCAGAGTTTCCAAGAACGGAAGGGACCTCTCGGCCGATTTTGCCAAAAACCTGTTTAGAGCGGCCAACTTGCCACTTAGGCTTTGCATTTCTTTCAGAGTCGACGGGGATTTCATTTGTGCGATGACTTTCGTTTTACTTGGGTTTACCCGAATACCCTCGGAGGTTACCATGTAGCCTAAAAACTTTCCTTCTTCAACACCGAAGGAGCACTTCTTCGGATTTAATTTCATGTTAATTTTTCGTAGGTTATAAAAGGTTTCAGAAATATCTGCCAACATTTCCTTTTCCCCTTTACTTTTGATCACCATATCGTCCACATAGGCTTCCAGATTCCTACCGATCTGACCCCGGAAAGCCGAATCAACGAGACGTTGGTAGGTGGCCCCGGCATTCTTTAAGCCGAATGGCATTTTGGTATAGCAGTAGGTTCCTTGTTCCGTATAGAACGCCGTCTTTTCTTCATCTTCTTCAGCCATTTGGACTTGGTGGTAGCCCTTGTATGCGTCTAGAAAACACTTGTACCTGAATCCCATTACCGACTCGATCTTCCAATCGATTTCCGAAAGCGGATAGTAATCCTTCGGACACGAGGAGTTTAAGTTTTTAAAATCAATACACATTCGCCAATTTCCATCGCTCTTTTTTACCAGTACTGGGTTGGAGATCCATGTGGGATAGCGAACTGGCCGAACGATTCCTGCTCTCAACCATTCATCCACCTCCTTTAGTACCACTTGATTCTTTTCCTCGGATAAGTTGCGTTTCTTCTGAGCTACCGGCGTGTCGTCCATGTTGACATTCAGATGGTGCTTGATCAACCGTCGTGGAACTCCAGTCATATCCGAGGGTTGCCATGCAAACACGTCCTTATTCTTTCTTAATAGCTCGACTAGATGTTTCCGGCATTCCCTCGAAAACCCTGTTCCTATGGTGACCAGTTGTTCCGGATGTGCGGGGTTCACTAAGATTTCCTCCGTCTTACCCACTTCCGATTTGACAGTTTCCGCCTCTCGAGGCACCTCCATTATTTGTTTCTTTTCCAGTCGCCTGCATTCTAGCACCATAGCCGATCGCGCGACCAATGTCGCCACTCCTTTCGGTGTGGGAAACTTGACCATCGAATGAATTGTCGACGGGATTGCCCTTAACTCCTTAAGACCGGTTCGGCCCAATATCACATTGTAGGGAGATGGGGACTGTATCACACAAAATTTCATAGTTGTTTTTCGTAACATACCGTGGTTGCCGAAACACACATCTAATTCGATTTTGCCCAACGGCCTGCTTGTCTCTCCGGAGAATCCTACTAGAGAAGTGCTCGTCTCTTTGAGCCTTGCCCTTATGTCCGAGCAAAGGTTGTTGAAACAATGCTCATACATTACGTTCACGGAGGATCCTTCATCGATATATATCCTTCGGACTAAATACCCCTCTATGTCACCTTCGACGATGAGCGGTTCCTCCGATAGATCACCGGTCGCGACGGGGGGGGGGGGAAACTATCGGAACGTTCATTCATTCCTCATCGTGCCCCCCGTACCTTTTCTTTCTGTTTTCCGGATGACTTCTTACCATGCTGATCATTTCGGCTTTTTCGAGGCGTTTCGGTTTTTTTGACTGTTGGTTTTGATTGTTATCGGTTTCGTTCAGGAAGTGGAAGGAAGGACCGGCCATTTCAATGCTCTGGTAGATTGAATAGCGGGTCCCACGGATGGCGCCAATTTGTTGAAGTAAAACCTTGCAGGCAGGTCCCACTTCTATGTTTCGTCCTTCGGACTTTGCTTGCTCCTACACACAAGAAGAACACGCATTAGGCTCGCCCCGGGTTTTATCCCAAGACCAACCTCCGGTGTGAGAATGAGTATTCTGTGATTATGATATGAATAGTGATATGAGAGTAACAGTAGTAGGTGTTAAATGAGATCTATTACAAATGAGGTGTGGGTATTTATACTACCTACATCTACTGTACCTGTTTACCTTGAGACTTGTGCGTTGACCTATGTCTGACCTAGCAGGTAGATGTCAGATCACGTGGTGGACATAATCCCGTGAAATCTGGAGAAGTGACAGTTTGATGGGACTATTCAACACGTAAGGCGGCGGGTCGGTCGGAGACATGTCCGAACGTAGAAAATAATCCGGACGGAATGTGACGTCCGGACCCGAGGGTATCGTCCGGACCAAGTATGTATCGTCCGGACCAAGTATGACGTCCGGACACATACACCAACAATTGGCAATCTTGTTTTTGTTAAATTACTACCTTTTACTCCCTCCGTCCCACTATAAGTGTCCACTTTCCATTTGCACAAAGTTTTAGGAAAGTGGGGCCCACTTTCCATTTGCACAAAGTTTTAGAAAAGTGGGGCCAACTATACTCTCCACCAATTAAATATCATTATTACCCACTAAACTCTCTTCTCATTGGTTGAAAATATTCCCTGGACACTTAATATGGGACAAGCAAAGATACCATTGTGGACACTTATAGTGGGACGGAGGAAGTACTTGTTAAGAGAAAGCTTATTCTTTAGTTGCAAAATGTTTTGTAGGTTCTCATTATGCAAAAGTGAGGTTATGGAGCATGTGATGATTTTCACATGCATGTGATGATTAGAAGTCGAGGTGAATGTTACTCGCCATGTTTGCTATTAGAAAGCGAGTAAGTCTTGAGAACCATATTTGATATAGTTGTGTACCCCTTTTAAAAGTCAAAGTATTTAAAAAATAAGCATGTTTTGACACAATGGGTCAAAAGTGACTCGATGACATTTTTGTAAATATGTTTTCAAATGAAATGAATATGGAACCAAAATAAAGTGAAGTTTCTTTTAAAATCCAAGCATTGTTTTGTTAACTCGTTAGTCAAAGAGAAATTTTAAAGTTAAATTTTTTTTGGGTGTTTCATAACTAGTGAAAGAAAATATGGAACAAATTAGTAAAAAGTATGAGAATTGTGCTTAGGGTCATCTAAAAGAGCACATATGTTTTATTAGACTTTCAATACGTTTAGTTAGATGTAAATTAATCAACCACATTTTTTCTCTTTAAAATGGTATGACACCCCTTAATTAATGTATTAGATTAGGTGTATTTTGGTTTGTAACATTTGGTTTGAGGGTTTGGTCATGAAGAAATGATTTTTATTAGCATCGTAGTTGTTTGATTTGTGGGTGAGGTATTCAAAAATGAGAATCAAACCCTAAAAACTAAGGGCCCGTTTGGTTTGTAAATGGGTTTAGGATTTGGATTTGGATTTGGATTCAGATTCGGATTTGGGTTTGGATTTGGAGAGAGAAAATATATTATTATATATAAATAAATTTATTTTATAAACTAAATATCATATAAAAAATGCCAACTTATTTGAAAATAGAAAAAAGAATGAAATAAAAAAAATAAAAAAAAAAAAAAAAAAAAAAAAAAAAAAAAAGTACATAAACGTGTGGCTAAGAAATCAAATGATCCCCAAAAGTCAAAAATGACGGCAGGTATCTCAGAAAGCCACAAGAACTAGGTGGGTTTTATCAAATACCTTATGTAAAGGTATCATCTACTATTTCATATCCCAAAACTTAAAACAAACAATTGTTTTCAAAAATAATTCATTTCTTTCAATCCATATACCCCAAACAAACGGCTCATAAATATCAAAACTCATCAAGAATTACAAACCCATTCTCTTACCAATACCCATACTCATTCCCCAAAAGAAATCAAACGCCCCCAAGATTGAGAATGCTTATAAGTTTCGAAGAATGTAAAAATGAAACGGTAGGTTTGGCCCAAAGCCTCAAATGAAAGTAATAATGTAAAGTACTAAAGTGTAGTTTAGTGTAAACATATTTTTTTAGTGGGTTCTCTGTCCATGAGTTAAACATTTTCAATAACTATGTCATTGTCCTAAATGAAAGTAACAATTGTAAAGTGTAAACATATGCTTTTGGTAGGTTGTTAGGCCATGAGTAAAACATTTTCAATAACTATTTCATTGTCAAAAAAAATCATTTTAATAACTATTTTATTATTATGGTTTTATTTATAGATATTATTAGATTAAGTTGATTGTAATACTCAAGGGATTATAAATTTCCAAATTAAAACACATGTTATTGTAATATAAATACATGAGATTGTACATAACAATAACTCATGCAATTCTTCTTTGAAGTTTAAGTATGATATCCGGAAAATTATTATTATTACAACCCGCGTTTAAAACTTGTGCGTACACGGGTTAAATGATTAAATACGGCTTAGTCACGTGCATTAGACTAAAATTTTAAATTAAATTTGATTCAGAATTTCTTTTCTGTGTTATTGCTTATCCGTATCCGATCACCCATAATTTTACTACGGAGAATGGAGAAAATATCCTTTTAACTTCATGCCTACAATATGAAGGTTAGATATGTGTAGTTTGACCTTGAAAGTCAAACTATTTTGGACTTTGTCTAATGAGTCGAAACATACTTACTAGCCTATATGTGTAGCATTGTATCCGCATATAAATGGTGATTTATTGTTATGCAAGGTTTCGTGCAATACACCAAAGTCACTCGTCGTTGCATATTATGGTGGTATTATTGATGGCATTTGAATCCACTGATATCTAGACCGGCAAATATGCAGCTAATAGCAAACCTGTGATTCGATTTTCTAAACAAAATTACTGAAAAAAAAAATGAGTTCTTACATTATTTGTATTGTTACAATACACTCTTTTCTTTACATAATGTGTAAATTCTCAGACACCAACACAATCTCACATTGACCCTCACGGAACTTGAACCCTCAATCTCTTGGTAGGGGAGATAAATTCTCATGGATACCGCTAGGCTAAAGGCCCTTTCTTTACAAAATACTCTCTTCATTTAAAGAGATAATAAAGATTTTAGGGGCTTTCACAAGTTTATTATTTATAAAACAGGAAACACACCTACCTTGGGATACCAGAACTATTGGATACAGTGGGAACCGAATCAGGAATGTTTAGCCTTTGGAGTCGACCAAACTCATTTAGTTGTTTGGTGGTTTCAGGTATATAAGGAGGGTTAGCAGGTGAAGGTAAGGGTTCAATATTCTTAGATAACATTTGTAGAGCCATAGACATTGTTGGTCTAAGCGATGCAACTTCTTGAATGCAAAGAAACGCTATATGTACCATACTTTTTATTTCCTTCTTCATTTTGCTACTTGTTTGATTATTCAATATCAGATTTGGATCAACAAGCTCTTCAACTGACCCTTACTTAAAATGCTCCCATGCCTATTAAGTCACCAACGACACAATGATTAGCTTAAGCATAAATTTAGCTATGGTTACTTGAACTGTCATATGAAAATAACTGTAGTACATACAAACAAAATGACATGTGATGATGATATATTGATATATTTTCTGTGAAAACCATACTTACAATTGAAACTAAGCTTTGAGTGTACTCTGAAGTTTGGATTCCTCTGTTTGGCATGCCACTTACTATCTCAAGCAAAAGCACACCAAAGCTATATACATCCACCTTTTCAGTTAACTTACCATGGGATATGTACTCTGGAGCCATATATCCACTGCAATAGTAAAAGATAAAGAGTGAAAAGAAAAACTTATCTAGGACGCCGGTAAATAAGGTTCCAAAGGATTAATAACAGCAACGAAATCTCCTAGAAGCATTTTCATCGAATAAATAAAAAAACCAGACACCCATGGTTCCATTAATCGTATATTCATATACCATACTATACCTTGTTGGACCTTAGTCCACTTTGCATTTTCTGAACATAATAAAACTCTCCCTTCCTTTTTTTATAACTTAATCGTTCTCTAAGAACACTAGCCATATGGAAAGTGAAAGAACAACTTCCTTTTATCATAAATATATATTAGAAAAAGTTAAGTGCTTACAGAGTCCCTGCAATCCCAGTGCTGATGTGATTTTTATCTTGTTGATAAGACCTCGCTAACCCAAAATCAGCAATCTTAGCACGAAGCCTCGAATCCAACAATATATTAGCAGCTTTTATATCCCGATGAATAATCTTTATTTTGCTGTTCTCATGAAGGTATGTCAAACCTTCTGCAATGCCTAAAATAATATCATATCTTTTCGCCTAGTTCAGTTCCTTACCTCTCACTGCATCTGTAAAATGTCATATAAAAAGTCCCATTAAGTGTGCCGAGAACGTCATGTTAACTTGCGTTTTAGAGAATAATGGAAATTAATCATTGTGCTTACCAAAGACGAAATGATCGACACTCCTGTTTGGTAAATATTCATAATGGAGAATACTTTCAGGTCCCAAACAACTGAATCCTACAAGTTTGACCAGATTTTTGTGGTCAACACTGCTAATAATGTTGACTTCGTTGTAGAAGTCCCATGCTCTATGCCGGTGGTTGAAAAATAGTCTCTTAACAGCAATCTCTTTTCCATCTGGAAGAACACCCTATGAAAATTTTCAATGAGCAGCGCCTTCTAATATGAAAAATGAATTTCTTACGTGATTTCAGATGTTGAGTCCGAGAGATTACCTTGTATACTGTTCCAAAACCCCCTTGCCCAAGTATATTGGCCTCGTCAAAAGAACTTGTTGCTCTCTCAATTGTTGAGTATTTGAAGTTCAAGTTACTACTATTCACGATCTCCAATAATTTAGTATCATCAAAACCTATGATAACAAGGGCAGCATAATTTTAAACTACGTCTAGGATAATAATTTAGGGTTAGTCAAAGTATGAGTGAAGACTCCTACCTTTTCTTTTGGAATCACTTCTGCGCTTCCATGCATAAATAGCGATAATACTCCCAACTAAGAATGCTAAAACAGAACTAATAGCCATTCGAATAGCCAATTTTTTCCCTGCAATGATCATAAACAGGAGAAATAATCAATCAGCCAGAAGCTGCAAATTTATCATTCCATTGTAACTATAGAATTGCATATATATGTCTTGACTGTAAAAAATGAATATGTGTTTCCAAGTCACCACAATCTTAGTCTGTTTGAGAAAATAGCTTGTGATTCTCATGCTTAATTATTGTCTCAGGAAATTTTTACAGGTCATTTGGTGTGTTCATAGAAGCATTTAATCCAATGTACTATTTTCTTTTTTGGAAAAGTTGGAGTTATTGAAAACATAAAGTAGAGCATTTGAATTACCTTTAGAGGATCTCTTGCGTTCAGTGTATGATAAATTGGAGACAGAATACCTCATGAAACAACCACTATACAAAGAAGACCCTTGTGACGCAGGCAAGCAGCTTAACATTGATGCAGCTGCTTTTTGCAAACAAGTCTCACAAGAATCAGTATCCAATGTATTCCAACAATCAGCCACCGCATAGACCGAGTTATTTGGGAAAATTTAGTGCACTTGAGGGATCAGTTCACACCTGGTAATGGGTCTACACCCATCAGGTCACTGACTACCCTGACTCAAATAGTGGTTAGGAGTAACTCATCAGAAGGTTTAATCCTTCACTGAGTTACTACTGCTAGTACTGAGTTAGTACTGCTGGTACTGAGTTTGTACTGCTGAGTTAGTACTGCTAAGTTAGTACTGCTTGTATTGAGTTAGTACTGCTGGTGCAGAGTTAGTACTGCTGGTATAAGTATGTAACTACTCTGACCTATTCAAGTGGCAGTTAAAACTGCCTTTATGACCATATTTAATTGGTCATGTAACCACTATTGGCTATAATGGGGATAATTATGAGACGATTAATGGGCCGATTAATCATCATAATTCCATTTGACTAGCCTTGAGTATTCTCCTATAAATAAAATCATGCATGAGAGATACGAAATATAGAACATAAACACTTGAAAGCAAAAGGGTTATTGATTTGTGCCTAATTCAATAACAAACATTTGGTCTTATCCCAAGTAGATATTCGTGATACCCAGGCAATAGGGTCGAATAGTTTACTTTGGAAAGTGATAACACGATTCCAAGTGATATCCGGTAACCATTCTTTGGTAATTAGCTAGGTCATTAATTATCTTCACCCTGTTCTGGGCCAACCAAGAAGCCAACAATCAAAGTAAACTATTTTGTGATAATCAATGGCGGCTGCTGCTATGAAACACATGGCTTCAAACTTAGCCAAGCTTGATAAGTTTGAAGGGGTGGACTTCAGGAGATGGCAGAAGAAGATGCACTTCTTGCTTTCAAGCATGAGTGTGGTGTATGTTCTGAGCACTCCTATTCCTGATGATGGTGATGATGCTACTGTGGAACAAATGAGGAAGAGGAGCAAATGGGAGAATGATGATTACATTTGCAGAGGTTTAATCCTCAATGGTATGTCTGATTCTCTCTTTGATATTTATCAGAATGTTAAATCTTTCAAAGAACTATGGGATTCCTTGGATGCCAAATATATGGCTGAGGATGCTTCAAGTAAGAAGTTTCTTGTAAGTAATTTCACAAATTACAAAATGACTGATTCAAGACCAGTTATGGAACAATACAATGAACTTCTTGGTATACTTGAAAGGTTTACACAACATAAAATGAACATGGATGAGGCTATTTCAGTCTCTTGTATCATTGACAAACTACCTCCTTCTTGGAAAGATTTCAAGCATACCTTGAAACATAAGAAGGAAGAACTGACTCTTGTTCAGTTGGGCAGTCATCTGCGTATTGAGGAATCCCTCAGGGCATAGGATAGTGACAAGCCAAAGAGTAGCAATGCTAATGGTGCATCTGTTGTCAATATGGTGGAACATAACAATTCCACCAGGTACAATGACAACAAGGGCAAACGTAAACATCATGATAACACAAGGGCTAACCCTAACAAGAAGGCAACACCTACTTGTTGGAAATGTGGCAAATTTGGTCACATTAAAAGGGATTGCAAAAGTGTTAAGGTTGGTGGTAAAGCCAATGGTTCAGGCACTAGTGGATCAGGGAGTGGTGGTTCTACCAACTCACTGAAAGGTCAGAATATGTTTAATAAATCTTTTCAGGTTTATTATGTTACATATGTATCTGAATCTAACTATGTGCAGGATGATGATGTTGCGTGGTGGGTTGACTCTGGAGCAACTGTTCATGTGTGCAAAGATAGACGTTGGTTCAAGACTTACGAGTCACTGAATGATGGTTCTATTCTTCACATGGGAAATGAGTCAACAGCCCTGGTGCATGATCGTGGTTGTGTAGATCTTAGGTTTAGTTCTGGAAAGATTGTAACTTTGTTTAATGTTATTCATGTTCCTGATATAAGGAAAAACTTGGCTTCAAGTAGTGTTTTGAATAATCATGGATATAAACAAGTTATTAAATCTGATAAATTTATATTATCTAAACATGGTGTGTTTATTGGTTTTGGCTATTTGTGTAATCAAATGTTCAGGCTTAATATTGTCACTGATATTGTTAATTCAGCCTTTAAGTCAACCTCTAAAGTGAACGACTCTACCTGTAACACCTAAAACTTGAAAAGCATGTAAAATGACCAAATTGCCCCTACAAGTTTAAAGATTTATTTAAAGGCTTATAAAGTATCAAATCAATCCCAAACTTCTGGAAACGAACAAGATATGATACAAAATAATTTTGACCACTTCGATTAATATTTATACAAGTTGTGAAATGACCAAAATACCCTTGTGTATACCGAAAATTTAAATACATAATAATTATTATTTAAATACCTTTTAAATACATTTTAAATTAAGGAAAATAAAAAGTAAATTTGGTAGATTTATTTGGGCCATAATGAGGGCCGGTATTTTGGCCCTAACCCTCCCCCAATACTCGGTCATAACATATGTATATCACTCCATGAATTATTTTTCCATTAAACCCTAACAAAAACACCTAGCCGCCACTCTTAAAAATCACCCACACCACATCCGAATTTTCTGAAGCAAAGAGGCATTTTTCTGGAGTTCCTCATAGTGCCAAGAAGGTGGGAAAAATAGCTACATAGTCCTGGAGTTGATCGTTTGGTCGTGGTAAATTTATTGGGTCGAAAAACCCTAACCGAGCAACAATAAATCCATAGCGTGTAATCCTTTGATCTACAATTTTTCTGGTATTTTTCTAGCCCTCTCTTAATCATATATAACATGGGAAAAATAATGGAATCGACCCATGCATTGTTTTATGATCGAACGAAAAATAATGGGTTTATAAACCCTAAAATCGAAATAAATCTATAAATCATGTATGCGATTTTTATGAGGTGTGTACTTATTTTTCCTGAGTTCTATAGGCTTCATATAACATGAGAAAAATAGTGTCTTGATTTGTGGGATTCGAATTCGCGAGTTTTGGAATTTTTGCTATATCGGATTTTAGAAATAAAAGGTGAAATCGTGGAACAAATATGAAACCAATCGATCTAGGGTTCTTGTGTGATGAAATCTGGAAATAAAAGTGATATAATGATGATACAATGATTGCTTAATGATTGGGATTACTAGGGTTTGATTTTGGTAAAGTTTTATGGTTACCGATTTGAAAATAATTAGTTAAGGGTGTGTTTTGTAATTTTTAAAACTTAAGGGATAATTTTGTAAATCATTTTAGACCTGCTATAATTCGAATAAAATATAAAAGGAGGGTCTCATGTGTTAATTTTGCATATAAAGGGTTTATTTGATAAATATATATATTTGTTAAATCGATTTGGAAAATAATTTAAATGAGGGACTAAATGTGTAATTTCTGGAAAATGGAAGGGTCACGAAGTAAATAATAATATAAAGGGTGAAATGTGTAAATTTGAGTATTTATGGGCTTATTATGTAATTATGGTGAAATTATGAATTCGAATGGAACTTTTGAAAATACAAGGACTAGTTTTGTAATTTACCAAAAGTTAAGGGGCTGTTTGTAGCATAATTATATTAAAGAATATTTTCTGTAAATTAATGAAATAAAAAGGGCTTGATGAGGAACGTAAACATGATAAGTGTTGAAGTGTAAATTATATAATTATAAGGTTTAAAATGTAAATTAGTTAACTAGAGGGATGTAATGTGTAAATTATGAAACTTGAAGGGCTTGTCGTGCCATAATTAATTTAAAGGGTATTTTTCTGTAAATATGAGTAATGAAGGGCTTGATGTGCAAATGTAATATTAATAAGGTTTAAATTGTAATTTATAAGTATAAGGTGTAATTTGTAAATTAAGTAATTAAAGGGGTGTAACTTGTAAATATTCAAAACGTGAAGACTAAGAGTGAAATTCTAGAAAATAAAGTATTTGAATGGTAAATTATGAGATTTCTATCTTAAACCTTGAACTTTGGTAAAAGTTACGTTTATAACCCTGAACTATGAGAAACTTGTCATAATTAACCCTGAACTTGTGTAACTTGTTAAAAGGAATGTTACTTCCATAATAAGCTAATTAAAGACTTGACTTGAATTATATCACTTGAATCTTGCTAAATGTGGTAACTTACTAAATATGGAAACCTGCTAAAAATAGAAAGTTACCTAAAATGGAAAGGAAGTTAATTAAGAATGATTTGTAATTCCTTCTACTCCTCTAGGTGTGAAGAAGGAGAGACTTTGAGCTATTCCCTTATTTCTGTGCTTTGTTTCTGTTTGTGCTTTCGTCATAAGGTACGGATACTCTACCCTTTTTAGTAAGGGTGTCTTTTCACCTATGCATTGATGTTGAGCTATGATTTAAACCTTTGCCATGATCCTTTTGACATGAACCTTTTGATATGACCTTGAGATATACCTTCTGATTATGACCTTGAGATGCACCTTGATATGACATTGAGACCTGACTCTTAGTTTGATACCCGAGCCATTTTATGTTACCTAGCCAGGAAGGTAACCTGGCCATGTCTGTGATGCACCACTGGCATGACTCATGTGTGGGTGAGTGATTTCTCACACCGTCCCTCTTATATTATGATATGGCCATTATGACTTTGAGATTATGATTTTGAGATGACTTTGAGTTTGGGAGCGTATGGATTGCAATCCTAGATTTGTATGTTTAGTGGATTTAACTATGACTTTGAGTTTATGACTTTGAGGTGACTGGTACTGTGTGCAATACATGCCTTTCACATTTCTGGGAGCTAGCTACTCCACCCTTTTGATACATGAGGACACCCCTCATATTATCTGGTTGCCTGAGAGGTATCCCATCTGATTGTGAGATTATGATTTTGAGATTATGATGTTGAGATTATGACTTTGAGTTTCTGGGCTCGTGGTAGATGACTATCCTATATTTCCTTTATTACTCTTTTGCTTTGATTATACCTTATGATATTTCCAGTACTTCACTACTGTTTGTTTCGTTATCTTTGCTTGTATTATGTATCTGTTCACTGAGCTTTGTAAGCTCAGCCGCACGTTTTCTTTTCGTGTGCGGCAGGTTTTAGTTGGAAGATGGGTATGAGTGAAGAGACTTTGGACGTAGAAGACTTGATAGTTTTGGCCTAGAGATGATTAGAAGTTATTCTATTGTTAGAAATTGTTTTCGCTTTTGTAACCTTGTAATTTCAGTATTTCATTTGTAACCTTTGAGAATCTTGTATTACTTTTGAATGTATGCTTTGTTAGATCTGATATGAAACCATTTGCGTGACATCTTTACCCTTGTCGGGATGGGGTGTTACACTACCCTTTGGCATGCTAGACTTGGCCATGTACACTATAAAAGGATGCAAGATATGTCTAAGGATGGGTTAATCCCAACATTTGACATGGACATTGAAAAGTGTAAGACTTGCATGTTGACCAAAATAACTAATAAACCTTTTCAGGATGTAAAACGTGAGACTGAGCTCTTGGACCTAATACACAGTGACCTGTGTGATTTGCATACCACTCCCTCTTTGGGGAATAAAAAGTACTTTGTGACATTTATTGATGATGCCTCTAGGTTTTGTTATGTCTATCTGTTACATACTAAGGATGAAGCATTAGAAAAATTTAAAGTATTTAAAACTGAAGTTGAATTACAATTTGTCCATGATCAAAAGATTAAGGACTGATAGGGGAGGTGAGTACATGGATACTTTGTATTTTCAGTCTGTTGGTATAATCCATGAAACGACTGCTCCTTATACTCCTCAGCAAAATGGTATCTCTGAAAGGAAAAACAGAGTGCTGAAGGAGATGGTTAATTCCATGTTGTCCTATTCAGGGCTGAGTCAAGGGTTCTGGGTGAAGCTATGTTAACAGCTTGCTATTTATTAAATAGGGTTCCCAACAAAAGGAACAAGGTTACCCCTTATGAACTCTAGACTAAAAAGAAACCCAACCTGAATTATCTCAGGGTATGGGGATGTAGGGCTGTTGTAAGACTCCTTGATCAAAAGCAGAAAACTTTGGATGAAAGAGGCATTGAATGCATCTTTGTTGGATATGCTGAGCATTCCAAGGCATATAGGTTCTATGTTATTGAACCTAATGAATATGTTTCAATGAACTCAATAATTGAATCAAGGGATGCACTCTTTGATGAGAATAGATTCTCATCAGTCCCTAGACCAATTCAGAGGATTCCTAATGGAACTAATGACATTGGTGTATCAGAGGTCCCTGATGAGGTTGTGGTTCAACAACCTGAGCTCAGAAAGAGCAAAAGGATCAGGACTCCAAAGTTATTTGGACCTGAGTTTCAATTATATTTAATTGAAGGAACAAGGGATGAGATCTCTGACCAACACTCCTATTGCTTTAATGTTGAGGATGACCCCAAAACATTTGATGAAGCAATGAAGTCCCAGGATGTTGCTTTCTGGAAAGAAGCAATAAATGATGAGATGGACTCCATCATGGGCAACAACACTTGGGTGTTGGTTGATCTACCACCTGGTTGCAAACCTTTGGGTTGCAAATGGATTTTCAAAAAGAAAATGAAGGTAGATGGAACTATTGAAAAGTTCAAGGCTAGACTAGTCATTCAGGGCTTTAAACAAAAGTCAGGGATAGACTACTTTGATACTTATTCCCCTGAGGCTCGTATTAGTACCATAAGATTGCTGATTGCTTTGGCATCAATTCACAATCTGATTATTCATCAGATGGATGTGAAGACAGCTTTCTTGAATGGTGAATTGGATGAGGAGGTTTATATGAACCAACCTCAGGGCTTCATCATGCCTGGCAATGAAAACAAGGTGTGTAAACTGATTAAGTCCTTATATGGACTAAAACAGGCACCTAAGCAATGGCATCAAAAATTTGATGAAGTGGTTTTGTCTAGTGGTTATTTACTTAATCAGTCTGACAAATGTGTGCATAGCAAATTTGATGAAACTGGTAAAGGAGTCATCATTTGTCTATATATTGATGACATGCTGATCTTTGGCACTGACCAAAATCAAGTTAACCTAACAAAGGAATTTTTGTCATCGCGGTTCTCCATGAAGGACATGGGGGAGGCTGATGTTATCCTTGGTATAAGGATCAAACATGAGAGTAAGGGAATTTCTATCACTCAATCTCATTATATTGAGAAGGTACTTAAGGAAATTCAACCACTCTGATTGTACTCCAGTGAGTACACCTATGGATACAACTGAGAAGTTGATGCCTAATACTGGCAAGGTTGTATCTCAACTTGAGTATTCAAGGGTGATTATGTAACACCCCAACCCGACAAGGGCAAAGATGTCACAAATACATGGTTTCATATCAGATACAAGCATTCAAGAAATAAAATAGCGGAAGCCTTAACATTAAAATCCAAAGGAAAATAAGTCAACACGACTTATATCAAGTGCAAGACAGAAATAACGAAGTACAAAACAGAATCCAAAATGCCCAAACAATGGCATAACAGAAATAATATCCAAATGGTCACACTAGAATGACAAGGTCTAAACTTCACACAAGTTGCTCTCATCCCAAGTTAAACCCAGCTCCTAGCTTAAATGTACCTGCCGCAGGAAAAGAAATGCGGCTGAGCTACGAGAGCTCAGTGAACAGATATAACAGAAACAAGCAATAATACAGAATAATGAATAAGAAAAGAAATACGAACCGGTCAGAAATAATGTACAAGTATAATGTAACAGTAGTGAAAGGCAAGTGATATCAAGGTCATGTGAATATGTCAAGGTTAAGGAAAGTAGTACAGGTAAGTGTAAGGGTAACAGAAATCCACTACGAGCCCAGAAACAAATATCATATCAAGTCCAGTAATCAGGGTGTACGGAGGGGAGACCTCGGTACCAAATACAGGGTGAGGGGATACCTCTCAGGGGTGGAGTCGCGGGCTCCCAGGATGTAAAAGACGTGCATCGCACACGCCATCAGTCACCAGAGATAACAAGTCATATATCATATACAGAAAATAGAACAAGTCTAGGATGCATCCATACGCCCCAGGTGGCCAGAGTCTACCAATACACACCATATAATCAAGTCAGGGACGGGATAGGACATCTCTCTCCTACCCTAGAGTCAAGTCATCGGTGCATCAATGACAAGGACATGAACACCTCATGCCTGGTGGGTGGCTCGTAATATCAAACTGTGGGTCAAGGTTAAGTATCAAGTATCAAGTGTCAGGTGTCAAGTATCAGGTGTCAAGTATCAGGTATCAAGTATCAAGTGTCAGGTGTCAAGTATCAGGTATCAAGTATCAAGTCAGAAGGTTCATATCAGAGGGTTCAATATCAGGAGGTTCAATATCAGGAAGGTCAATATCAGGAGGTCAATATCAGGAGGTTCAAAGGTTCATAATAAAGTTCACTTTAAAAGTTTACTATTAAAAGGCCATTTTATAGGTGTCAAAAATAATTCTTAAATACTGGTTTCCATAAAAGTAATCTTTAAGCGGTTTTCAATAAGAAGGTCCTTTAAAAAAAATGATTTCTGTAAAGATAGTCTTACAAATAGTTTCTTAAAACATTTTCATAATTAATTAAAAAGATTTTCTCATCCAGTTATAATATCAAGTGTATCAAGGTTCAGGTCAAGGTTCATGGCAGGGTTCATAGCAAGGTGTGAAACAAAAGATCAAGGCAAGGTTCAACCAAAGGTTCAAGAATAAGTACAACAGATCAAGGTTCACAAACAGGGAAAACATAGCAATGGCATAGGGAAATCCTAATACGAATCAAGATCAACAACTCAAAAGAGAACGAAGGCACCTTACTGAAAAGGGCAGAATATCCGTACCTTATTCCAATGCAAGCACACAAAATAGAAAAGACTGACAGGAAATCAAATCACTCCCTCCTCGAACCTAAGGAGTAGAAGACAGAAATACGAAAGGGGTTTAAGTTATCTTCTCATTATAGTTCATCTTTACATTTTAAGAAACTTTCCAGATTTAGTAACTTTTTATTTTTAGCAGGTTTCCAGAATTAGTAAGTTACCATATTTAGCAAGATTCAAGTGATATAATTAAGTTAAGTCATTAATGCAGGCTTATTATGGAAGTCATGTTCATTTTGACAAGTTATACAAGTTCAGGGTTAATTATGACAAGTTTCGTAGTTCAGGTTATAGATGTAAATTTACCAAAGTTCAAGGTTAAAATAGAAATATTATAATTTACCAATCGAATACTTTATTTTCCAGAATTACACATTCGACCTTCAAGTTTCAAATATTTACAAGTTACACCCTTTTAGTTAATTAATTTACAAATTAAACCTTATAATTATGTAAATTACAATTTAACCTTTATTAATGTTACCTTTGTACATCAAGCCCTTCATTACTCATATTTATAGAAAATACCCTTTAAGATTAATTATGGCACGACAAGCCCTTCAACTTTTGGTAAATTACAAAATTAGTCCTTATACTTATCAAAATTGCAATACGATTCAATATTTATCCATAATTACATATTAAGCCTTTAAATAGTCAAAATTACACATTTCACCCTTTATAATATTAATAACACCGAGAACCCTTGAGTTTCCAGATTTTACATTTTTAGTCCCTCATTTTTATTTCTTTTCAATTCGCCATAATATTTACACATTAAATCCATATCTCGCTCAATTTACAAGTAAGGCCCTCATATTATAATTTTTATATATTCCCCCTGATCTATAAAAAATTACAAAAATATCCCACAATTTTTAATAATTACAAAACACCCCCTTACCTATTTATTTTCCAATCGGTATATAAAATATTTTATCAAAATCAAACCCTAACCATGCCAATCAATAAGTAATCATTATATCATCATTATACCATAATCATTACACCATTAATACACCAAAATCATCCTTAAAACCCTAACCCTAGTTCGTTCCCCTTTTTATTTCTTTTTCTTTCTTGATTTTCTAATTAGCCGATTATACAAACAATTCAACATCAATTATTTTAGGCCTAGACAAATCGAATGAACATTTTTCCCAGGTTATATTGATCATATGGAACGTAAATAAAATGGATATGAAGCCCAGAAAAATCGCATACAATTATTTAGGGTTTTAATCCGATTTTAGGGTTTATAACACATAAATTCATATACGACTTATATAGCATTCATGGATCGAATTCAACATTTTATATGATGTTTATATGATTAAAGCAACACAAGAAAAATACCAGACCAGATCTGGAATGAATGGAATAGGCTGGACGAAACTATTCCTCTCGGATGAATACTACGACACCACAAAATTTCCCACGAGCACACGAACGATCCCACGACCTTTTAGTCATTTTTCAAAGATCATATATGATGTGAGGAGCATGAGAAAAATGATAAACGAATTTTACAAAGGCCGAATGAATTAATTTGGATTTTACCTCAAAAATTACATGCGACAAAGAAATAATTCACAACGATCGAATCAGGCCAAGGACAACCTCAAAACTATTTTTCTTGCCTTCTATAGATGCCAAGGAACACTGGAAAAATGATCTTGAGCTTTGAGAAAATCGGATGGAGTGGGATGAATTTGTTTGAGCTTTTTAAGGTTTTTGGTAAGTGTATAAAAGAAAATAAAGGAGATAATTATATAAGGATGTTTTGGCCGAATTTTGGGGGGGGGGGGGGGGAGGACCTCTTCACATGGCATTATCAATGCCTAAATCAATATATTGAATTTTGACACATTTTCCTTAATTACTTTGGACTTATCATGTTTTTAATTTATTTTAGAATGTAACAAAATAAATAAATTGTAATTCGGTTCTAGTAAGGTGCCAAATAAATTTTTTGGACATGTAGAAATTTTATATAGTGTGTTACAAATTATTTGATTTCATTTGTAGTTCGTTTCCAGAGATTCGGGATTAATTCGGTACTTTAATTAAGCTTTAATTAAATTTTAAAGCTTCAGGGGTAATTTGGTAATTTTTGCATGTTTTAAATTTTCGGGTTTTACAACTCTTCCCCTCTTAAAAGAAAATTTCGTCCTCGAAATTTGCAAGGAATCAGTAATGAAACAGAATGGAGAACAGAACAGGGACATACCAGACGCCTTATCAGTCCGGTCACCAGAAAGCATAAAGACACGACCGGTATGAGGAGCAGGGGGAGGAGGATCAAGAAATTTCTCAAGTGCTGACGTAGATTGCTTAGGATAATTTCTCACTTGATGCTCAGAAGAACCACATCTGAAACAAGCACCAAACGTCGTACGACAAGCTCCAGTATGGTTTTTCCCACAAGAACCACAAACAGGTAGGGAAGTAGAGTACTCAGATGATCTCCTCTGCGAGTTTGATCCAGTAGCCCGATCTTGCTGATAGCCTCTAGAAGAATGATCTCTCCGCTGCCGTTTGGTTGACGCTGCGCTCCTGACGATCACCATCCTGCTTAGAAACTGACCTCGAATCTCGGCCCCTCGAATCTGATTTCTTCTGGTCGTAGCTCTTGCCCGAATACTCCTTGACATCCCAACTCTGAATCTGTTGCTGCACCTTGTCGCCATCACGGTCTCGCTTGTAACCAACGCCCTCATGAAAATCTCGATGTTGCGAGCTGCATCGCAACATGCTGACGGATCCGCAAACTCCGAATTAAGCCGACGATCAAGAAAATATGACAGAACAGAACATGAAGAATGACAGAGCAGAACAGGAAAATATGACAGAGCAGAATCAAGGAAAGATGACAGAGCATAACAGAAAAAGAGAGTGCGCGTGCGGAAACCTAATGTCAACCCAATCCTCACAGGTCAAGCCTAAGCTCTAAGGGTTTCTGAAGCCTTAGCTCTGATACCATAAATTGTAACACCCCAACCCGACAAGGGCAAAGATGTCACAAATACATGGTTTCATATCAGATACAAGCATTCAAGAAATAAAATAGTGGAAGCCTTAACATTAAAATCCAAAGGAAAATAAGTCAACACGACTTATATCAAGTGCAAGACAGAAATAACTAAGTACAAAACAGAATCCAAAATGCCCAAACAATGGCATAACAGAAATAATATCCAAATGGTCACACTAGAATGACAAGGTCTAAACTTCACACAAGTTGCTCTCATCCCAAGTTAAACCCAGCTCCTAGCTTAAATGTACCTGCCGCAGGAAAAGAAATGCGGCTGAGCTACGAGAGCTCAGTGAACAGATATAACAGAAACAAGCAATAATACAGAATAATGAATAAGAAAAGAAATACGAACCGGTCAGAAATAATGTACAAGTATAATGTAACAGTAGTGAAAGGCAAGTGATATCAAGGTCATGTGAATATGTCAAGGTTAAGGAAAGTAGTACAGGTAAGTGTAAGGGTAACAGAAATCCACTACGAGCCCAGAAACAAATATCATATCAAGTCCAGTAATCAGGGTGTACGGAGGGGAGACCTCGGTACCAAATACAGGGTGAGGGGATACCTCTCAGGGGTGGAGTCGCGGGCTCCCAGGATGTGAAAGACGTGCATCGCACACACCATCAGTCACCAGAGATAACAAGTCATATATCATATACAGAAAACAGAACAAGTCTAGGATGCATCCATACGCCCCAGGTGGCCAGAGTCTACCAATACACACCATATAATCAAGTCAGGGACGGGATAGGACATCTCTCTCCTACCCTAGAGTCAAGTCATCGGTGCATCAATGACAAGGACATGAACACCTCATGCCTGGTGGGTGGCTCGTAATATCAAACTGTGGGTCAAGGTTAAGTATCAAGTATCAAGTGTCAGGTGTCAAGTATCAGGTGTCAAGTATCAGGTGTCAAGTATCAAGTGTCAGGTGTCAAGTATCAGGTATCAAGTATCAAGTCAGAAGGTTCATATCAGAGGGTTCAATATCAGAAGGTTCAATATCAGGAAGGTCAATATCAGGAGGTTCAAAGGTTCATAATAAAGTTCACTTTAAAAGTTTACTATTAAAAGGCCATTTTATAGGTGTCAAAATAATTCTTAAATACTGGTTTCCATAAAAGTAATCTTTAAACGGTTTTCAATAAGAAGGTCCTTTAAAAAATGATTTCTGTAAAGATAGTCTTACAAATAGTTTCTTAAAACATTTTCATAATTAATTAAAAAGATTTTCTCATCCAGTTATAATATCAAGTGTATCAAGGTTCAGGTCAAGGTTCATGGCAGGGTTCAAAGCAAGGTGTGAAACAAAAGATCAAGGCAAGGTTCAACCAAAGGTTCAAGAATAAGTACAACAGATCAAGGTTCACAAACAGGGAAAACATAGCAATGGCATAGGGAAATCCTAATACGAATCAAGATCAACAACTCAAAAGAGAACGAAGGCACCTTACTGAAAAGGGCAGAATATCCGTACCTTATTCCAATGCAAGCACACAAAATAGAAAAGACTGACAGGAAATCAAATCACTCCCTCCTCGAACCTAAGGAGTAGAAGACAGAAATACGAAAGGGGTTTAAGTTATCTTCTCATTATAGTTCATCTTTACATTTTAAGAAACTTTCCAGATTTAGTAACTTTTTATTTTTAGCAGGTTTCCAGAATTAGTAAGTTACCATATTTAGCAAGATTCAAGTGATATAATTAAGTTAAGTCATTAATGTAGGCTTATTATGGAAGTCATGTTCATTTTGACAAGTTATACAAGTTCAGGGTTAATTATGACAAGTTTCGTAGTTCAGGGTTATAAATGTAAATTTACCAAAGTTCAAGGTTAAAATAGAAATATTATAATTTACCATTCGAATACTTTATTTTCCAGAATTACACATTCGACCTTCAAGTTTCAAATATTTACAAGTTACACCCTTTTAGTTAATTAATTTACAAATTAAACCTTATAATTATGTAAATTACAATTTAACCTTTATTATTGTTACCTTTGTACATCAAGCCCTTCATTACTCATATTTACAGAAAATACCCTTTAAGATTAATTATGGCACGACAAGCCCTTCAACTTTTGGTAAATTACAAAATTAGTCCTTATACTTATCAAAATTGCAATACGATTCAATATTTATCCATAATTACATATTAAGCCTTTAAATAGTCAAAATTACACATTTCACCCTTTATAATATTAATAACACCGAGAACCCTTGAGTTTCCAGATTTTACATTTTTAGTCCCTCATTTTTATTTCTTTTCAATTCGCCATAATATTTACACATTAAATCCATATCTCGCTCAATTTACAAGTAAGGCCCTCATATTATAATTTTTATATATTCCCCTTGATCTATAAAAAATTACAAAAATATCCCACAATTTTTAATAATTACAAAACACCCCCTTACCTATTTATTTTCCAATCGGTATATAAAATATTTTATCAAAATCAAACCCTAACCATCCCAATCAATAAGTAATCATTATATCATCATTATACCATAATCATTACACCATTAATACACCAAAATCATCCTTAAAACCCTAACCCTAGTTCGTTCCCCTTTTTATTTCTTTTTCTTTCTTGATTTTCTAATTAGCCGATTATACAAAAAATTCAACATCAATTATTTTAGGCCTAGAAAAATCGAATGAACATTTTTCCCAGGTTATATTGATCATATGGAACGTAAATAAAATGGATATGAAGCCCAGAAAAATCGCATACAATTATTTAGGGTTTTAATCCGATTTTAGGGTTTATAACACATAAATTCATATACGACTTATATAGCATGCATGGATCGAATTCAACATTTTATATGATGTTTATATGATTAAAGCAACACAAGAAAAATACCAGACCAGATCTGGAATGAATGGAATAGGCTGGACGAAACTATTCCTCTCGGATGAACACTACGACACCACAAAATTTCCCACGAGCACACGAATGATCCCACGACCTTGCAGTCATTTTTCACAGATCATATATGATGTGAGGAGCATGAGAAAAATGATAAACGAATTTTACAAAGGCCGAATGAATTAATTTGGATTTTACCTCAAAAATCACACGCGACAAAGAAATAATTCACAACGATCGAATCAGGCCAAGGACAACCTCAAAACTATTTTTATTGCCTTCTATAGATGCCAAGGAACACTGTAAAAATGATCTTGAGCTTTGAGAAAATCGGATGGAGTGGGATGAATTTGTTTGAGCTTTTTAAGGTTATTGGTAAGTGTATAAAAGAAAATAAAGGAGATAATTATATAAGGATGTTTTGGCCGAATTTTTTTGGGGAGGGGGGAGGACCTCTTCACACGGAATTATCAATGCCTAAATCAATATATTGAATTTTGACACATTTTCCTTAATTACTTTGGACTTATCATGTTTTTAATTTATTTTAGAATGTAACAAAATAAATAAATTGTAATTTGGTTCTAGTAAGGTGCCAAATAAATTTTTTGGACATGTATAAATGTTATATAGTTTGTTACAAATTATTTGATTTCATTTGTAGTTCGTTTCCAGAGATTCGGGATTAATTCGGTACTTTAATTAAGCTTTAATTAAATTTTAAAGCTTCAGGGGTAATTTGGTAATTTTTGCATGTTTTAAATTTTCGGGTTTTACAGATTGGCTGCCTGATGTATGCCATGACTTGTACCAGGCCTGATATTGCATTTGTAGTGGGAAAACTGAGCAGGTATACTAGTAATCCTAGTGCTCAGCACTAGCAAGCAATTCAGAGGGTACTGAAGTATTTGAAGAAAACTATGGATTATAGTCTCTCATATACTGGTTATCCTTCAGTATTAGAAGGGTACACTGATGCAAGTTGGATCAGTAACACTGAAGACAATTCGTCTACCAGTGGCTGGGTATTCCTACTTGGTGGAGGTGCAATTTCTTGGGCATCCAAGAAGCAAACTTGCATCATCAGTTCAACAATGGAATCTGAATTTGTGGCTTTAGCAGCTGCTGGTAAAGAGGCTGAATGGTTGAAAAACTTGCTTCTGGAGATTCCATTGTGGCCTAAACCTATAGCACCTATTTTTATCCGTTGTAATAGTGCAGCTACATTGGCAAAGGCTTATAGCCAAATGTACAATGGGAAGTCTAGACACTTAGGTGTCAAGCATAGCATGATTCGTGAGCTTATCATGAATGGGGTGGTATCTATAGAGTTTGTTAGATCTCAACAAAATTTAGCTGATCACTTGACGAAGGGTTTGGCTAGAGACTTGGTTATAAAGTCTGCTAAAGGGATGGGTTTAAAGTCCAACTTAGTCACTGAATGCTAAGACACCCAACTACCTCCTAAGGAAACTTGGGAGCTGAGTTCAATGTGGAAAGCTGAACATTTAGTGGACTCGAGCACATGTTTTACAATCATCCCAAGGTTGTGCTCGGAACTTGCTAGAAAGGAGGATAAAGTATTTACTTCTTAATGGTTAATTTCTTTGAAAAAGTGCTTGGCAGGAGCATGAATAAAGAGGAACTACCTATGTGAATGTTGAAGTTTTGCCACTTCAGGGAGCTTTGGACTTTTGGCTCTTACAACATTTATGAATTGGATATGGACACATGGCTTGTAAAGTGTCAGGAGCGTTTAAGTGTTTGAAAACTTGTGTGTATTTTATCTTCAGGTATTCGAATGGGTTGAAGGGTTCAATTCTTAGAACACATTGATTCTCGAATATTTGAACGTGTAATGTACTAAGATGGAAATTCAATCCTCAGGATATTTTCGTTTATGCACATGTTTTGTTTAATGTTTAATTTTCATGCAAAGGAAGTGAACTAAATTTGGGGAGGATTGTTGGAAAATTTAGTGCACTTGAGGGATCAGTTCACACCTGGTAATGGGTCAGGAGGTACGGAGTGTACACCCATCAGGTCCCTGACTACCCTGACTCAAATAGTGGTTAGGAGTAACTCATCAGAAGGTTTAATCCTTCACTGAGTTACTATTGCTAGTACTGAGTTAGTACTGCTGGTACTGAGTTTGTATTGCTGGTATTGAGTTAGTACTGCTGAGTTAGTACTGTTAAGTTAGTACTGCTGGTGCAGAGTTAGTACTACTGGTGCAGAGTTAGTACTGCTGGTATAAGTATGTAACTACTCTGACCTATTAGTGCAAATATTACGATATTTAAACTAAACGGTTTCTTCGGTTTTAATGATGACAAACATGTAACTTGTAATACATAACGTAAAATGTGCAAGTTACTTGTAAACACAAATCATCAATGCATACTTCATCAACACTTCCCGATGTCTCAAGTATGCTTCAACGAAGTCGTAGATTTCCATCCCGACATAAATCACTCAAGGTATGGACAAACAAATCTACTACTTGACAAATGATCAAAGGATTATATTTTTCTAAACTTCACATTTTTAATGTGACAAAACATTTTTTCAAAAATATATTTTACAAATTATTTTTGAATTAAAAAGAAATGTTTTATTTTGAAAAATAAATTTGAAAACTCCCAACAGCCATTTTTCCCCCCAAAACAGCTCCAACTTCCCCAAATAAACCTTCCCCACTAAAGACAAAAAAGGGAGCGTCCAACGGCACCTTTAAGTATGGACGGCTCCACTAAATTTAGTGGAGCCGTCGGGTATTTAGTGGAGCCGTGGGTCTGTAACGGTCAGATTTTCCCTTGCCTATAAATAGTGGACCATTCCACACTTCCAACTTGATTTTTCCAGTCCTTTTTCTCTGGTCTTATCCCTCTTCACTTAGATAACTTTCTTTGATCATTTGGAGAGTCTTAGGTTGTTTAAGAGTGATCCAATCATCCACTCAAGTGATCCTCTTCATTCCTCTTGATTAGCAAGAGAAGAACACAAAGTATCCTAGATACAAAGTGTTGTCATCCCTCTTGATTAGCAAGAGAAGAATACAAAGTATCCTAGATACAAAGTGTTGTCATCCCTCTTGATTAGCAAGAGAAGAACACAAAGTATCCAAGTAGATACAAAGTGTTGTCATCCCTCTTGATTAGCAAGAGAAGAACACAAAGTATCCAAGTAGATACAAAGTGTTGGAGTTGTTAGGTCTTGTAACATTTGTTACACTCTTGATTGTATCATAGAATACATCAAGATTACTTTTCTTTTGTGAGAGAGTGAGTCAAGATCATTGTGATCTTAAGAGATAGTGAAGATCTCTTGAAGCCATTGGGCTTGTGTGATTGATCATGTGGATCAAGGGTAGATCGTGGTAGATTGGTGCTAGCTAAGATTAGCACTCGACATCTAGCTTAGTGTCGGAAATAGGATAAGCAACGTATATGGTGTAGATCGGGTAGATCGTGGTAGATTGGTGCTAGCTAAGATTAGCACTCGACATCTAGCTTAGTGTCGAAAAACAAGTTAAGCGACGTGTACGGTTTTCTCCGCCTAAAGGGAGTTTGTTGATTAGTGAAGTAACTCTCGAGTTGGGTACTCGGGGAGTGGAGTAGGGCGAAGAGGAGCTTCGTGACCGAACCACTATAAATCACCGTGTCCGGTTTGCGCCTTCTAACTTATCTCTTTACTTTCATTTCATTAGTTATCGCTTTATATTTATATTTGCATTGCATATGTGTTTGTGTGGCTTGTTGCTCATGTAGTGATTGATCATGTATGTTCCATGGTTTGATTGTGCATATGTTGTAGTTTACTATAGTCATCTCTAGATGCTATATACTCATTGTTGACACTCTTCATATTACGTCACACTTGATCGGGTGTTTGATACAAAAGTTTTAAGTTTTTAAATGGAAACGTATTCACCCCCCCTCTACGGTTTCCACAATTGATATCAGAGCCACGTCGCTCAAATTTTTAAAACAAATGGTTTTCAAAATTGAGTACGATCCATGTATCAAATTACCCATGAAGGTGATAAAAATATGAAAAGTATTTAGTTGCTTAATACTTACAAGTTTTGTTATTAAGTATACTTTGTCATACTAGCTTGAAGGTTTTCTTAAACCACTAAAAGAACAGTGTCATTAAGTGTCCGGTCATGTTTTCAGAACGAGTCATTAAGTCATGCAGTTCTGAATCAGAAAATAGACCACGGTACCACTAAACATTGTACGGTACCGTTATATTTAATGGTACCTGATGCGTGGTTTTGCGACCTTACAACAGGTTTTACCTCTCGAGGGATCACAAGAGGCTTGCAATCCCTACCAGGCAGTGTACCTGACCGATGTAGTATAGTGTAGTGGCAAGTACCGGGGGATTGATCGTTCTCTAGGGGAATAGTGTCGTTAGGATTGAAAAACTATTCTAATAGGTCTAAGGATGAGGGAAGATTCTTTTTGTATTTTTATAATTTTTTATGAAAGCAAGTAAAATCTCGGGTTTGAAGGAGTGGGCGGAATTAGTTGCTAGTCAACTAACCCAAATAACTACAATTGCAAATAAAATAAAATAACTGAAAATGAAAAGGTTGTGGAACTTATATGGAGAGAAATGTGTTTACTTAGATTTCCTTACTTCCTAACTATCTTTTACCGGTTGATTAGTGTGTATTAATTGCGTGGATGACGGGTGTATTCCTTAATACCAATCGTGGGGTGGCGTACGTACTTCCCCAACTGTATAAGCTCCTACTTCACTCCTATGTCGAGCCGGCTAAGAAGCTCCTAACATAGGATCACTAGAATTCGCTCATGCATTAAATACAACCATAAAAACCTTAGTACGCATTGGTTCATGTTTCTTAAGACGTTCAAGCAAGTTACCGTATAGGAGGTTAGCCAGTTTTCTTAAGCCTAACATCGATAAACAATCATCCAATACAATTAATAACACACCAACAACCAATAATCAATAGTTAGGTTTCATTAGATCTAAGCAAACACACGATAAATCTAGCCTAGCATGTTAATTAAAAGACAAGAACAAGATATAATCAAACAACACATAGACATATTGAATGATTAATTGATTACTTATCTTCAATTAAACATGGGAGATCCAAGGGTATAAAACCCTTAAAAATGGCAGAAAATTCGCCTTAGGGTTTCTCCTCACAAAGTTGCACACTATGAATAAAAATTACAAAACTATATATAGAATTTAGGGTCTGACGGCGTCACGTTGTAGGAGGTGACGCCGTCACCTCGCCGCGGCTAGGGTTCCCGGATGGTCTTCCTGACGCCGTCCCTCTTTAATCCTCCAAAATCCGCTCTGGCGCGTCAAGGGTTGACGCCGTCAAAATTGTGCTTGACGCCGTCTCTCTTTAACTTAAACCGTGACGACCTTGATCACCTTAAAGGGTGACGCCGTCAGATTTTCATTGTAAAACTCTCTGGCGCGTCACGTGTATTTTGTCATATCCACCTCTTTTGCCAAGCCGTGACGCCGTCAGGAGCAATCCTTGACGCCGTCACGTGTACTTTTCCAGCAGCTTTGGAGACTTTGTCGTTTTCTTCACTTTTATGCTCCAAAAACGTCCAAAATGCTTCCTTTTCCAGATTTCTTCTCCAAAGTACCTAAAATGACAAAAGGAACGATTTAGGGCTTAAATGACCCCCTAAAAGCGGTACACTTTTCGCTTCATCAAATACCCTTACACTTGAGATTTGCTTGTCCTCAAGCAAATGCGCTTTTATTCTAATCAAAATACAAGTTAGGGGTCATTTAACGCTAATATAAAAGTAATTACAACAAATAGTCGTTCCACTTTAATCATAATAAGCACGGAGATTACAAACTAGCACCTCACAAGTAGTGTTTAGATACTCACATCTCTCAGGTGTCATAAAAGTATATCTCATAAATGAAAATGGATAATATCTCTCACTACCTGTCATAGCAAATAGATTACCATAGGCTTGGGAAAGGATCGAAAACCTCCTCCACTAGGCGTAAGCACCTAAGATAAACTATCAAAGAGGGCTTTTAAACGGGTTATAACGTTAGGTGTAGGGATATGATAAACACGGTTTTGTTGGATAAGGGATATTTTACTGGTGGCGAGTTAAAGATCTTGATTAATTACATGTACAATATGGCGTTGCTAAGTCAAGACTCGACTCGACTTAAGCTAAAAACAAAATAACAAAAACATAAAATGAAACGGGATGGTAGTCCGTATGTTTTTTTTCTACTTTTCTTTTTCTCATTTTTTTGTATTTTTCTTTATTTTTTCGATTTTTTTTTTTTTTTTTTTTTTTTTTTCATACACTCTTGCCCTACCATCCAAAATAATACAATGCAGGGGCGTTGCATTCCCCTTACACTTGAACTTTTACATAACTTTACAATTAACTATTCTAATGACTCGAATTAAGATAATCGAAACACTTGGAGTACTTTTAAAATATTTAGCACATATGGGGGTAATAATGTTGTTCTTCCCCATTACTCCATTACACTAGTACTTTACCCATGAGTCCCAATCGTCCCAAAACAATATGTACAAGGATATGACTCGACTTAGCAACCATGTAATCAATTAGATAATTAACTTGGGGTTTAAACAAATGTTGTAACAATAATGCACTAAAGATGAGTGCATACAAGGTAGGCTAAGGCGATTTGGGTGTACATTTAAGTGGGGTGTAACAAATTCTTACTTTAAGTAAAATGCTTAAAGTTAGAAACGAAAAGATAGGCTCTGAGGGGTGTACTAGGGGTATCGTGTACTAAAAATGAGTACAACGCAAAGGGTGTGGGAGAATTACTTGACCAATGTAGCTAACGTAATTATAACAAAAACACAGGTGTAAAACAATGGGTTAATCCTAATGCCTCTTATCATATAGTAAATCTAACTACACGAATGTAGTCTCACTTGTGGCCTCGGAATGGTCCTAACGCAAGTTCTAGAATCTAAGTGCTACCGGTACACACATCATAGCATAAATGCTTTTCCTACCAACTCTAGGGGCGAACCTCACATATTTGGGGGTGGAAAATTTTTTAGTGGTATGGTTTTGTGCTAGTCATATAACTCCTATCCATGAGACGCTCATTAAGACCAAAGTTTCACTCCTATATGTTGTAAAAAAAATTTAAATTTGGCACTAAAATTGCCCTAACAGATATTTCTCTCAGTTTTATTACACATCTACCATTAAGCAAACAAAAATCAAGTGCAATTGTATTCTCTAAGGTATCGTACTTTACCCCCCCCCCCCCCCTTACACTTAAGATGAACATTGTCCCCAATGTTCAAATAACAAGATGTAAAAGTAATAAGGTAAAAGAATGAAATCAAATACTCCCCTGATTCGCTCGGTGGATAAAGAGGTAACATGGTTAGATCTTCTTCCAAGGTAATGTTGAAGCTCCAAGACTAAAGCATCGCCAAAAGCTAGATTCCACATACATTTCTTTGTCCAAAATAACCTGTTAAACCTGAGAAAACAAACAAGAAAACCTGCATAACATCGGCGGGATAAATCTATATAAGTATATAATGCTTGTGGAATGATTATTTTGCAGATTCCTGGAGTATATAAGTTAGAGATTTAATAAAAACTTTTTATGATTCCGGTAGAAAAACAAAACTTTCAAAAATTTCAGAAAATTAAAACCTGACGCCGTCAGGTTGTAATGCCTGACGCCGTCAGAAATGATCTGACAGAATTCTCATGTTAAGTTTCCGGAAAATTTCTGGAAAAACCTATACCTTACTTCCTGGAATTCCTGCAAAACATCATTATGACTCGATACAAGCATTTGACTCAAACAATTACTAATATGTATGTTAATTTAATATTGTTATGATTCATGTTCATTTGTTCTAATAAACCGATTTGGATTTCCCTTACACTTATCTTTTGCAAAATACCTTTATATGTAGTTAAGACGAAGTTAAAAACAAGATAAAGCATTTTCACAATTTAGTTTCGAACATGAATCAATAATAATAAAAATTAAACATACATATGGAAGCAAATAAAATCAAGCAAACAAATAAATAAACACACAAAAAGCAAATAAATCTTGGGTTGCCTCCCAAGAAGCGCTTGTTTTTATTCGAGTCACGAGCCTGACTCTGCCCTTATTTAACGGATAAAGGAGAGGTTTTCCCTACACTTAGGGTTAAGTGCGGGTGATAGTAGCGATACACACCGACTCAGTATGAGTATGCCACGTGAGGAAAGAGTGGTGGATGAATTATATGCTCAAAGGGGTGTGCTCCTTTCATCATAACCTTACCTAGTTCACTTTGGTCAATGGGTGAATTAAAGTTTTCTCCTAAAAAGGGATCATCTTCTATCAACTTCGAGAGATTCCTAGTTGGGAATCCATCTTGACCTAATAAACCCGGTTTAAACCCATAATGTTTCTTGTGATCAATCATGAATGGGTGATGTAGACATGTAAGGTCATTTTTCACTCCTATATTGTCTTCCTCACTATAAGGCTTAGAGTCTACTACCTTAATCTTAACATTACCCGGACTATATGTTTTGATGGGTGGATCGGGACCTAATTCAATTCCTAAATTTTCATCCAAGGATGGAAGATTAGGTAACGGTTTTGGCTGAGGCTCCGGTTCATCAAAACTAGGAACTTCCATATAACTAAAAGAAAGGTTATGACTACAAGTATTCAAACCTATATCCTCTAGTTGTGTTTGGTCCAAGGGTTCTACCTCTATTGGGGTTCCTATAGTCTCTTCTACTTCTTCTGGGTAAGTCAAGGGCGGTGTGTATGCCTCAGACAATGGTGGGACTTGTGGGGTACTTAGTGGGCTTGGGTTCTCTACTATATCCTCCATCACATTAAGATCACCAATGTGTTCATCTTGTATTATGGTAATGCCTAACCATGACATGCAACTAGGTGGCTAAACTCTACCCTCACGTGTGTCGTATGTTTTGGTGAAATCTATCCCACTCATGCAACTAACCATCTCAGAATCTTGGTTTGATTCTAAGTCCATGTTCTTAGAAACTAGGTCTCTTTGCTCATATGAATCCACCAATTCGTTCCACTTATGGGTCATGGTTAGGAAGCTTTCATCAAAATTCATCCAAAGGGCCTGACTAAAAGGAATTGATCCAGATAATGCTCGTCTAATAGAAATCTCACATGCATAGAATTCATTAAACCCATCTAACCTTACCCCTAACTCCTTTTGGAAATCACAAAGATCACACAAAAATTCATAGGAATGATAGGAAACAAATCTATTGGTGAAATATAATTGTTCCTCTATTGTCAATGATCTAAATGGAATTTCATCCATCATAGTGACAAATGAAAATGGTTTTACAAACAAAGGGCACAAAGAAAAAGATAGACTACAAGAAATCCTAAAAAAAAAAATAAAAAATCTCACTAGAAAGGAATCTAGTGAGTAGACCTAATAAAATAAAAATTCAACCTAAACAATAACTATTCCCCGGCAGCGGCGCCAAAAACTTGATGCGTGGTTTTGCGACCTTACAACAGGTTTTACCTCTCGAGGGATCTCAAGAGGCTTGCAATCCCCACCAGGCAGTGTACCTGACCGATGTAGTATAGTGTAGTGGCAAGTACCGGGGGATTGATCGTTCTCTAGGGGAATAGTGTCGTTAGGATTGAAAAACTATTCTAATAGGTCTAAGGATGAGGGAAGATTCTTTTTGTATTTTTATAATTTTTTATGAAAGCAAGTAAAATCTCGGGTTTGAAGGAGTGGGCGGAATTAGTTGCTAGTCAACTAACCCAAATAACTACAATTGCAAATAAAATAAAATAACTGAAAATGAAAAGGTTGTGGAACTTATATGGAGAGAAATGTGTTTACTTAGATTTCCTTACTTCCTAACTATCTTTTACCGGTTGATTAGTGTGTATTAATTGCGTGGATGACGGGTGTATTCCTTAATACCAATCGTGGGGTGGCGTACGTACTTCCCCAACTGTATAAGCTCCTACTTCACTCCTATGTCGAGCCGGCTAAGAAGCTCCTAACATGGGATCACTAGAATTCGCTCATGCATTAAATACAACCATAAAAACCTTAGTACGCATTGGTTCATGTTTCTTAAGACGTTCAAGCAAGTTACCGTATAGGAGGTTAGCCAGTTTTCTTAAGCCTAACATCGATAAACAATCATCCAATACAATTAATAACACACCAACAACCAATAATCAATAGTTAGGTTTCATTAGATCTAAGCAAACACACGATAAATCTAGCCTAGCATGTTAATTAAAAGACAAGAACAAGATATAATCAAACAACACATAGACATATTGAATGATTAATTGATTACTTATCTTCAATTAAACATGGGAGATCCAAGGGTATAAAACCCTTAAAAATGGCAGAAAATTCGCCTTAGGGTTTCTCCTCACAAAGTTGCACACTATGAATAAAAATTACAAAACTATATATAGAATTTAGGGTCTGACGGCGTCACGTTGTAGGAGGTGACGCCGTCACCTCGCCGCGGCTAGGGTTCCCGGATGGTCTTCCTGACGCCGTCCCTCTTTAATCCTCCAAAATCCGCTCTGGCGCGTCAAGGGTTGACGCCGTCAAAATTGTGCTTGACGCCGTCTCTCTTTAACTTAAACCGTGACGACCTTGATCACCTTAAAGGGTGACGCCGTCAGATTTCCATTGTAAAACTCTCTGGCGCGTCACGTGTATTTTGTCATATCCACCTCTTTTGCCAAGCCGTGACGCCGTCAGGAGCAATCCTTGACGCCGTCACGTGTACTTTTCCAGCAGCTTTGGAGACTTTGTCGTTTTCTTCACTTTTATGCTCCAAAAACGTCCAAAATGCTTCCTTTTCCAGATTTCTTCTCCAAAGTACCTAAAATGACAAAAGGAACGATTTAGGGCTTAAATGACCCCCTAAAAGCGGTACACTTTTCGCTTCATCAAATACCCTTACACTTGAGATTTGCTTGTCCTCAAGCAAATGCGCTTTTATTCTAATCAAAATACAAGTTAGGGGTCATTTAACGCTAATATAAAAGTAATTACAACAAATAGTCGTTCCACTTTAATCATAATAAGCACGGAGATTACAAACTAGCACCTCACAAGTAGTGTTTAGATACTCACATCTCTCAGGTGTCATAAAAGTATATCTCATAAATGAAAATGGATAATATCTCTCACTACCTGTCATAGCAAATAGATTACCATAGGCTTGGGAAAGGATCAAAAACCTCCTCCACTAGGCGTAAGCACCTAAGATAAACTATCAAAGAGGGCTTTTAAACGGGTTATAACGTTAGGTGTAGGGATATGATAAACACGGTTTTGTTGGATAAGGATATTTTACTGGTGGCGAGTTAAAGATCTTGATTAATTACATGTACAATATGGCGTTGCTAAGTCAAGACTCGACTCGACTTAAGCTAAAAACAAAATAACAAAAACATAAAATGAAACGGGATGGTAGTCCGTATGTTTTTTTTCTACTTTTCTTTTTCTCATTTTTTTGTATTTTTCTTTATTTTTTCGATTTTTTTTTTTTTTTTTTTTTTTCATACACTCTTGCCCTACCATCCAAAATAATACAATGCAGGGGCGTTGCATTCCCCTTACACTTGAACTTTTACATAACTTTACAATTAACTATTCTAATGACTCGAATTAAGATAATCGAAACACTTGGAGTACTTTTAAAATATTTAGCACATATGGGGGTAATAATGTTGTTCTTCCCCATTACTCCATTACACTAGTACTTTACCCATGAGTCCCAATCGTCCCAAAACAATATGTACAAGGATATGACTCGACTTAGCAACCATGTAATCAATTAGATAATTAACTTGGGGTTTAAACAAATGTTGTAACAATAATGCACTAAAGATGAGTGCATACAAGGTAGGCTAAGGCGATTTGGGTGTACATTTAAGTGGGGTGTAACAAATTCTTACTTTAAGTAAAATGCTTAAAGTTAGAAACGAAAAGATAGGCTCTGAGGGGTGTACTAGGGGTATCGTGTACTAAAAATGAGTACAACGCAAAGGGTGTGGGAGAATTACTTGACCAATGTAGCTAACGTAATTATAACAAAAACACAGGTGTAAAACAATGGGTTAATCCTAATGCCTCTTATCATATAGTAAATCTAACTACACGAATGTAGTCTCACTTGTGGCCTCGGAATGGTCCTAACGCAAGTTCTAGAATCTAAGTGCTACCGGTACACACATCATAGCATAAATGCTTTTCCTACCAACTCTAGGGGCGAACCTCACATATTTGGGGGTGGAAAATTTTTTAGTGGTACGGTTTTGTGCTAGTCATATAACTCCTATCCATGAGACGCTCATTAAGACCAAAGTTTCACTCCTATATGTTGTAAAAAAAATTTAAATTTGGCACTAAAATTGCCCTAACAGATATTTCTCTCAGTTTTATTACACATCTACCATTAAGCAAACAAAAATCAAGTGCAATTGTATTCTCTAAGGTATCGTACTTTACCCCCCCCCCCCTTACACTTAAGATGAACATTGTCCCCAATGTTCAAATAACAAGATGTAAAAGTAATAAGGTAAAAGAATGAAATCAAATACTCCCCTGATTCGCTCGGTGGATAAAGAGGTAACATGGTTAGATCTTCTTCCAAGGTAATGTTGAAGCTCCAAGACTAAAGCATCGCCAAAAGCTAGATTCCACATACATTTCTTTGTCCAAAATAACCTGTTAATCCTGAGAAAACAAACAAGAAAACCTGCATAACATCGGCGGGATAAATCTATATAAGTATATAATGCTTGTGGAATGATTATTTTGCAGATTCCTGGAGTATATAAGTTAGAGATTTAATAAAAACTTTTTATGATTCCGGTAGAAAAACAAAACTTTCAAAAATTTCAGAAAATTAAAACCTGACGCCGTCAGGTTGTAATGCCTGACGCCGTCAGAAATGATCTGACAGAATTCTCATGTTAAGTTTCCGGAAAATTTCTGGAAAAACCTATACCTTACTTCCTGGAATTCCTGCAAAACATCATTATGACTCGATACAAGCATTTGACTCAAACAATTACTAATATGTATGTTAATTTAATATTGTTATGATTCATGTTCATTTGTTCTAATAAACCGATTTGGATTTCCCTTACACTTATCTTTTGCAAAATACCTTTATATGTAGTTAAGACGAAGTTAAAAACAAGATAAAGCATTTTCACAATTTAGTTTCGAACATGAATCAATAATAATAAAAATTAAACATACATACGGAAGCAAATAAAATCAAGCAAACAAATAAATAAACACACAAAAAGCAAATAAAGCTTGGGTTGCCTCCCAAGAAGCGCTTGTTTTTATTCGAGTCACGAGCCTGACTCTGCCCTTATTTAACGGATAAAGGAGAGGTTTTCCCTACACTTAGGGTTAAGTGCGGGTGATAGTAGCGATACACACCGACTCAGTATGAGTATGCCACGTGAGGAAAGAGTGGTGGATGAATTATATGCTCAAAGGGGTGTGCTCCTTTCATCATAACCTTACCTAGTTCACTTTGGTCAATGGGTGAATTAAAGTTTTCTCCTAAAAAGGGATCATCTTCTATCAACTTCGAGAGATTCCTAGTTGGGAATCCATCTTGACCTAATAAACCCGGTTTAAACCCATAATGTTTCTTGTGATCAATCATGAATGGGTGATGTAGACATGTAAGGTCATTTTTCACTCCTATATTGTCTTCCTCACTATAAGGCTTAGAGTCTACTACCTTAATCTTAACATTACCCGGACTATATGTTTTGATGGGTGGATCGGGACCTAATTCAATTCCTAAATTTTCATCCAAGGATGGAAGATTAGGTAACGGTTTTGGCTGAGGCTCCGGTTCATCAAAACTAGGAACTTCCATATAACTAAAAGAAAGGTTATGACTACAAGTATTCAAACCTATATCCTCTAGTTGTGTTTGGTCCAAGGGTTCTACCTCTATTGGGGTTCCTATAGTCTCTTCTACTTCTTCTGGGTAAGTCAAGGGCGGTGTGTATGCCTCAGACAATGGTGGGACTTGTGGGGTACTTAGTGGGCTTGGGTTCTCTACTATATCCTCCATCACATTAAGATCACCAATGTGTTCATCTTGTATTATGGTAATGCCTAACCATGACATGCAACTAGGTGGCTAAACTCTACCCTCACGTGTGTCGTATGTTTTGGTGAAATCTATCCCACTCATGCAACTAACCATCTCAGAATCTTGGTTTGATTCTAAGTCCATGTTCTTAGAAACTAGGTCTCTTTGCTCATATGAATCCACCAATTCGTTCCACTTATGGGTCATGGTTAGGAAGCTTTCCTCAAAATTCATCCAAAGGGCCTGACTAAAAGGAATTGATCCAGATAATGCTCGTCTAATAGAAATCTCACATGCATAGAATTCATTAAACCCATCTAACCTTACCCCTAACTCCTTTTGGAAATCACAAAGATCACACAAAAATTCATAGGAATGATAGGAAACAAATCTATTGGTGAAATATAATTGTTCCTCTATTGTCAATGATCTAAATGGAATTTCATCCATCATAGTGACAAATGAAAATGGTTTTACAAACAAAGGGCACAAAGAAAAAGATAGACTACAAGAAATCCTAAAAAAAATAAAATAAAAAATCTCACTAGAAAGGAATCTAGTGAGTAGACCTAATAAAATAAAAATTCAACCTAAACAATAACTATTCCCCGGCAGCGGCGCCAAAAACTTGATGCGTGGTTTTGCGACCTTACAACAGGTTTTACCTCTCGAGGGATCTCAAGAGGCTTGCAATCCCCACCAGGCAGTGTACCTGACCGATGTAGTATAGTGTAGTGGCAAGTACCGGGGGATTGATCGTTCTCTAGGGGAATAGTGTCGTTAGGATTGAAAAACTATTCTAATAGGTCTAAGGATGAGGGAAGATTCTTTTTGTATTTTTATAATTTTTTATGAAAGCAAGTAAAATCTCGGGTTTGAAGGAGTGGGCGGAATTAGTTGCTAGTCAACTAACCCAAATAACTACAATTGCAAATAAAATAAAATAACTGAAAATGAAAAGGTTGTGGAACTTATATGGAGAGAAATGTGTTTACTTAGATTTCCTTACTTCCTAACTATCTTTTACCGGTTGATTAGTGTGTATTAATTGCGTGGATGACGGGTGTATTCCTTAATACCAATCGTGGGGTGGCGTACGTACTTCCCCAACTGTATAAGCTCCTACTTCACTCCTATGTCGAGCGGCTAAGAAGCTCCTAACATGGGATCACTAGAATTCGCTCATGCATTAAATACAACCATAAAAACCTTAGTACGCATTGGTTCATGTTTCTTAAGACGTTCAAGCAAGTTACCGTATAGGAGGTTAGCCAGTTTTCTTAAGCCTAACATCGATAAACAATCATCCAATACAATTAATAACACACCAACAACCAATAATCAATAGTTAGGTTTCATTAGATCTAAGCAAACACACGATAAATCTAGCCTAGCATGTTAATTAAAAGACAAGAACAAGATATAATCAAACAACACATAGACATATTGAATGATTAATTGATTACTTATCTTCAATTAAACATGGGAGATCCAAGGGTATAAAACCCTTAAAAATGGCAGAAAATTCGTCTTAGGGTTTCTCCTCACAAAGTTGCACACTATGAATAAAAATTACAAAACTATATATAGAATTTAGGGTCTGACGGCGTCACGTTGTAGGAGGTGACGCCGTCACCTCGCCGCGGCTAGGGTTCCCGGATGGTCTTCCTGACGCCGTCCCTCTTTAATCCTCCAAAATCCGCTCTGGCGCGTCAAGGGTTGACGCCGTCAAAATTGTGCTTGACACCGTCTCTCTTTAACTTAAACCGTGACGACCTTGATCACCTTAAAGGGTGACGCCGTCAGATTTTCATTGTAAAACTCTCTGGCGCGTCAAGTGTATTTTGTCATATCCACCTCTTTTGCCAAGCCTTGACGCCGTCAGGAGCAATCCTTGACGCCGTCACGTGTACTTTTCCAGCAGCTTTGGAGACTTTGTCATTTTCTTCACTTTTATGCTCCAAAAACGTCCAAAATGCTTCCTTTTCCAGATTTATTCTCCAAAGTACCTAAAATGACAAAAGGAACGATTTAGGGCAATATTTGATCAAATAAATACGATTTAGGGCTTAAATGACCCCCTAAAAGCGGTACACTTTTCGCTTCATCAGTACCGTGGGTCATTTAACGGTGCCGTGCATCTGATTGTCTGTTTTTCATTTTTGGTTCATTTTCAAAAATCCATATAAAATCAACCATGAGTCTGTACGAGTCGTGTCGCCCATCATTTTGAACGATGTTGAGTCTACTTTCATTTGAGAAACTTTTTTATGAATTAGTTCTAAATGAAAGTATGTTAAAGTCCTTGATTTTCAACTAAAGGTCTTCTGGTCATGCAGTTTGCGTAAATTTTTGGTCAAACTGAAAAAGGGCGATTCAACTTTTAAACCTTGACATGTTTTCAAAGTGCTCAGCAAAAATATTTGAAATGGGGAGGAAACCAATTCATTGTCAAATAAAATCAAGCTTAGTATACATTGTTATACCTAATACACAAAATGACGATAAGTATTTTTGTGTGTTAAATTGCTATTTGCTTATTATAGTTTTTCGGTTTATGCATTTATAAGGCTCATGCTAAATCACTTACACTATATTAAGTAATTAGTTTGCATTGCATATAGGCATCAACCATTTGTCTTGCATTTGTTGCAAGTTCTTAAAATGGTTTAGTAACTTTCTTAGGAATAGAAACTAAGTTGGTAGATCATGTGTGTCGAAAGATATTGTCTTACACAATTATTTTTCCAAAGGTTTAAGTGTAAAAAGTATATCACCCCAAAACACTTAACACTTTCATAAAATTCGTAACATGATCCTTAAAACATCACATCATTTTGTCTTGTTTGACCATGGGTTGTCTAAACAAGATAAAAGGTCATTTTAATACATTAGTATTTAAGTAAAAGAAAATGTATTAAACTTGCATTGATTTAACACACATACAAAATGTTTTAAACATTTAGTATTTTACGTATGTGGTATAAAAATGGTTAAGATAATTATTTTTATACTAATGAGGTGTCGAAAAACTAAGAGTATTATACATAATAATATAAATAGTTTTTCTCAAATAAAAATAAATGACAATATCAAAGTAGTAACTTAGTTTGTCATTAACCTCACACATACAACTAGTGTTAAAATAAATGGAACACACTCCTTAAATTTTTATTTTCTTTTTAAAAAGGGAGTGATTGTGAGGGTCAAGAAAGATTTCGAGTACATATCAATTCATTATTCAAATTATGATTGATATCATCATCGAATCTAATTGACAAGTTTTCGAGTGTGGACATGAAATTGGAGTCATTATTTGTTTAGCTTCAAGATAACATCAAAACATGATGAAACATATTATCTTGAATCTACATACTCAATCACACTTGATTGTTATGAAAATAATGATGTCCTCTCAAGACGAAAATAATATGCATCGGATCATAACTCACACTTGTGTTGAAGATGCCATATTGAGTCTTGTTGTCCAATAGTTGTGTTCCAAACATTAAACTAATATGTTTAAAAGATGCATAAAATACACAACTAAGTAGGAGTGACAACTTGGATGTTTCATCCGAAATATACAAGTAATTTACATTGCAATGCAATTAGTAAATGTGTCATTTCCGAAAAACCAAACAAGAGCAAACAAACAACATATGTAAAATTTGCTCATGAACGACTCAACACTCAATGTCACATGTCTAGTAAAAGTGTCACACATAATATGTTATTAACTATTATGTAAGTCATCAATCTTTGAGAATATCACATGTATTTCTCTTATCAAAAGATTGACAAAGGATAACTTATATCCCATGCATCTTATTTTCTTTGTGACATGAATGGTTATGTTACAAGAGAATACATTGCATCCTGTTAACAAATATAGGATATTAGAGTTGAATAATAACCTAATACGTCATGTGTCATTGCATAAACAAGTAAAATTAGTCATACACTAAAATACTTGTTTCACAAAGCATTCATAAGAGTGATAAGTTTCCTCTTAGAAAAGCATACTTGTTGAAATAAACAGTATGTCTCATTTTAAATAAAATGCTCACAAGATCTATTGAGGTAAGTAACCTTTACTAGATTCTCACTCAAGATATGCAAAGGAGCATTCTTGAAACACACACGATGTAGTAGATTCTACATTGTATCACATTAGAGTGTCTCTTGGTTCTAGGAAACCAAATCATGTTAAAATAACATGTAACAACTCAACCAACAAAGATGTTTTCCAAGAGATCATAAAATACACCATCTCCGTCAAATAACCTCTAAATCTCAAACACGAAATTAAAATATTTCGCTTGCCTTTGTTAGGAGTTGTGTAAGACATGTCATTCTCTTAATCGACCTTCAAAGTATGGTTAGTTGAGTCATATTAGGTCATGTATTAGCGAAATAAGCTAATATCATCTTTGCTACACTTCAATAGGCAAATATAGGAATTTGAAATTTTCTAATATGAGAATGACTACTGGAGAACCTATCGCACTAGAAATTCAATTTGACCTAACGGTTGAATTGCTTCCAGGAGAGAAGTTGGGTTTGTTGTATAACCCGTAAAAATGGTCGTGTTCAGCCTTAATTGAGCACCACTAGTGATTGTCTCATACTCATTCTCTAACTTGAAAAATTTTCATTCCTACATTTGACTAGAGATAGTTTGCATCGTTGAACTATATCTCCCATTAGGATGTCATCTTGAACAAGTAGTAATTAGGATCTGCCTTAGCAAACCTAGATTGCTTGCATCCCACATACATGTTTCAAAATGATAACATGTTCTCATAAGACATGATTAAATGTCTTCATGATCTTAAATGCTAAATGATTATCATGTTTTGCATGATGTTTGCATTTATTCCTTATGTGCATTTTACTTGATTTACTTGTAAAGTTTGCACCCACACTATGTTCTTTTGATACATTAGGAATTAGGTATGCCCATCACTATGAACCCTTAGAAGTCATAGAGCCATACACTAGTGTCAAAACCCATAAGTCAAAGTAGTCGCGAAGTTACCCTAATTCCCCAGTCATCACTTCGCCTTCTTCCAAGTAATACACCTTTTTGTCATGGGAAGGTTAGGAACAAACCTAGTAGAACTTGGAGTAGGGTTGACAACTTAAATATTTCATCCGAAATATTCAAGTAAGTTTAACTTGCGATCGCAATTGTTAAATGTCATATCCGAAACATCATACTCAAGCCTTTTAACAACATATGTTAAAACGCTCATCCAAAGGACTCACGAGTTACTATATAAGTAATTAGTAGTTCCTTTCATCCTCGTGTGAATATACACGTCTTAAGATCCCAAACCCTGCTGCAAATCAGCACCATAGGCCTAGCTTTACATCTTTCAAAACCCCATGAAACACTCACGTGCGAAGCACATAGAAACCCTTAAATCAACCAAACCTCTCAACCGAGAATCCCCTTACCATCTCCGTCTAGGTCTAGGAATGATGGAACATTTTCCATAAAACTCATGACTGTTAGATATTTCACTGGAAATGTCAAGTCATATCCTGTGTCTCGTCTGATGACTTTTTAAATATTTCACTGGAAATATTAAGTCATCTTTCACATCGCTCTAATGACTACCTATGTATTTCCTCGGAAATATAAAAGTCATTTCTTCTCGTCCAGTACCGGTCAAAGAATTTATTAGGTATAAATTCTCTCCTCGTGTCGAAAAATCTCCCTTAATCAGCGAAGATTTATTCATAAAATCCTCTTAAACTCCAATGACAACTTAAATATTTCATCCGAAGTATTTAAAGTTTATTTAATTTGCGAAATGCAATTAAATGTCATTTCTCGTTCTCGACAAACGTTCATCGAATCCCGGTGGATTCATTCATAAAGGAATTTATTCGGTATAAATTCTTTTAATCTAAGGTCCAGAAAAATCACAACATATGTGAAATTTCTTTGTCAGAAATCTAATTCTGGGTCAAAACTGACCCCAGCAGGTCACGGTACTCTTTAATAGGGGACAGTATCGTTATTTTTAACGGTACCGTCAGACCGTTATTTGCTGAGACAGTTTATTCTCACTGTTTCAAAACCACTATCGAAACACACTCGATGTAGTCTTGAACCAGAACCGTATCCTATCAGAACAGATTGTATCTATCTTCTGATTCCTAAGCCTTCTTCCCTTTCACTTCCGCATGGTACTAAACACTACAAATGCTTCCGCATCCCACTCATCTCACACACACTTCAAACGAAGACATTAGGATACGTTGAGATAACCCTCCTTCATCAACATAGATAACCCTATAACCTTATCACCTACCTCACAACCCTGAAGATTTTATCTTCTTAACCCTTAGGATATCTCCAAGTAATCACATGTCTCATCATATAAATATTCTATGAATATTCACAATGATTGAGAAGAGCTACGTGACTTCAAAGGTGAAGTTTATCATATGCTATCCACTACTTGTCATGACGTTACTAAGCTCATCGCTTCAGTCAACGTTTGTTTTCCTCTTTATCTTTTACATCTTGTCCGGTTGGTCATAGATTAAGGGGGAGCGAAAACATACTCATATAGTCTTTAACTAAACACTCTCAAGAACACACAAATGTGATTCTTATTCCCTTGGAAACTTCCCTTTAGCTGCCCAGAACTAGGCTGTATAGGAAAATTCGTGACTTCCAGGTCACGGTACCGTTAAATAGGCCACGGTACCGTTAAATTTAATGGTACCGTGTGGTATTTAGTGGTACCGTGCCTATGTTTGACGAATTTTCACTGTTTCCTTTAGATCCCTGCATTCCTAACCTCAAACCTGCAAAATCTTGCAAACTCACATACACCCTAGGATTCCCTCACTACACCATAGGACTCTAACACCAACTTTAGTTCGAATCCCACAACTCTTGCCTATATAAGGCCTCACCATTGCAAGCTTATCTTGCATCTCACCTTCAAACCTTTTAGCTACACTTCACTCTTGAAAGTGATAGTTAGTTAAACAACCTTCAACCCTCACAATCACACGAAACCCTTCATGCACCAAATTATCTCTAACACACAACTAGGATCATCCAACCTAGAAACCTAGAACTTCATTACCTTAACCCCGTTAGAGATATCCACCAACAATCCTGTTAGGATCACATGCACCTTTTCTTTTTCCCTTTTGAAATATATCATGCATCTCATTGTCAGTGCAAACGATATATTAACCTAAACCATCCTTTCCCACCTTTCCTCAAAGGGCAAAACCAACACCTCCAACCACATCATCATCATCCTACACCTTTAGGATTCCTACACCCTTACCTCCACCAAGTCCACCACAACCTTTAGCCATCACACTAACCCTATCACCATCAAACCTATTTGGACTTGGCACCAACACATCATCCTTATCACTATCACCTTCACCACAACCATTAATGGGTCATCCCATTATTTATCCCCTACAACCACATAACCCAAGTTGTCCTTGTTGTCACCACAACCAACACTCTCTCACCTTATGGAATCATTTAGGTATAACCTTCATCGAGTCTACTTTATGGCACGACTTGTCATAATAGTAATCATTTAGAGTATGTCTTATTAACAAACTATCCTTAACATCAATCATCCTAGGTAGATGATTATGTTGTTCAAAAGGTTTGTTAGAACTTTCCTTCCCAATGACAACTTGGAAGAAGTCATTTAGTGCGTCAGTCAATGAACGAATCTCGTTCTTGATTAGTGTGATTGAGTGAACAATTACACCTTAGGTTTTCGGTCGGGTTGTGACACTTACGTGTTAACATAGTTTAACCCATGCATGTCTTGCTATGTGTATTCTATCCCTATAATGTTGCTCCTATACTGTTATATATTATGCTGCACGAAGCTAACCCTTGATGTAGGAAAAGCCTTTGTAAGAATTTGATCCATGGATCCGCTAGATACTAAGGTAAATAAACAAGGGGATTAAGTCACCATAGGGGAGCATTGAGCTAGGGGGAGCTCGGGAGTATTTGAATACATAGCATGGAGTCATCTTTACAAGTGATGATAGAAGGCTTCACTAGGATGATGCAAACTCGCCTTTCTAGGAAGAAAGGAATGTAGTTCAATAAGGGGGAGTAGGGAATGAATTCAAGGGAGCGCTCGAGGCAACTACCTTTTTGATTCGACAAAAGGGGGAGAAGGGGAGTGTAAACAGGTAACTTTTACATTTTACTATGTGTTACGGTTTACATATTTGTCATCATCAAAAAGGGGGAGATTGTTAGTGCAAATATTACGATATTTAAACTAAACGGTTTCTTCGGTTTTAATGATGACAAACATGTAACTTGTAATACATAACGTAAAATGTGCAAGTTACTTGTAAACACAAAACATCAATGCATACTTCATCAACACCTCCCGACGTCTCAAGTATGCTTCAACGAAGTCGTAGATTTCCATCCCGACATAAATCACTCAAGGTATGGACAAACAAATCTACTACTTGACAAATGATCAAAGGATTATATTTTTCTAAACTTCACATTTTTAATGTGACAAAACATTTTTTCAAAAATATATTTTACAAATTATTTTTGAATTAAAAAGAAATGTTTTATTTTGAAAAATAAATTTGAAAACTCCCAGCAGCCATTTTCCCCCCCAAAACAGCTCCAACTTCCCCAAATAAACCTTCCCCACTAAAGACAAAAAAGGGAGCGTCCAACGGCACCTTTAAGTATGGTCGGCTCCACTAAATTTAGTGGAGCCGTCGGGTATTTAGTGGAGCCGTGGGTCTGTAACGGTCAGATTTTCCCTTGCCTATAAATAGTGGACCATTCCACACTTCCAACTTGATTTTTCCAGTCCTTTTTCTCTGGTCTTATCCCTCTTCACTTAGATAACTTCCTTTGATCATTTGGAGAGTCTTAGGTTGTGTAAGAGTGATCCAATCATCCACTCAAGTGATCCTCTTCATTCATCTTGATTAGCAAGAGAAGAACACAAAGTATCCTAGATACAAAGTGTTGTCATCCCTCTTGATTAGCAAGAGAAGAATACAAAGTATCCTAGATACAAAGTGTTGTCATCCCTCTTGATTAGCAAGAGAAGAACACAAAGTATCCAAGTAGATACAAAGTGTTGTCATCCCTCTTGATTAGCAAGAGAAGAACACAAAGTATCCAAGTAGATACAAAGTGTTGGAGTTGTTAGGTCTTGTAACATTTGTTACACTCTTGATTGTATCATAGAATACATTAAGATTACTTTTCTTTTGTGAGAGAGTGAGTCAAGATCATTGTGATCTTAAGAGATAGTGAAGATCTCTTGAAGCCATTGGGCTTGTGTGATTGATCATGTGGATCAAGGGTAGATCGGGGTAGATTGGTGCTAGCTAAGATTAGCACTCGACATCTAGCTTAGTGTCGGAAATAGGATAAGCGACGTGTATGGTGTAGATCGGGTAGATCGTGGTAGATTGGTGCTAGCTAAGATTAGCACTCGACATCTAGCTTAGTGTCGAAAAACAAGTTAAGCGACGTGTACGGTTTTCTCCGCCTAAAGGGAGTTTGTTGATTAGTGAAGTAACTCTCGAGTTGGGTACTCGGGGAGTGGAGTAGGGCGAAGAGGATCTTCGTGACCGAACCACTATAAATCACCGTGTCCGGTTTGCGCCTTCTAACTTATCTCTTTACTTTCATTTCATTAGTTATCGCTTTATATTTATATTTGCATTGCATATGTGTTTGTGTGGCTTGTTGCTCATGTAGTGATTAATCATGTATGTTCCATGGTTTGATTGTGCATATGTTGTAGTTTACTATAGTCATCTCTAGATGCTATATACTCATTGTTGACACTCTTCATATTACGTCACACTTGATCGGGTGTTTGATACAAAAGTTTTAAGTTTTTAAATGGAAACGTATTCACCCCCCCTCTACGGTTTCCACATGACCTATTCAAGTGGCAGTTAAAACTGCCTTTATGACCACATTTAATTGGTCATGTAACCACTATTGGCTATAATGGGGATAATTATGAGGCGATTAATGGGCCGATTAATCCTCATAATTCCATTTGACTAGCCTTAAGTATTCTCCTATAAATAGGAAATAAAATCATGCATGAGAGATACGAAATATAGAACATAAACACTTGAAAGCAAAAGGGTTATTGATTTGTGCCTAATTCAATAACAAACATTTGGTCTTATCCCAAGTAGATATTCGTAATACCCAGGAAATAGGGTCAAATAGTTTACTTTGGAAAGTGATAACACGATTCCAAGTGATATCCGATAACCATTCTTTGGTAATTAGCTAGGTCATTGATTATCTTCACCCTGTTCTGGGCCAACCAAGAAGCCAACATTATTTGTTTTCGGTGATATAAGAGCCTCGGTTCTGGCATTCTTGCTTTTAGGTGCAGTCGCTACTACTTGAAGTATAACCTTCCTAGCAAATTCTGCAAAGACATTGTCTCTCATCATTTCATTGGCACATCGTGAGTAGCTGAAATTCCCTGCTTGCTGTCCAAAGAAGCTATAATTCTCGAATCGCATATAGCAACCGTTGAGATAAACCTGGCCACCATTTCCAGGTAAACATCGAGTTAAAGTAGTACGTGCCACAGCATAGCATAAGAGGCATTCACCGGTAGAGAGATCACCGAATCATTGGGCAAGTCCATAGATGATATCAGGCTTTGTGGCTGTAACGGTTGTTCCAAAAGAAGACGTTTGCATTTTGGCGGTGATATCTTCCATTGCATGGATGTTGAAGTAAAATCTTACGTCTTACTTCAAATAAGCAAAGTGGGTCCTCCGGACGATACCTTGGTCCTTCGGATTCTTGTAAGAAATAAACACGCGTTAGTCTCGCCCTGGGTTTTATCACAGGACCAAACTCCGGCGTGAGAATGAGTATATGATGTAGAGTTATGTAAGTGAAAGTAAGAGTGAGTAAAAATCAGTTACCATAGAGTGAGTATTCTTCTTCTTTATATAGGAGAGCCATTTTTGTCTGCATCGGATATCGCAAAACGAGATGGTGACGCTTCTGAATGGCAACTGCGACCTTTCTCTTTATGGTCTCTGTTCACTCCTGCTTGCTTATTCTGAGCAACTATCACTTACCCTATATATCATGTTTGATTTCTGATCCGGAAGTTACCGTTGGTCCGAACGACCTGATGAGGTTCGTACGGAACTGGGGTCCGTTCCGTGTGAGCCGTTCGGACACATACGGCAACATGTCTCCCCCAGTATATTGGTATTGGTTGTGCCAATAGTGTGATACTTTGTGAAAATTCTGAATTTCCGTTTTGACTTTTCCGGAGTGCTTGGTCCGTTTGGTTTCGCAGGCTGGATTTTATGTACAACATGCCAAAAATCATTATTGCTTCATGTTTAAGGATCGCCGTTATTTTTACTGTGGCCATAGGATTCGGACACGTGTACATGTGTCTATCGTGTGAAGCAGAGAGTGCCACGTCGGCGTCTGACACGACGCGACGTTTCGCACTCTCCACTTTTGCCTATAAATAGCACCTTTTATTTTCATTTTTTACCACCGTAATTTTTCATACACTCCTCTGACATATTTTCCGAACGATTTTCTTTATTTGTCCGAGTGGTTTTGCGTAGTTCATTCGTCTTACCAATTTTTCCTTTGTATTTTTGTTGTTCGACTATACCCTTACTTCCGAGGCACAGTTATGTCGGAATCACCCCGTTCGGTTCATGAGGAAAATGCTCTGGAGGTTGAGGAGTATCTTCCAAAATTTGATGTTCAGAAATATACTTCCAAGATGGACGATGGGGGGTTGTCTTTGATTGTTGAGGAGTTTGGTATACCGAAAGATTTGCATCCGAGGTTACCTGCATCCGATATGACTATGGATCGTTTGCCGAGCGATGCTATAGGTTTATACTTAGAGTATTTTTTCGAAGGTGGTTTGTGTTACACCCCGTGCCCACTTAGACCAAAATTTAAAACTTTACGCACGGAAATGCTTGACTAAAACTGACCCACTGTTACTCTTTCATAAACTGACAAAAATCAGTACACATTCAGACCTTGAGTCTAATTTTAAATGAAACTAGACTCAATTACCTTCAAAATAATGGGTGACACGACCCGTGACGACTTACGGATTAAAAGATATGATTTTTCAAAGTTTACCAAATTCTGTCCAAAATCTGAAAAACTGCCCAACCGCCGCTACTGTTCATCAGAATGCACTTTTTCAAAATCCCCGGCCGGAAACCCGACTTCCCGAACTCGTTATCGAACCAAACTTTCCAGATTTATTTGGTATATCAATGGGCTCATTTTCATACAAAAACATTTACCGAACGACACCCCGAAGGGGTACTTTACAAATTAGACGGGTTATGCAAATAACCCGTTTTGACCCATTTACACTACAAACCATCTATACCAATTCCGTATTGCACCAAACTTGACCAACTTCATTTATTTAACATATCAAACACGTTCCAACGACACTTGACCCGTTTACTACTCAAAATGGGTACGTTTACACTTAAACCAAACGCCCCTTTAACTTTACTCAAAAACACATAAACCATACTTTGACTTATCAAATGACTACCAAATCGACATACAACTCTTAACATACACTTTGCCATGCGGCTACACTTTAACAACCTATAAAAGACTAACGGGGGTACAAACTTATACATGAGCTCGGTATCTACTTAAGCTCTACATTCTTACCAATATTCTATCCTTCCGCATAACCAAACCTTAACCCATATATCCAACTTATCCATATAAGCACACCAACCTACAAAACGGTTAGACAACTAAACCGTAAGCACAAAGGCTTAGCAAGTAAAACGATCATAACATACAATTATACTTCAATCCATATAATGCATCATATACATAAACACTTACTTCATGGCTTACATACTCAAGTCTCATCTAGCACATAACATCAACATATTCCATAGCATCATCTCATCACATAAGCCATAAACATGGCATCACATAAGCATAATCCAAGCTCATCTTCTCAACATAAACATACATAACACATAATGATAGAAATCCATATAACATATGCTATCATCATTTTACTTACCTTAGCTCCAAGCTAAGCACATCAAAGCCTCATCATCAACATCATCATCATAAACACCTAAATCATAACATCATACAAATCTTAACACATAACATCATAATCATAAAAATGGTTTATACAACCATTAGCTTATTCCTAACAACACTAATCATCATATAATCATATATTGATTATATGATGATCAATCCCACTATTTACTCATCTTCTTCAAGTTAGGGTTTACAAACCCTAACCTCTTAATTATACAATTTAAACACTATAAGCATCATACCTTATGTAGGAATCAAGCTATAAACTTCACCCTTGAATCCTAACACTTGAACCATCAAGACTTCCATTTCCCTCTCTATTTTCTCTAAGAACCGGCCTTTAAGAAAATGGTGGAAATAACTAGAAGACTCCCATCCATGATATTTACTTGCACAAGTTTGGGCTAATGACAATAATGGCCCCTCAAATCTCATTCTTCTCACTTTAGCCACAACTAGCTTATAACTCATTTAATCCTATGACAAGTTAGGTCCTTGGAGTTCATTCTCTTATTATTTGAGCCACATAATACTTTCCATAACCATACAATACATTCTTTGACTATCGGGTTTGACTAAAAATGCAACGTTCGATGACTAGCCAATCACATTGGGCCATAATCTATTTTCATCTAGGGTGGGGTCCCAACACCCGGGAAACGGGTCTAACAGTTTGAGTGTTTCGTTTTCTACTTTCTTGTTGGACGTGATTAGATATTTCACCGTCCATATCTCTCAGTTAGTCCCTCTCGGTTTGCATCGTGCTACCCTTTTCGAAGTATATAGCCAAAACTTGCACATCACACCTACCACTTCTCTATTCCGAGTCTTTTACAAACTCAGTAAACAAGGTCATTGGTTCTCTTTCGAAAAACGTAGTGGTAAAGATAGAAGAGTTTGTTTTCACGAGATAGACGGGCGATTCTCTGACATGTCTGAAGGGTTGGAAACATGATTTTTTTTTTTTTTTCTTTTAGATAGACGGGCGATTCTTTTGCTATGCCTGGGAGACATCACGACTCCGACAGTTCAGATCCTTTTTCGAAGGGAGAATTTAGTGAAATTGATGCCTCAAGGTTGGAGGAAAACGTGATCGACCTTATACAGGTTCCTCCGGGCTTCCTCTATGCCGCTGGTGTAACACCCTAGGCAAATCCCACATTGGCCGTGACTTGGAGTGATGCTGGGACATATGTTAACATTCGCCTTATACAACAACAACGCGTTTTGTGGTCTAACGGTTAATCGCCTATACGGTTAAGCGTGCTCATGTGAGAGTAGTACTGGCTTGGGTGACCTGCCGGGAAATCTTCACATGAGGGCCACAAAAGCAAAGCCGTGAGCCTACCGGAAAAGCGGACAATATTGTGGCCTATAAGGCGGGGTGTTACAGGTAGTATCAGAGCCACTCCAAGCCGTTCGGGATGTGGGGCAAACCTCATCGTCGTTCGAGGATGATGTGTCCTTTAGACAGGGTTGTTACCCAACTTGAATCCTGGGATGGGATTCCCCTAAGGGGGGGGGGTGAATGTAACACCCTAGGCAAATCCCACATTGGCCGTGACTTAGAGTGATGCTGGGACATATGTTAACATTCGCCTTATACAACAACAACGCGTTTTGTGGTCTAACGGTTAATCGCCTATACGGTTAAGTGTACTCATGTGAGAGTAGTACTGGCTTGGGTGACCTGCCGAGAAGTCTTCACATGAGGGCCACAAAAGCAAAGCCGTGAGCCTACAGCAAAGTGAACAATATTGTGGTCTATAAGGCGGGGTGTTAAAGCTGGATTGACCTCCCATTTGCAATTTCCCGATTATCGGGCTGCTCTTCGGGATGCCGAGGGGAAGGGTATAGCCCCAACTTTGACCTTTTATGTACATGTATACATTTTTTTATTCTATTATATGTGCGTATACTTTTTCGAGTGGTTTTATTGTTGTTTTTGTTTGTTTGCAGCTATCACAATGTCTGATTATCTGATTCATCCCAGACTCCGCAATGGAGCTTCCATGGTCAAGGGTGACAAGTATCAGGAGGGCCAGTCCCATGAGCTTCATATTACTCAGCCGGCCAAACCCAACACCGATATTCCCGCCAAGAGCGACGAGTTAAAGAAGGTGGAGGTCACGGATGACAAGGTGTTGGCGGCCAAATAGAAAAAGCAAGAGCAAGCCGCCGCTCGGTTAGCTCTTAAGGCCAAGGTTAAACAAGGGTGTGCTGGCGGGAGCTAACAAGCCAAGACTCGCGGCAAGCGTACCGGTGGGGAAGGTGGTTCTACCCGTCCATCTAAGAAGGGTAGATCAACAGGTTACGTCCCTGTCGTGGACTTAGATTCTTCGGAGCATGTTTCTGCTCCTATTCCGATACGGTCGGTGCATCCGGATGACATGGGGAAGCAAATGGAAAGAAAGGATGGTGCGAGCAATCAACTTGAAGGTGCTAATGCCGATAGGTCTCCTTCACATGTCGAAGTCTCTCAGCAGAAGCCAGACGGTATGTAACTGGGATGTATACTTTCGTTCATCATTTTTTTTATGTGTTGTGACCGTGGAAGTCATGTTGCTCATTGTTTGTCTTTCAGGGAATCCTTTGGTTGTTTCTTCCAGTCGTGGCAAAGGAAAGAAAATTGATGATGAGGATGAGAAGGAGGAGTCTGTCTCCGAAAGGTTGTTTGTGTCGGGGTGGTCGGTGAAGAAAGATGCTCGTTTAAATAATCATTCTGTATGTCGTGAGCTTATGGTGCATCTACCAACTCCCCGAGAAGAACAATATCTAGAGAGCCTTGATGATGTGGACGCGTGCCAGCGTGCTTGGATGTTGCTGGGTATGAGTGTTGTGGCTCAATCGGACATGTTGTTCTGGTTTGAGACTCTTCTTCGAGAATACAACAATCTCTCGGCTACTCATCAGGACTGTGACCGTAATGTGAAGGAAAATTTCAAACGGTTCAGTGATTTGTCTGAAGAGTTAAAGAATTTGCGAGAGGAGCATGTTGGGTGTTCGGCTTGAGAGTCGGAAGAGTTGAGAAGATTGAGGGAAAAGCATTCTGGTTGTGCCGAGAGGGAATCTGGCTTGAATGACAGGGTCGCTAAGTTGGAGAGAGAGAAAGAGGAGTGGAGGAAGGTTTCTGTTGGGAATTAAATATTCTGAAGTTCAAGAATCGGGAAATACTACAAGTATGTTCCTGCTGGTAGTGTATTGTTTCTACTGATGATGCTGCTGCTGGTGCATCTGATGCTGCTGCTAGTGCATCTGTTCCTGATGCTAGCATTATCTCATTCCTGTTGCTAGCGTTAACTCATTGCTGCTGCTAATGCTCATTGCTGCTGCTAAATGGATAAGTATGAAAAGATATTATATGTATTTTCTTCAACAATATACGGTAGATAATATCTTACCCCATGTGCTTAGTTAACAAGTTGTGTACACAGATACATGTTGTATCTTATGTACTAACACACTCAAGATAAGTTAGCAAGTAGTTTATCAAGACTTTAAGCAATATTGTAAAGATCTTCTTGGACTATAAAAAAATATCTTAGTCTAGTGATATGTGTGTGTCTAAAAGTGATTGTTGAATTATTAGAACTCATAACTGTTAAGACATAGAACAAACACAAATATATCACAAGTTAGAAAAACTTAAGATTCAAGGTTGTAACCCTAGTGATAATTCAAGATCACTCGTATTATTATCATTAATAATATTGAATCGTTTGGTGTTAATCTTTCATTGTTCCTTGTTCACTAACAAACACAACTGTTCCATTTCCATAACACAAATAACCTTCTAAGTGTGATTAAGTAGATTCCGCATACTTAATCATATTCACTCAATATATCATACACACAAAGTACAAAAGGTTTAACCACCTTAACCGTGTGTCGAATCCTAACAAGTGGTATCAGAGCAAGGCTGATATTATTGATTTAGAAGAAGAAGCTTGAGAAATGGATGTTCAAGATACTGCTACACATGTTGCTGCAAAGTTGCCCATGATCAAACAAAATGAGTTTGAGTTATGGAGGTTGAGAATTGAGCAATATTTTATGGTTCAAGATTATGCTCTTTGGGATATCATTATGTATGGTGATTCTTTTTCACTAGGCTATTCAGATGCTATCGTTGAAGGCAAAACAGTAAGACAAAGAAATATTGGACCAGTTTCAAATGAAGAAAGGATACAAAAGAGAAATGATCAAAAAGCAAGAAACTTGTTGCTTATGACCATTCCTGGTGAACAGATGCTATCCTTTAGCAAGTATCCAGATGCAAAAACTCTTTTTGAAGAGATTTGTGCATGGTTTGGTGGTAATGAAACCACCAAGAAAACACAAAAGACATTGCTGAAACAACAATTTGAAAATTTTAGTTCAAATAGCAATGAATCCCTTGATAAGTTGTTTTCTAGATTACACAAGCTTGTCAGTCAGCTAAGTGTATTGAGTGTTGAGATAGCAAAGGAAGATCTCAACATGAAGTTTTTGAGAAGTCTACCTGATGAGTTCCATACTCATGTGGTTGTCTGGATGAACAAGCCAGATATTGAAACCATGAAACTCAATGATTTGTTCAATAACTTCAAAATTGTTGAACAAAGTCTAAAGAAGTCTGGAATCTATAGTCCTAGTTCTGGGAATGTGGCACTTTTGTCATCTCCTAGTATTAGTAACTCAGAAGAGGTATATGAAGTTGAAAGTGTTTCTACTGCTGTTTATGGTGGTCCTTCTACTAGTTCATAGAAGAATGTTGCTGGACTTGGAGATCCATCATTTTATGTATTCATGTCTAGTCAAACTAATGGTTCCTCTCTAACTCATGAAGATCTTGATCAGTTGGATGATAATGACTTGGAAGAGATGGACATCAAATGGCAGGTTGCTTTGCTTAGCATGAGGGCTAAGAAGTTCTGGCAGAGAACTGGTAAGCAGATTACCATTGATGGTAATGAAACTGCTTGGTTTGATAAGAAGAAAGTGGAGTGTTTCAACTGTCATAGGTTAGGACACTTTGCTAAAGAATGTAGAAACCCAAGGAAGCAGGATAATAGAAGCACATGGTATAGGCAAGAGAAGAAGAAGGAAGTCACAGTTGAAGAACCAAGGGCTATGCTAGCCATAGATGGGGTTAACTATGACTGGAGCTTTATGGCTGATGAAGAGGAAGCACCAACAAATGCTGCTCTTGTGGCCACTGAGACTGCTCTAATGGCCTTCTCTGATTCAGAGGTAAATTCCATAACCAAATGTTCTGAATCATGTTCTGCTCTTAAAGATAATGAAGAACTTAAAAGAAAAGCTGATAATAGGTGAGAAGAACTAATTACTGCCTTAGCTAATTTAAGTAATCATAAAAGAGCTATAGGTGTGCTTGAAAAATAAATTGCACACTTTCAAGATAATGAATCTAGGTTTACTGATGACTTAAATGCTTTAAAAAGAGGAATAGCATTTAGAGATGAATTACTTACTGGTCAAAGTAAACAGTTAGCTGAAGCCAATAATAAAACTGAAAATGTTAAGATAACTATAGATGCTTTAGCTCATGCCTCAGAAGGAATGAATAAGATTTGGGAAGCTCAAGTAATTGATAAAGCTAAGTCAGGTTTAGGATACAAATCTGTTCCTCCACCATATAGAGGTGTTCATTCACCTCCAGGTGTTGACCTAGCTCACACAGGCTTTGCTGAGTTTCAAGAACCAATAATGGAATATGGTTCTAAGTCTACTGAGGGTCCTAAGATAGAAAAAGTAAGTGAAAGTTTAGATAAAACTTTACTTTATCAGGACAAGGTGTCCTTTGTTAAGAAAGAAGATGCTATAGTTGTTGAGGATTGCACAACTGATAGTGATGAAGAAGAACAGGTTATGTCTAAACCTGAAGTGGTTAAGAAAGTAGGAACAAGTGTTCCTAAGATAGTCAAACACAATACTGCTAAGCCTAAATCAAACATTAAGCATGTTAGGCAACCAGTTAGATATTGTGAGCAATATAGAACCACCAACAAGCCCAGAGGTAACCAAAGGAATTGGAACAACCTCAAGTCTAACCAATTAGGTGATGACTTTGCTTTTTATAACAAAGCTTGTTACACATGTGGTAGTTTTGACCATCTTGCAGCTTTCTGCAACCATTGGGTAACTGGGTATGAAAACAATAGAGTGAACCACAAAAGGCAAACACCTAAAACTCACTTTCACTCTAGTTCTAGTGTTAATAGAACAAAACCCAAAACAGTCTCAAACAAGTCTATCTCAAACACAGATCCTGCTGGTAGACAAATGGTTCCTGCTGCTAGACTAATTGTTCCTGCTGCTCGACCATCTATGACTGTTAACCTAAAACCAACAGCTAAGGGTGCAAAAACTTTTCACAAACATGCACCAAAAACTGTTTTGAGGCCCATTCAAACAAAAGCAGTGGTCCACAAACAAATTTGGAGACCAAAGGGAACAACTGCAAAGCTAGCAGTTCCTGCTGCTAAGCATGTAGTTCCTGCTGCTAAGGGAAACAGGGCAAATGCTGTTAAGGCCTCAGCATGTTGGATTCTTAAATCCAATGTTGCATCAACTGTCCTTAAGAGATTAAATTACATTGATGCAAGAGGCAGATCCAAGTCAGTAATGGCTTGGGTCCCCAAAAGAAACTAATACTTCTCATTTATATGCAGGAACATTCAAATGATCAACAAGAGGATCAAGGATACTCAGATAGTGGATGTTCTAGGCACATGACAGGCAACAAGTCTTATCTCTCAGATTTTCAATCAATAGATGGAGGCTATGTTACCTTTGGAGGAGGTGTTGGTGGCAAAATTTCCGGTAAAGGTACCATTAAAACTGGAAATTTAGATTTTGAAGATGTGTTCTATGTAAAAGAACTAAATTATAATCTTTTTAGTGTCTCACAAATGTGTGACAAAAAGAACAATGTTCTTTTCTGTGAGATTGAATGTCTTGTACTTTCTCCTGATTTTAAGATGCCTAATGAAAGTCAAGTACTTCTTAGAATTCCTAGAAAGGGCAATATGTACAGTGTAGACATGAAGAACATTGTTCCTAAAAAGAAGTTAGTTTTTCTTGTTGCAAAGGCCACATTGGATGAATCAATGAAATGACATAGAAGGCTTGGTCATATTAATTTCAAACCCATAAATAAAATTGTTAAGAATGGTTTGGTAAGAGGTTTACCTCAAAAACGATTTGAAAATGATCAAACATGCATTGCTTGTCTTAAAGGCAAACAAAACAAAGCCACTTGTAAGCCCAAGATTTTTAACTCTATCAATCAATCATTGTTTATGCTGCATATGGACTTATTTGGACCTGTTTCAGTAAGTAGTATAATGCATAAGAGATATTGTCTTGTTATAATTGATGACTATACTAGATTTACATGGGTTTTCTTTCTATCTACTAAGGATGAGACTACAAGCATCCTTAAGACATTCATTACACAGATAGAAAACCAAGTAGACAAGAAAGTGAAAGTCATTAGATGTGATAATGGGACAGAGTTTAAGAATAGAGTTATGGATGATTTCTGCAAACACAAAGGTATTAGGAGAGAATTTAGTGTTGCTAGAACACCACAACAGAATGGTGTTGTTGAGAGGAAGAATAGAACACTAATTGAAGCTGCTAGAACTATGTTAGCTAATTCTAAGCTACCTATAACTTTTTGGGCTGAAGCAGTCAACTCTGCTTGCTATGTTCAAAATAGAGTTTTAGTTGTACAGCCTCACAATAAGACATCATATGAACTTTTTAGAGGTAGAACTCCTGCAATAGGATTTCTTAGACCTTTTGGATGTCATGTGTCAATTCTCAATACCTTAGACCATTTAGGAAAATTCGATGGTAAAGCAGATGAAGGATTCTTTGTTGGATATTCTCTTAATAGCAAATCATTTAGAGTATACAACAAAAGAACTATGATTGTAGAAGAAAACCTACATGTGGAGTTTTTAGAAGATAAATCCAATGTAGAAGGTCAAGGACCAAAATGGCTATTTGATCTTGAATCTCTAACCAAATCAATGAATTATGTGCCTGTTGTTGCAGAAACTAATGATTTTTCAGGTTCACAAGCAACAGATGAGGCAAGGTTAGAAAAGGAGACAAACCAAGATCATGTTTGGATGCCAATATGGTCAAGTACATGTGTGGAATCAACTTCAACAACTGATGAATCTTCTTCTAGCAAAGCTAAAGAAGGTGTTGAAGATGAAAGCAAAGAAGATGGAACTCAGGAACAACAAAATGTTTCTGCTGGTAGCATTTCTGTTGCTGCTGGTAGTGTATCTGTTTTTGCTGGTGATTCTGCTGCTAGGCCAACTAATTCTGCTGCTGGCCCTTCAGAAACAAAAGAAGCAGAATTCTCAGATAATGAGGTGGATTTCAACAATCTTCCATCAAATTATCAAGTTCCTTCCACTCCACAAACAAGAATTCACAAAGTCCACTCCCTAGAAAATGTGATTGGAGATGTACAGTCAGGTGTGAAGACAAGATAACAATTGATGTCTTCAGACCATCAAGGGCTTCTTGATGCCCTTTATGCTTCAAAGCAGCATGAGTTTTCGAACTCTTGCTTGTTTGTATGTTTTCTCTCACAAGCTGAACCAAAGACCATTCTGAAAGCCTTAGATGATTCAAGCTGGGTAGAAGCTATGCAAGAGGAGCTTCTTCAGTTCAAGATTTAGAAGGTATGGGTGCTAGTTGATTTACCTAGGAATGCAAAGGTAATTGGCACTAGATGGGTTTTCAAGAATAAAAGGGATGAAAGGGGCATAGTGATTAGGAATAAGGCTAGATTAGTAGCCCAAGGGTACACACAAGAAGAAGGGATAGACTATGATAAAGTTTATGCTCCTGTAGCAAGGATTGAGGCAATTAGGCTTTTCTTAGCTTATGCTTCATTTTTAGGCTTCACAGTCTACCAAATGGATGTCAAGAGTGCATTTTTATATGGAACAATTGAAGAAGAGGTATATGTTACACAACCTCCAGGCTTCATTGACCCTGACCATCTAGACAAAGTGTACAGAGTAGTTAAAGCTCTCTATGGCCTTCATCAGGCACCAAGAGCTTGGTATGCAACACTAGCTTCCTACTTATTAGAAAATGGATTTCAAAGAGGAAAGATTGATCAGACACTTTTCATCAAACAGCACAAGAAGGATCTTCTGTTAGTGCAGGTGTATGTGGATGACATTATCTTTGGATCTACTAGGAAGGAGATGTGTTTAGTGTTTGAGAAACTTATGCATGATAAGTTTCAGATGAGTTCTATGGGAGAACTTACATTCTTTTTGGGTTTGCAAGTTAAACAGTCACATGAAGGCATATTTATTAGTCAAGATAAATATGTTGCTGAGATACTAAGGAAGTTCAACTTTGCTGATTCAAAAATGGCAAGCACACCAATGGACTCTGAGAAGCACCTTCTGAAAGATGAAGATGGAGAGAGTGTGGATGTACACACTTACAGATCTATGATAGGATCTTTGATGTATCTCACATCATCTAGACCTGATATCATGTTCCCTGTTTGTGTTTGTGCAAGATTTCAAGTAACTCCAAAGGTTTCTCATTTAACTGCAGTCAAGAGAATTTTTAGATATCTCAAGGGTCAACCAAGGTTGGGTCTATGGTATTCAAGGGAATCACCTTTTGACTTTGTAGCATTTTCGGATAGTGATTATGCTGGTGCTAGCTTGGACAGAAAGTCAACAACTGGAGGATGTCAATTCCTTGGGTGTAGACTTGTCTCATGGCAGTGTAAGAAGCAAACAAGTGTGGCAAATTCAACAACTGAAGCTGAATATATAGCTGCTGCAAGTTGCTGTGGTCAGGTTCTATGGCTTCAAAACCAACTCCTTGACTATGGGTACAATTTCTTAAACACTGTTATTCATATTGATAATAGTAGTACAATTTGTATTATTAAAAATCCAGTGCAACATTCTAAAACAAAACACATTGAAATTAGACATCACTTTATAAGAGACTGCAATGAGAAAATATTAATTCAAGTACTTAAAATTGCTTCAGAATTCAATTTTGCAGATCTGCTAACCAAAGCTTTTGATGTTGGAAGGTTTCAGTACCTGGTAGCAAGTATTGGAATGCTTAATCCTCAATGATTTTTAAACTTTGTGTTTTTGTAAATAAATTTTTGTTTGTGCTGCTAGTTTTAAAAGTTTCTACTGCTATTACAAAAGTTTGTGCTGCTAGTACAAATTTAATTTGTGTTATTCATATAGTTAGTCCTATGATTATTCTAATACAAGACAAGTACTTTGTACATTGTTCTTTTGGTTTTAGACTAACAATTTTAGGTATGATTATGTGAACACAAAAGGATGTTTCAAGTGAAATGGAGGCAGCAGAAATGATAATATTAGTTGCTGACATATTAGGTTTATGATGGACTGAGTTTGGGAATTTAAAACTCCTTAAAACTTCTTTCTTGAAACCTAAATATGAAATTTCACATTGAATTGATGACTTAGTTGATCAGATAGTAACTGATGCAACTCACTTTCTATCATTTTATACTTTCAAGTATAATGAGCAAGTCTAAGGACATCTGATAGAAAGAACAGCTAGTAAAAGTGAATCTAACACTTGTGTTAGAGGTAACAATTACTATGAGCTGGAATGTTAGGATCTCTGAGAAATAAGCATTTCTCATTGCTGGGAGGATTGTTGGGATCTCTGAGAAATAAGAATTTCTCATTGCTGCCGATAGTGAAGCTGGTTCCTGCCGATAGTGTTGCATTGCTGCTGCGGTTGGTTCCTGCCGATAGTATTGTTTTGTTTCTGCCGATAGTGCTTATTGCTGCGGATATTATTGTTTGTTATCCGTAGGTTTAGAAAGTTTGTTAGATTTATTTTTAGAAGAGATCTCGTTTATCTCTTCACACGTTTTCTTGTAAGACGGGTTAGGGTTAGGGTTTCTTATGATTATAAAAGAAACATCCCGTCCATGAGTTCAATGGACCTTTGTCGATTACAATATTCAATAACACAATTCTTAGTTCATAGTCTGATCCATAGAGGATCGTTGTCTTTTCTTCTTTAATATTCTTGTTGTTTATTTTCCGCATAAACACAAGTCTTGCACCAAGAGGTTCTCGTTTAACCAAGCTCAATCAAGCTCGAAGTACTCGATCCTACAAGTGGTATCAGAGCCTGGTGAGGATCTCTGATAAAGAAGAAAAAGTTCGATTTCACATCTCTTAACCCTCTTTCAATGGAAGACGAAATCCCACAAAACAATGTCATTAACCAGGAAGATCACCAACCCAAACCTGAAACCTCACAAGTCCAAACACAAATCGTCACCACTATGTCCAATAACAATGCTAAATTCCCATACCTGAAGAAAGATGAGTATGAAGTCTGGGCCATGAGAATGGAATATTGGATCACGAACAGTGATTACAATATGTGGAATGTCATTCTTAAGGAAAATAGCAAGAAGAATACTGGAAGGGATAATGATGGCAATATCTATATAGAGCCACCTGTTACAGCAGAAGAACACCTTGCTGTACAAAGGGAAACCAAGGCAAGAACCCTTTTACTTCAAGCTATTCCAGAGGATCATATGAGTGATTTCCATCACCTTGATGATGCTAGAAAAATCTGGCATGCTGTAAAAGCCAGATTTGGAGGGAATGATGAATCCAGAAAAATGAGAAAGTCTATGCTCAAGCAAGAGTTCCAGGAATTTAAGATCTCTGAGGCTGAGGGGATCCACAAAGGGTATGACAGGTTTCACAAGATCCTGAGCCAACTCAACCAGTTGAAAGCTAGGCCAGACGATGAGGACTGCAACACCAAGTTTCTAAGGGCCTTGCCTCCATCCTGGTCTCAGGTTTCCATAACACTTAAGGCCAAAGGTGGACTGGACTTTATGAGTTTTGATGATCTGTACAACAAACTGAAAACCCTTGAAATTGATATCAAAGGGTATTCCACCTATTCACCTCAAACTCCAACCCATACTGCTTTTGTTAGTACCTCTGGTGCTAATAAAGCATCATATGGAAAAAGTCTGACACCATCCTCTTCATCACTTTCTTACTCACCTGCCACATCAAAAGTTCAGACAAGATCTGATAATATTCTGTAGGATGTGCTTCATTCATTTGTTGCTGAGAGTACTCCACAGCAGAAGATTGTTTATGAAGATTTCAATCAGGTTGATGAATTGGATCTGGAAGAGATGGACCTTAGATGGCAGGTGGCTATGATATCTTTGAAATTGGATAGGTTTGAAAAGAAGGCAGGAAGAAGGGTCAATTTTGATGGACAGGAGCCTGCCAGGTTTGACAGAAGGAAGGTGAGGTGCTATAAATGCTCTCAAACAGGACATTTTGCTAGGGAATGTACAGATAAGAAGGTAGATGATAAAGCACGGTATTCTGCTTTCAAAATTCAAGAGTTGGAATCAGATGACCCCAAGGCTTTGGTATCTGTGGATTCGATGGTGGACTGGGAACATCATGAGAAAGCTGTTGCAAGTGGAGCAGAGAAGGTTTATGGGATGATAGCTGGATATGGTGAGAAGAAACAAGTGGCTGGTCAGTTTGGAATGATGGGTCATCCATCTCAGGTACAAAACTGCCCATTTGGTTGTGCACCTATATATGCTAAACTTAAACAGGAATTTGATGATAAAGAAAGTGAATATAAGGATAATTTTATACAACTTAAGGCTCATAAAAAGGCTGTTAAAACATTAGAACAACAAAAGGTCTGGTATCAACAACAACAGTCTGCTTATGAAGTAAAAATAAAGGTTTTGGAAAGAGATTTAAAAAATGCCACTAATGAGTTTAAACATTCTGAAAGGGAAAAAGCTAAGGTAGTGTTAGAAAATCAGGATTTGCAGTCTAAACTAGATGATTCCTTAGCTAGATTTGATAAATGGAAAGACTCATCCAAAAACCTTCACAAGCTTATTGATAGTTCTATGTCTACAAAAACTAAAAGAGGTTTAGGGTACGGTGACCTGATAGGGCCAAATCAATTTTATGACCCTAATGAGTATAGTGTTTTTGACCCTGAACCTATAGATTATAAAAAACCTGTAAAGTATGTAAAGGAAGGAGGAATGAATGCTGTTCCTCCACCCATAACTGGAACATTTAAACCTGCTAATCCTTTTGATGACTTTGATGATTCACAAATGATCTATGGCAAACAGGCAAAGAACTTGCCTAATCTTGATTGTGACTCTAATGAATTTGTCTCTTGTTCTTACAGTGACAAATCTTCAGAAATCAAGACTAATGACTATGCCACATGTGGATCAAGTGACAAGTCAGCTTCAATAAAGTCAGAAGATCTCTCCTCAGAAGTAGCTACTGATGAATCTCATTCAAAGACAGCTGCATTTGAAGATATTTCTTCTGATAGTGTTAAAAACAATAATGTTTCTAGTTGTGGTTCTGTTTCAAACAATTTTGGTTGTGGTTTTAATTCTGTTAAGGATAATTTTGTTTCATGTGGTGGTTTGAATTATTCTGTTTGCAATAAGAAAAATATTGTTAAGAAAAAGTCCCCTAGAAAGAAATCTTGCTTTGTTTGTCGTAGTTATGATCATCTTATTAAAGATTGTGACTATTATGAAAAACAGATGGGTTTACATGCTTGTCAAAATAGGTCTGTATGGAAAAATGTCACTGATATTCCCCCTTATATTCCTCAAGCAGCAAGGAGAACTTCAGTTGCTACTGGCAAGCCAGTTTCTGCTGGTAAGCCTGTTGCTGCTGATAAGTTCATTCCTGCTGATAAGCCTGTTACTGCTGCTTATTCAGTTCCTGCCGGTAGGATCAATCCTGCTGGTTGGAGAAGCAATACTGCTACATCTTTCAGCAGACCCACTAGCACTTACTTTCAAAATGATATGAGACCTGTTTATTTTGACACCATGCACATGGGAGGGGCAAGATGCAAAACTGCTGTTAAGTCCTCAGTAGGTTGTTCTTGGAGAATCAATAACCAACATATAAAAATGGGGTCCAAGATCAATGGTGGATCTCATCAATCTCCAGGGTTTAATTCTTATTGATCCACTAGGCAGGCTCAAGTCAGCAATGGCTTGGGTCTCTCTTGTATCTAATCTTGTATATGTATTCTTTGTATCAGGATTTTCCTTTTAGAAGTAAAGATGTTGGCATTGTTGACAGTGGATGTTCCAGGAGTATGACAGGAAATTTAGAAAGATTGCATGACTTTGTGCCTTTGAATGGAGGTACTGTGACATTTGGAGGAGGAGATGGCATAATTACTGGGAAGGGAACTATCAAAACTGCCAAGCTGGACTTTGAAGATGTGCTTTATGTGAAGGAACTCCAAAACTTCAATGTGTTCTCTGTCTCTCAAATTTGTGACAAGAAGAACAGTGTTCTCTTCACTGAGACTTAATGCTTTGTGTTGTCCAAAGACTTCAAGTTGCCTGATGAAAGTCAGGTTGAACTCAAAGTTCCAAGGACTTACAATCTTTACAGCTTCAATCTTAGTGATGTTCAGCCTGAGGGTTCACTTGCTTGTCTGGTGGCAAAAGCTTCTGTGGATGAATCTAATAAATGGCACAGAAGAATGGCTCATGTGAATTTCAAGACCATTAACAAGCTGGCTAAGAATGGTTTGGTTCAAGGGCTTCCTTTCAAGATCTTCTCTAATGAGCACAATTGTGTTGCCTGCAACAAAGGAAAGCAACACAAAGCTTCATACAAGGCCATAACTGCTGTGAGCAATATTTCTGAGCCTTTGCAGCTTCTTCATATGGATCTCTTTGGTCCTACTTCTATCAGAAGTATTGATCATAAGTACTACTGCCTGGTGATTACAGAAGATTTTAGCAGGTTTTCTTGGACTTTCTTTTTGGGTACTAAAGATGAAACTTATCCAGTTATTAGGGATTTTATTGTCTTAATAGAAAATCAGCCAAGTAAAAAGGTTAAGTCTATAAGGTGTGATATTGGCACAGAGTTTAAGAATTCTAATCTTATAGAACTCTGTGGGAGTAAGGGGATAAAAAGGGACTATAGTAATGCTAGAACTCCACAACAAAATGGGGTTGCAGAAAGGAAAAATAGGACCCTAATAGAAGCAGCTAGGACTATGTTAGCTGAATCTAAGATGCCCACTATGTTTTGGACCGAAGCAGTATGCACTGCTTGTTATGTGTTGAATAGGGTATCTATTACTAGTCCTCATAATAAAACACCTTATGAACTTTTGTCTGGGAAGGTTCCAAACATTAGTTACCTTAAGCCTTTTAGATGTCATGTCACTATTTTGAACACTAGTGATTATCTAGGCAAGTTTGATGGGAAGGCTGATGAAGGGTTTATTGTTGGGTATTCTGCTCATAGTAAAGCCTATAGGGTTTATAATCTGTCTTCTAAGAGAATAGAAGAGACTCTCAACTTAAGATATCTTGAAGATAAACCTAATTTGCAGGGTGCAGGTCCAGAGTGGTACTTTGATCTGGATTATCTGACTGACACCTTAGGTTATAATAGATTCAAATCAAATCTATCTGTTGGTACACATGTTTCTCAAACTAACAATGCAGGTACCTCAGATGATGATTCTGATGCAAAGAGTGATGAACGACCTATAGTTGTTCCTTCTTTTCCCTCTAACAACATTTCAGGTTCAAAGCTCAAAGATTCTTCTGATATGGCTGGAGGAGATTCTAGTTTTGCAGAAGATCTTGCTAGGCTTCAAAGACAAGAGTATAATGCCAAGAGAGCTGCTGAAATGTTTGGTTCTGGGTTTTCTAAAGAGACAGAGGAGATTTTGAGAAATGCTGAAGCTGAAGTTCGAAGGGAACTGAATTCAACTGGTGGTATTCCTGTTCCTGCTGCTACCATTTCTGCTGATAGTGGATCTGTTCCTGCCGATCCTTCTAATGTTTCTGCTGATGTCTCCATTCCTGCTGATGTTCCTGTGTCTTCTCCACCTGTTGACTCTTTGGGTATTGATAACTCCCCTGAAAGATTTCCAATCCCTTCTGATCTTGGAAATTCAGTCTCTTCAAGAGATAAGCTGAATGATCCTCATCATCAGTCTAGAACAGGCATTTTCACTTCTTCCTCATATGATGATGACTTCAACCCCTCAATTACTAATCAGGCATCCTCTATTGATGTCAATCCCATTGTTACCAAGAGGATCAATACAGTTCATCCTCAGTCTTTGATTCTTGGAGATCTAAATTCCCTTGTTCAGACAAGAAGTAAACTACATCAACCAAAGTTTGGAGAATCTGCTTTTCTCAGTTATATACAGGATCAGTTAAGGAGCAATCATACTGATTATTTACATTGTCTCTATGCTTGTTTCTTATCTCAAGTTGAACCAAGTAGTATAGCTCAAGCTCTTGCTAATGATGATTGGGTTGAGGCTATGCAAGAGGAAATGCAGCAGTTCCAAAATCAGAAAGTATGGATGTTGGTACCTTTGCCTGCAGGAAAGCATGCTATTGGAACTAAATGGATTCTAAAGAATAAAAGGGATGCTAGGGGAATTGTGGTTCGAAATAAAGCTAGGTTGGTAGCTCAAGGTCATAGACAAGAAGAGGGGATTGATTATGATGAGGTGTTTGCACCAGTGGCAAGAGTTGAAGCTATCCGATTGTTTTTGGCTTTTGCTTCCTTTATGGGATCTTTATCTGCCAGGAGAAGTATGTTTATGACATACTTAAGAAGTTTGATATGGAAAATGTGAAAATTGCCACAACTCCTTTTGAACCTCCAAAGCCTAAATCCAATAATGAACCTGATGCTGCTGTTAATGTTCATCTATATAGGTCCATGATTGGATCACTCATGTATTTGACAGCTTCAAGACCTGATATCATGTTTGCTGTTGGTGCATGTGCTAGACATCAGGTTACACCATTGACTTCTAACCTAAATGCAGTTAAGAGAATCTTCAAGTATTTGAAAGGACAGCCAAATATGGGACTTTGGTATCCCAAAGATTCTCCTTTTGTGTTGGAAGCCTATAGTGATAGTGAATATGCTGGGGCTAACTTTGATAGGAAGTCAACTACTGGAGGTTGTCAGTTTCTGGGTAGGAGGTTGGTTTCTTGGCAGTGCAAGAAGCAGACTATTGTGGCCACATCTTCTACTGAGGCAGAATATGTTGCTGCTGCTAGTTGCTGTGGACAGGTTCTTTGGATGCAAAATCAGTTGTTGGATTATGGGTTCAACTTCATGAACACTAAGATCTTTATTGATAACCAAAGCACCATGTGCATTGTTAAGAATCCTGTTTATCATCAAAGGACAAAGCATATTGAGGTTCGACACCATTTCATAAGAGATGCTTATGAAAAGCATCTTATTCAGGTGATTAAGATTCATACTGATGACAATATGGCTGATCTGCTGACCAAGGCTTTTGATGGACCAAGGTTTAAACATTTGGTGGTCCATATTGGAATGGTAAATCCCTAGATACTGAGTTTGAGGGGAGGATGAAGCTTAAGGGGAGGCTGTTTCTTGTTGTTGTTGTATATCTTTCTATCTTTCTTTCTTTTGGTTTCTTTTCTTATTTTTTTCTTTTATTTTGGTTTGTTTCTGATTTCTTTTTCTTAGTTCAAAAAATATATATATATATATATATATATATATATATATATATATATATATATATATATATATATATATATATATATATATATATATATATATATCTTGTGTGCTAATAAGTTGGTTTTGAGCAACACCTTGCAGGTACAGTGTTGGTGTTTACACCTTCACCTTAAATGGTACTCAACTCACCATGTCTTGCAGACAAGAAAGAGTTGGCTCACCATGAGGGTACGGCTCTGGTGTGATTATCAAATCCGTTGATAGCTGTAATAGCTTGCTCAAAGCTATAGGGTACTTCAACTCACCCATGGTTCATTCCTGAGAGTTGAAAATGGTTCTTAATTCACCATGGATGTCACCCTTTATGGGATCCAAAGAATTGGCTAGTCCACAAAAGTATGGTTTGTGGTAAAGACACTTAGTATCCATATTTTGGTTTTCAATTCACCAAGGTTTTGCTGTAACCTAAGAATTGACTAGTCCTGAGCAAACGGCTACAGGTAAAGACAAGTCAAATCCGTTTATAGTTGCTGATTTGCTAATAAATCAGATGGTTATCAATGTACCATGGTCTAACACACCTAAACATTTGCTACTCCAGTAGTGATGGCTATTGGTAAAGAGACATCAAATCCATTAATTTTCAATGATTCACCTCTCACAGGAGTTAACACACCTGGATGTGATGAGAATAGTAAGAAAATTAAAGTGATTTGATGTTCATATTGTCATAGTAGCAGTCAAGCTCAAGTGAATGTCTTGGTGACCAGCTTATATGTTTTGAAGAAGATTTCCTATTCCTGCTGAACTATTGAAGTTGCTGCTGGATGCTATAGATGTTGGAATCTTGTCGGTTCTAGATGTTGCTGCTGGTTACTACTTATTGCGGCTGCTAATTCGCAATCCTCAAGCCTGAGAAGTTAAAGCTCTATAACGTTGGAATCTTGCAGGTTAACCTAGTCAACCTCAAGATTAGGGGAGGATTGTTAGGATCTCTGAGAAATAAGCATTTCTCATTGCTGGGAGGATTGTTGGGATCTCTGAGAAATAAGAATTTCTCATTGCTGCCGATAGTGAAGCTGTTTCCTGCCGATAGTGTTCCATTGCTGCTGCGGTTGGTTCCTGCCGATAGTATTGTTTTGTTTCTGCCGATAGTGCTTATTGCTGCGGATATTATTGTTTGTTATCCGTAGGTTTAGAAAGTTTGTTAGATTTATTTTTAGAAGAGATCCCGTTTATCTCTTCACACGTTTTCTTGTAAGACGGGTTAGGGTTAGGGTTTCTTATGATTATAAAAGAAACATCCCGTCCATGAGTTCAATGGACCTTTGTGGATTACAATATTCAATAACACAATTCTTAGTTCATAGTCTGATCCATAGAGGATCATTGTCTTTTCTTCTTTAATATTCTTGTTGTTTAGTTTCCGCATAAACACAAGTTTTGCACCAAGAGGTTCTCGTTTAACCAAGCTCAATCAAGCTCGAAGTACTCGATCCTACATGGAAACCCTGTCAAGAAAGCCTTTTGAATAGGTTTATCTTTACACAGGCAGTTATTTATAACTGAAAACATTGGTTCTCACACAACCAGAGGTTGCTTTAAACCGAAATTTTGATTAAGTGTCTGTTACACACTTAATCCCTTCAAAATGGTTGAAAGCAGTATGATTTTTCAATTCTAAAATCATGAACATACTGCTAAGGCAAAAGTTTCTTAAAAGGATTTTCAAGAGACTCACAAAAACCATCCATTGATGGACCATGAGTCAAATGTCCACTGATTCACCTCTCATAGGAGTTAACACACCTAGAAGTGATGAGGGCAGTAACTTAAACTCTTAAGGAATTGATGGCTTCATGTACAACATTGTCTGAAAACAAGTTCACATTGGTAGATCAGATAATGATGGGATGATGGTGAGAGATCTTCCAAACAAGGGGAGGATAAAAAAAATTTATTTGCTTCAGGGGAGGAAATAAAAGCCCAAGAAAGGAAGATTAACCCAATGTAAGGGAGGAAAAGACAAGAGCATACAAGATGATGACATGGAGGTTGAAAATGACAAGAACATTCCAAAGGAGAAAGTTCTATCTAGGTCAAACGAAAAAAAATTTCAATTTCAGTTCATCACTTGCAAAGACATGCTGATAGATGATTTCACTTGTTGAAACAAGCATCCAAGATACACAGCTCCATTGTCTCTTATAATCCCTCCATCCAAGAAAATTGCACCATCTTTTAGTCCAAGATTAGAGCAATGTGTTTATATTGTTAAAGTCAAAGAACAAAGCAGATGAATTACTGAGAAAGATATTCAATCTTGAAGAACAGAAGTGTTTGAAAGATCTTCACAATCCATAATTTTATTCAGAAACATGTTGAAATGGATTCACATGTTTAGGGGAGGATTGTTGGGAATTAAATATTCTAAAGTTCAAGAATCGGGAAATACTACAAGTATGTTCCTGCTGGTAGTGTATTGTTTCTACTGATGATGATGCTGCTGGTTGATGCTGCTGCTAGTGCATCTGTTCCTGCTGCTAGCATTATCTCATTCCTGCTGCTAGCGTTAACTCATTGCTGCTGCTAAGTGGATAAGTATGAAAAGATATTATTTGTATTTTGGTCAACAATATACGGTAGATAATATCTTACCCCATGTGCTTAGTTAACAAGTTGTGTACACAGATACATGTTGTATCTTATGTACTGACACACTCAAGATAAGTTAGCAAGTAGTTTATCAAGACTTTAAGCAATATTGTAAAGATCTTCTTGTACTATAAAAGAAGATCTTAGTCTAGTGATATGTGTGTGTCTAAAAGTGATTGTTGAATTATTAGAACTCATAACTGTTAAGACATAGAACAAACACAAATATATCACAAGTTAGAAAAACTTAAGATTCAAGGTTATAACCCTAGTGATAATTCAAGATCACTCGTATTATTATCATTAATAATATTGAATCGTTTGGTGTTAATCTTTCACTGTTCCTTGTTCACTAACAAACACAACTGTTCCATTTCCATAACACAAATAACCTTCTAAGTGTGATTAAGTAGATTCCGCATACTTAATCATATTCACTCAATATATCATACACATAAAGTACAAAAGGTTTAACCACCTTAACCGTGTGTCGAATCCTAACAGTTTCGGCCAGGCAAGCAGATCAAATCAAGCAGTTGGAAGAAAACTTGAGTCAAACAAAAACTTCCTTGGAGGCCAAAGAGAAAGATAACAAAGATCCGAGGGTGGAACGAGAAGAATTGGCTGTGAAGTTAGGTCAGATGGAGATGGAAAAATTCAAGGTTATTCGGGAGTTGGTACCAACGGTTGTTGAGCGCCTACTGGCTAGTCATGAATATAAACAGGCCCTTGCGATCCCTTTTAGCTTATCCGAAATGGCTGGTTGGCTTGATGGTGTGAGCCTTGAGCGTTCTGAGGAAGATCTAAGTAGGCTTTTGGAGGACATGGAAGATTTGGATCTGGACGCGGATTCCAAGTACCGTGAGCTTTATGACAAGTTATTTACCATGAAGTACCCCTATGTCGAAAAGTTGTGCAAAGCTTATTATCTTCCCCTGGACCAGATCTTTGGTATTTACCCTGACCCTCGTCCGGTTGATGATTCAACTGAGGCACCTGTTACCGTTGGTTCTGAGGGTTTGGATGTTGGTCCGAAGATTCCTTCTTCTGAAGTTGAAAGCCCATTGCAGGTTCATCCGGCCTTTTGATCGATCCATCAGCCGCAAATGTTCAAGAAGTTAATGTTGAGAATCCGACTGTCCCCGTTTCAACTACGGGAGATGCGGCAGTTCAAGGTTCCTAGTAAAGATTTTATTTATCTGTGAAAGGTTGTGAAGTTTATGATAATTATGTTGTTATGCTGTTAGGCCCTTGGGGCCGTGAACATGTTATTTATGATGTAAGGTCGTAAGGCCAATTGAACAATATTTTGGAATCGCTTGGTTTGTATGTTTGGCATGTAATATTTTTATCTATATTAATTTCTGTTTTGCCTTATATTTATGACTATCTTTTGGCATTTTATGATTGTTGTGCTTGGCCTGGCGATTATCCGGGTGTTCCTCGCCGATTATTTTTGTGTATGAAACTTCTAGGGGCGTCTTGCGCCGTTCGGCCTTTTTGCCTATGGCAATCACTTTTTGGGTATGAACCATTTTAGGGCGTCTTGCGTCGTTCGGCCTTTTTTCCTTAGTTATATATGGCAACCACTCTTTGGGTATGAACCATTTTAGGGCGTCTTGCGCCGTTTGGCCTTTTTGCCTTAGTTATACATGGCAACCACTTTTTGGGTATGAACCATTTTAGGGCGTCTTGCGCCGTTCGGCCTTTTTGCCTTAGTTATACATGGCAACCACTTTTTGGGTATGAACCATTTTAGGGCGTCTTGCGCCGTTCGACCTTTTTGCCTTAGTTATACATGGCAACCACTTTTGGGGTATGAACCATTTTAGGGCGTCTTGCGCCGTTCGGCCTTTTTGCCTTAGTTATACATGGCAACCACTTTTTGGGTATGAACCATTTTAGGGTGTCTTGCGCCGTTCGGCCTTTTTGCCTTAGTTATACATGGCAACCACTTTTTGCGTATGAACCATCTTTGGGGCGTCTTGCGCCGTTCAGCCTTTTTTCCTTAGTTATACATGGCAACCACTTTTTGGGTATGAACCATCTTTGAACATTGACCACTGATCTCCGGAGGTCGCGAGCCTTCCGGAGGGATCATTTTAAACTTATGTTCAGAACACAATATGTGGCAAAAATTGCTTCCCCTCGTCTGTGGGATAGTTGTACTTGTCATTCATATATAATAATAATGGGCTCTTTCGGGCCTTACATTCGACACATTAGACTTACATTTACATAAAACATTTTCTAAGATTGTTGGTGTGCCAGGTTCGTGGCACTTCCTTCTCATCCATTGTCTGGAGCTTGTATGAGCCTGTTTGGTAAGCTCCCACGATGTGGTATGGCCCTTCCCAATTGGGCCCTAATTTTCCTTGATTCTCAACTCTGCTCGCCTCGTTTCTCCGATACACGAAGTCGCCCACCCTAAATGATTCGGGGCGGACCCTTTGGTTATAGTACTGCTCTACTTTCTTTTTGTATTTGGCCTCTCAGATTGCAGCCATCTCTCTTTGTTCTTGCAGCAGGTCTAAGTTCAGACTGATCTCATCATCATTTTCCTTCTCTTTTATCATCATTTTCCGGAAGGTAGGCATTCCTATTTCTGCCGGAATGATAGCTTCACTCTCGTACGTCAGGCTGAACGGTGTTTCTCCGTTGCTTGTTTTCAGGGACGTACGGTGTGCCCACAAGATATTTGGCAATTCATCTACCCATCCGGCTCTTTCTATGCCGAGCCTTGATTTGAATCCTTTCATCAAACTCTTGTTAGTTCTTTCTACCAGTCCGTTGGCCTGAGGATGGGCTACAACAGTGTTTATTTGGGTTATGTTCAATCTTTCACACCAACATTTAAACGGATCATGAATGAAGTTACTTCCATTGTCCGTCACGATTATCCTTGGTAGTCCGAACCTGCACACAATGTTTTCCCAAACGAATTTCTTGACGTCTTTCCCGGTTGTTTTTGCTAATGGTTTAGCTTCCATCCATTTGGTGAAGTAGTCAATTGCAACTATGACAAACTTTATCTTTCCTGGAGCTTCGAGGAGGGGGCCTAATACATCCATGCCCCATTGATAAAATGGCCAAGGTGCCATGATTGATGTCATTACGGTTTTGGGGAGTTTCGGAACCGGTGCATGTATTTGGCACGAACCACACTTTTGGATTTCTTCTCTGGAGTCCCGGTGCATAGTTGGCCAGTAATACCCTTGCCTCATCAGCTTAGCGACCACTGTTCTCGGACCTGAATGCATCCCACATGCTCCTTCGTGCACCTCCCTTATGATGTAGTTGGCCTACAAAGGTCTGACACATCTTAACATTGGGCCTAGGTAGGATTTTTTGAACAACACATCATCTATCATAGTATAGTGGTTTATCTTCATCCGGAGAGTTCGGGCCTCATTTTGGTCTTGCGGCCAAATGCCCTCCTGTAGACACCGAATGATTGGAGTCATCCAGTTTTCTTCCTCTTCTTCCACAATTGCGTTAATGACTTCTTCTTCAGTTGATGGTTTTTCCAAGACTTCCACAAGGATTTCTTTCATCAGGTGGTCAAATGCTACGGATGCCAGCTTGCTTAATATATCGGCTTTCTGGTTCTGTGCTCTTGGGATGTTTCGTATTTTGAACCGATCGAAATATGCGATATATTCTTTGGCCTTGGCTAAGTACCGTATCATGCTATCTTTGTATGCCACGAAATCCCCGTTAATCTGACTTGCCACTAGATTTGAATCTACTCTGACTTCCAATACTTGTATCTTCATTTTTCTAGCTATTCTTAATCCAGCTAGCAATGCCTCGTATTCTGCCTCATTATTGGTACTTTTGAAGTTTAGCCAAAGGGAATATGTATATTCCGTTTGATCCAGACTAATGAGAACCAAACCTGCCCCTGCACCGGATTTACTGGAGGCGCCGTCGGTGTATAGCGTCCATTCTTCGTTGTCGGAGATATTGCATATCTCCTTGCTTCCCTTCTTTGAAATTTGACCTTCCATACCTACTGGAATCTCCGTTAGGAAATCCGCTAGAACTTGTCCTTTTACAGCATTCCGGGGCACATACGTGATGTTATATGCTCCTAATTCTACTGCGGACTTTGCCAACTTTCCTGATACTTCCGGATTGTTCAATATTTGCTTGATGGGTTGATCGGTGATAACCTTTACTGGATGAGCTTCGAAGTATCTTCTTAGCCTTCTTGACGAATGCAATAAAGCCAAGGCTAGCTTTTCAATTGGTGCGTAATTCCTTTCCGCTTCATGCAACGTCCGGCTCACATAGTGCACTGGGACTTGCTTTCCTTCCTTTTCTACCATCAGTACTGCACTTATCGCTTCTTTTGCCGCCGCCAGGTATACATATAAGTCTTCTTTCGGCTTTGGTGTTGTCAAGTAGGGGAGCTCAAGGATCATTCTCTTCATTTCTCGGAAGGCTAATTCGGCTTTTTCCGTCCATCGGTATTCATCCCGGTTCTCCCTTATGATATTTTCCAAAGTGTCAAAGAATGGAAGTACCTTTTCTACTGACCTAGATACGAAGCGGTTTAGAGCTGCTAGCTTGCCGCTTAGACTCTGAATTTCCTTGAGTGTTTTTGGAGATTGCATTTCTGCGATGGCTCTTGTTTTCTTCGGATTTGCTCTGATCCCTTCGGACGTTACCATGTATCAGAGGAACTTTCCTTCTTCCACTCCAAAGGAGCACTTTTTTGAGGTTAATTTCATATTTACCTTTCGGAGGTTGTCGAACATTTCGGCTATATCAGCCAACAGTTCCTTCTCTGTTTTGCTCTTGATTACCATTTCATCGACATATACTTCTAAATTTCTCCCAATCTGTGACCGAAAGGCTGAGACCACCAACCGCTGGTATGTTGCTCTGGCGTTCTTTAATCCAAATGGCATCTTGGTGTAGCAATAAGTCACGTGTTCAGTATAGAAAGTTGTCTTTTCTTCGTCTTCTCTTGCCATCTGTACCTGGTGGTAGCCTTTGTATGCATCTAAAAAACACTTTACCGGAATTAGAGCTGGCAAATCGTGACTTAACAGGTTTGGAGCGCGCGAATAACACAAGTTTCAAACCTCAAAATGACTCGTTTAACACTTGGCTTTGGTAGTTTGAGTTAGGCAGATATACGTTTTATATATCAAAAAAGTTAAATATTGAATCCTCTAATACTGAAAACAATTATTTTAAAAAATCAAAAATTGCATAGTACATTTTTTCCTTTAACAGGTCTTAATAGGTACCCAATTTGCCAGCTCTAACCGGAATCCCATAACCGATTCTATCTTCCAATCAGTCCCAGGCAGTGGGTAATAGTCCTTCAAACAAGATGAGTTGAGATTCTTGAAGTCAATGCACATCCTCCAACTATCATCCGACTTCTTTACCAGCACCGGGTTGGAGATCCATGTTGGGTATCGCACCGGTCGGATTATTCCAGCCTTCAGCCATTCTTCCACTTCTTTGATTATGGCTTGGTTCTTTTCCGCCGAGAAGGTTCTTTTCTTCTGGGCTATCGGTTTATCTTGAACGTTGACATCGAGTCGGTGCTCTGTGATTCGCCTCGGCACTCCCGTCATATCTGCTGGTTCCCAAGCGAACATGTCTTGACTATTTTTTAGCAACGTAATCAACTGCCTTCTACATTCTCTATAGAAATTCCCTCCAATGGTCACCAGCTGCTTCGGATACGCCGGGTGTACCATGATTTCCTCCGTCTTCCCTGCTAGTTTTTCAGTTATCTCGGTATTCTGAGGTTCTTCTGTCCTTGCTTCCTTTTCTAACATCTGTTTTTCTTCCAACTTGCGGCATTCCGAGATGATGACCGACTGAGTGACCAATGTTGATATGCCCCTCAGAGTAGGAAATTTCATCATCGAATGAATAGTTGATGGAATAGCCCGTAGTTTTTTCTTTCCGGAACGGCCTAATATGATGTTGTAGGGAGAAAGGGATCTCACCACGGTGAATTTCATAACAGTCCTGCGAAACAGTCCCTCGCTTCCGAAACAAAACATCCAATTCTATTTTTCCCAGCGGCTTGATGGATTCTCCTGAGAATCCTACCAAAGGTGTATTGGTCTCTTTCGGTCTGGACTTGATGGAGGGGCACAAATTTTCAAAACAGTGTTCATACATTACTTCCACCGAAGCACCTTGATCTACATATATCCTCCGCACTATATAACCTTCCACTTCGGCTTCGATGATCAATGGTTCGTCAGAAACGTCGCCCGGCAGGATAGGAGGGAAACTGCTTGGAGCGTTCATCCAATATTCTTCCGAATCCATGGCTTTGCGTTTCCGAGTTGTTTCATGACTCCGAATCATATTGATGACCTTTCCCTTGTTAGCATGGTTGTCACCTCTTGGTGGTGCTCTTCCTCTTTGCCAGACGTCTTTTAAGAGATGGTCTAACTTACCTGTCTCCATGGCTATCCTCAGCTGCTCTTTTAGATGCCAACAGTCATTTGCGAGGTATCCCTTTTCGCCGTGGTAATCACAGTACTTGTCTAAATTTTCTCTTAGGGGCTTCCCTTTTAATGGTGGGGGTTGTGGCAGTCTCAGCTGATGTTCGGTCGCCAAGATCTCTTTCGGGGCCTTGGTCAAAGAGTTCAAGTCTATCGGTTTGGTGTCGTTCCTGCGGACATCATTGCGGCGATGGTCTGTTCGATAAGTGTTGTCATATCTAGCGGGAACATAGAGAGCATAATGATCATTCCGGCAAGGCTTATATTCATTTTTGGGATTGTTTCGACGGCGATCTCCTCCGAAAGCAGCTCGCAGAATCCTGTCGTTATAAGAGTTGGAGTGATACTCCTTCTTGTAAGCATCCATCTTTACACCCCTCGGTAATTCAGTTGCCCGATACACCGCTTCCAAGCGAACAAAATCATCCACCCTTATCATCATTTCAGTCACTGTTTGTGGAATTCGGCCAGAGAAACGTTTGGCTAACTCAGGGCACTTGCTACCATTAATAAAAGATGAGATTTGCATGAGTTCCGGTACGCCGGAGATATGGCTGGCCTCGTCGGTCCATCGTTCTTTGAATTCAGGCAGAGTTTCATTGGCCTGTCGAACGATCTTAGTAATTTCCATCGGATCTTTGATTTACTTTCTTCTGAGAGCAAACCTTGTCATGAACTGATCACGTAGGATTTCCCAATTATCAATGCTGCCGTTAGCTAAACGGTCGAACCATCCTCTTGTCAAACCGTCCAGTGTTTGCTGAAACATCCTACACCATACCGGCATGGGCCATTCACCATGGATAGCCGCACCACAAAATCTAGTGATATGATCATCCGAATCTGTAGATCCATCATAAAGTTTTATGTTGGTGGGCATCACATGCTTCGGCCCTGAAAACTCTATGATTCTTCGAGTGAACGGACATCGTGATGCTTCTTTGTACGACTTAGATAGGTCATCTTTTTGTTTTCTTTCGGTGTCTGTGGTGTCGGCCTTCTTTGGATCTTCTTCATCGAAGTCAATTCGGATTGGCTTGATAGGACTTCCCCCTTTGGTGTTGTGTTCTTTTATTAAGGATTTTAGTGCAGTTACTTGACTTAGGATTTGCTCTTCCAAACTATTGGGGTTGTTGTCATCATTACCTTTTCCACTTCCTTCTGCGTGGTGAATTGGTGTTTCCAAAGTAGGACCCGTCATTTCTCAATTTTGGTAGAATGAATAACGAGTCCCATGAATGGCGCCAATTTGTTGAAGTAAAATCTTGCGTCTTACTCCAAACAGGCAAAGTGGGTCCTCCGGACGATACCTTGGTCCTTCGGATTCCTGTAAGAAAGAAACATGCGTTAGTCTCGCCCCGGGTTTTATCCCAGGACCAAACTCCGGCGTGAGAATGAGTATATGATGTAGAGTTATGTAGGTGAAAGTAAGAGTGAGTAAAAATCAGTTACCATAGAGTGAGAATTCTTCTTCTTTATATAGTAGGTGAAACAAGTCGAACAAGGAGAAATCAATATACTCAAAGTTCACACAGATGACAATCTGGCTGATCCTTTCACGAAGGCATTACCTAAGGAAATGTTTACTCGACATGCTAAGGGTATTGGTCTTCGTATGCCAGAAAGTTTCATGTAAATCTGTTGATTTAGTATATTTGGATAGGGACGTGTAAACAATTATTATTTTAATGAAATAAAGTGCGGATAACGTTTATTCTCATTATTAATATTTGTGTCCTATATTTGCATGTTTAAATCCGTGAATAAAATTAATTTATTCTAAATAGTCCGTTGTCAATTAATAATATGGGAATATTATTGAACTAAGACAAATGTGAGGATTGGTAGAATGTATTGTAAGGTTGAGACACCAATGTCACATGATATTCAATATTGGATAAATTGAATATAGGACTTATCCCAACCACATGATTATACGTTATGGATCGTCGTCATTAAGTATATCATGAATATTTATCCTCTGACTTGAGATGCCAGATAATTGCCGAGGATGTAGCTCATTTTCTGTAAGGTAGTCTAACGCTATCCGTAAAAGGTAGTTATAAGGGCTATTTTCGGAAGTGATGCGAAGTTCAAGGGTTATGCTCGTAGTCAATAAAGGATTTGTTCCTTCAACTTTGTGTTGAAGTTTAATACTGCTTGGCCACTCGTAGGATTGACAAGATGTTTGCGTGCGCACGCCCAAAGTCTATCTGGAAGACGTTCAGATGATTTGGTAATCTTGTTCAATTATGTATAAACGAGAAACTATTGTTAATTATGGAATGACAAAGATCCATATCCATATTAACGAGGTATTAGCAACAAAAGGATAAGTATGATGATTAAATTCATCACATGGTTTTTTCAGGAAAACCATACTCGGATCGAGCTGGGGGCATTGGGATCTGTTAAGCTAGACTAGCCCATGTCATTACTATATTAATAGTTATCCAAGTGGGAGCTGTTAGAGTTAATGTATAAATATTAATATACGTATGTCCGGTTTCGAACCCGAGACTCGGGATTGCACACAATAACGTGAGAGTTTCAATGATTGAATAATTAAATATATTTTATGTATTTATTTATTCATTTCACAAAACCAACACTTAACGACAGTTATTACTTAACGGTGTTAGAGATAACGACCATTAAAGGACTAAATGTGCAAAAGGGAGTTAGAAGAATCTAGAAACTCTTTGTGTGGGTTGGATCGGCCGAACTATCCTAATGGGTAGGGAAGTCGGTTTGTGATGGCTTGGAGGATAAGCTAGGGTTTACCTATAAATACAATTCACTTGTATTTGGTTTTTCTCTAATCTTGAATCCCTAACTTAGCCAAACTTCTCTTCTTCTTGTCCCTCTTGCATAGAACTGATCGACCTCTTTTAAATCCACTAGGATTTGCCGATTCTTAGTATTGCAATAAAGTGTTTGGTTGTTTTGTGATTCTTAAACCTAGTTTTTCTCATTGAAACGCTATCATTACGTGTGTAGAAGAACGAGTGACAAGTTTATTTTAACTTGTGTGTTTGTGGGTAGTTCGATCCATATAAATCCAATTAGGGTTTATATATCTTGTTCTTGTTGAAGAGATTCCTTGTTCTTGCTAGGAATCAATAAGGTACGTTTTCTATTTAGTTTTAATTAATTATATGTTTATGTAGATCCTATCCGCTGCGTGATCTTTGTGGCTATGTGTTTATAGTATTTATGATTCACATATTCCAACTGCTAAATGAGAAATACTCATAATAACAGCTTTTGTTGATCCCTTCATCTTTTATATTCAATCTGCTAAATGAGAAGTTTGAACATTAATATGAGCGCTAGATCTCATGTTATAGTTTTGTGTATCTAATTTTTCTAGAAAAGTATGTTTCTCTTCTACTGAAACATCAATGAAGGTGTACAAAAGTATGTGTACCTGAATTTTCTAATGTTGTACTCCGATGTTAACATTAATATGAGCGTGATACTGAGTACTTTTTAAAGATAGATTACAAATAAGACATAGCTAGATTACAATGACAAACATAGAGTAACAACAATCAATTTACTTACATGATAAATTCATCTATAGATTAAGTCACCTTTTTATTATTCTATCAAGTTTTGAAGTTGAGAGACATAGCTATCTTATGCGAAGGAGTGTAGTAATGACAGAATAACAAAATTGAGTCGTATAGAACAACAAAGTCATCATATCATAAAGCAAAGAACATGATCAAATTCAATTATGTAGCTTTAACTTCTGAAATTCTTACCAATTACGTAGATTTAGTTCATCTACGATAAAACAGTGAAAATTTACTCAGGGATGACAGACACCAGCCTCACAGTTTACATAGGGAGAGAGTCACCATCAATCTGACTAAAATTGGTTTTAAATATTTCTCCTTTGATATTTTACTTGTTTTTATGGTATTTCTTTTTGACAGTCAACCTGCAATATATATTTTTTTCGGCCTGCAGCATCAAACAATGACACCGACTCATAACTCATGTACATCGTTTTCTAGAAATTCATCTACGTTAATATTTAAATGTTTTTTTTAACCTGATCTCACTTCACATATCTATTTTTCTTTTTAACGTTTATTTATTTATTTTTGATGAATAATGTTTTCTCATTGGAAATATGAAGCTTATTTAGTTAGAAATTCAACCTCCAAAGGCTAGAAGGTGCTTCAGAGACACTATCTGAAGCCTTCAAGTACTGTGAAATAATGAATGCATACTTCAACATATTATTTTGTTTCATTAGCTTTAATATTGTAGTATTGTGTTAATCTTATTATGGTTGTGTAAAAGAATTAAAACTATGATCACGAGTCGGCTTGATGTGAGGATTATATTTAGCACATCTCGACAATATTAAAATTATAGCACTACTCAGTTTCTTAGCATATGCTTACAATATTTAATATTATAAGTACAACAAAATTACATCTCATTTACATTCAAAGCAAGACCACCTATGATGACATTACAATTCGTCCTAAATTCCTCGTACTTACAAACTCTGATGTTTTTTCCTGCACTAAAATCCGATAACCCTTTACCCATGCTCAAATTTTCAAACCAACATCTACCTTGGACCAAAGGAACTGTTGGAAACAGTGGGAGCTGAAACAGTATTGCTCACCTTAACATTTAAATTTGCAATAAACTCGTTTAGCTTGATGTTGCTGTGAGATGTAAAAGGGGGATAAGTAGGCATAGGTAGGGGTTTAATATTCTTAGATAGCATTTGTAAGGCCATAGACATTGTTGGTCTAAGTGACGGTACTTCTTGGGTGCAAAGAAGTCCTATATGTACCACACTTTGTATTTCCTTCTTAACGTCGTTATCAGTGTGATTCTGCAACATCAAGCTCGGATCGAAAAGCGCCTCCACCGACCCTTGGTTAAAATGTTCCCATACCTTTTATATCACACAAACAGAAAAACAATTAAGCTTATCAAAAAAATTCAGTAATAGTGAATCATAGATATGAAACTATTATATTGTAGAAATTACACTTACAAGTGAAACCAAGTTGTGAATAAACTCTGATGTGTGAATTGCTCGGTTTGGCTTTCCAGTAACCACCTCGAGAATAAGCACACCGAAGCTATATACATCCACTTTTTCAGTTAACTGACCATGAGCTATATATTCTGGAGCCATATACCCGCTGCAGTAAGAAGTAAATTCTTCAGTGTACGGATAAGGAAATGAGGTAACAAAATAAGTATAGTAAGAGCTGAAGGAAATGTATACAGTGTTCCTGCAATCCCGGTGCTGATGTGATTTTTATCTTCTTGATAAGATCTTGCTAACCCAAAATCAGCAATCTTAGCACAAAGCCTCGAATCCAACAAGATATTAGCAGCTTTGATATCCCTGTGAATGATTCTTGTTTTACTGTTTTCATGAAGGTAGGCCAAACCTTCTGCTGTCCCGACAATGATATTGAATCTTTTTTCCCAGTTTAGTTCCTTACCTCTAACTGCATCTATACAAATATATAAAAGAATCATATTTTCATAAACTGGTTATTTTGAGTGGCAGAATGCGCGATTCCAAGCCAACTAGTTGTACAGGATGTTGGACGGGTTGGTTTGACCCCAAATAATTTTTAAAAAGTAAAACAGATAATTATGTGTTTAATATGATACTGTTAAATATATTTTTTCAACAGTGATATGTTTTTAAATAACATGATTTAGGAGCTTCTTTCACCAATTGACCCGTCCCATTTAAGTTTGATAATACATATCCCTATCGACCCGTTCATAGGTAACTTTTAATGTTTACTTGAGTTTTGGAGAGTTTTTAGAATACACAGTGCTTACCAAAAATGAAATGATCGAGACTCTTGTTTGGTAAATATTCATAAATGAGCACACTTTCAGACCCCAAGCAGCTGAATCCCACAAGTTTGACCAGATTTTTGTGGTCAACACTGCTAATGATGTTGACTTCATGGTAGAAGTCCCCTGCTCTATGTTGGTGGTTGACGAAAAGTCTCTTGGCAGCGATTTCTCTTCCGTTTGGAAGAACTCCCTGTGACAAAGTATGCAAAACAACATTAATAAAGAAGGTCTTTAATAACGCCACATAGTTGATTATGAAAGACTACCTTGTATACAGTTCCAAATCCTCCTTGCCCAAGTTTGTTAGCCTCACCAAAAGAGCTTGTGGCTTTCTCGATCGTGGAGTATTTGAAATTCAAGCTACTACTAGTAATGATGTCCAACAATTTAGGGTCGTCAGATGCTTGTTTTCTTTTTGATTTAATTCTGCGCTTCCATGCAAAAAGAGCAATAATACTTGCAACAATGAATGCTACCACAGAACTAACAGCAATTACAATAGTCAATGTTTTCCCTGCAAAAGCCGTAACGGGGAGAAAGAATCAATCCTCTAGGAACTGCTATTTATCATCCCAGTTCTTTAAAGAACATATAAAGCGACTTAATTTACATCACAGCCAGGCAGGGCGGAGCCAGAAAAAATTTCAAGGGGGGGCAAAAAATTTTTTTTACGTCAATTAAAAAAATGGAAAAAAGTGCCATTGGAAAACTTAATGGTATCTAATTCAAGTATTTAGCTCGTTAAAAATATAAAACTTGTCAGCATCGAATGAAGTTATAAAAAGTTAACATTGTTATAAAACAAAAGCCTAACAACGATGCAGGCAGGTATCTTTCGATTATAATGCCATACCCCACAGGCCAACTACCATGATTCCTTAAGTGTTATCATCCTATAAATAAACGTAAAACTTTTCTGTAAAACTATATTAAAAAGTTATAAGTAACGTGGTAACTTACCTTTAGAGCGTCGTTTGTGATCAGTTTCATCAGGATTTGATAAGATAGTGTCAGAGTATCTCATATAGCAACCTGTATATAGTGCATACCCCCCTGAATTAGGCAAGCAGCGTAACATCGACCTAGATGCTGTCTGCAAACACTGTCCACAAGCTTCTGCATCTAACGAACTCCAGCAATCACCCGTAGCATAGGCAGACTCGTTTGATGACCCAGTTACAATAGCCTGTGTTCCAGCATGGTGGTCCTGGCTGTTAGGTGCAGTTTCAACTGCTTGTAACACAGCCTTCGAGGCTGATTGTCCAAAAGCATCGCTTTTCTGTGTGTTATTATCACAAATAGTCATGTCTTGTTTCCCTGTGAGCTCTCCAAAGAAGCTATAATTCCCGAAGCGCATAAAGCATCCTCTGAGATAAACACGACCACCAACGTTGGGTAAGCAACTAGGAAGAGTAGTACGTGCTTCAGCAATGCATAAGAGACATTCACTAGTGGAAAGATCCCCATAACATTGCGAAAGTACGTTGTTTGCATCAAGTCCTTTGCCTGTAACTACGGTTGCTGTATGTGAAGTTTGCATTTTGACGTTAATATCTTCCATTCCTTGAATAAAATTGGGAAGGAATTCGGATCGATTGTTCTCTTGCTGGTTTTCACAAATACGTTGGATCAATTGGCTTTTCACACTCCCACCTGATCCATACACACCATAATTAGTATGAATGGTGCTATCAGTTGTCATGAATTATTATAACAGGAAAATTTAATACAAAATTCGTCAATGTGTGTTAAGTGTTAACCACAACTTTCTTGCTCATCGAAAGGTATCATAAGTTTACTTATTGACAAAAAAGTGGTAGAAATGTTGGCAAATTAATGGACTCAATTTTTTTCTTGTTATAAACCATACTTATGTCACCTATTGATGAACGAGAAAACAATGGATACCCACATTGGCTATTTTGGTGTTTTATGTTATCTTTCTTGACAATTTCGCATTATGATAAATAACACAATTTACCTCCATTATTGTTCCGGGCTGATTCAGTATTGAGAAAATTGGTATTAGAATACCTCATAAAACATCCAGTGTAAAGCGCACGTCCCTCAGATGATGGCAAGCATTTCAACATCGATTCAGAAGCTCTCTTTAAACAATCCGCACAAGAGCTTACATTCAAAGTATTCCAACAATCCGCAAGAACATATGCAGACTCACTTTCAGTCCCAGACCCCACCACCTCTCGTGCAAAGTAATCACTGTTTTGTGGCGCATTCATCACAGCATTTGATACAGCACGCCTCACAGAATCCTGAAATCCACCACCAACAGTCGTATTCCCACAATTTGACGTATCATATGCTCCAAAACTTTCCTCATAAAAGCTATAATTCTGTACTCTCATGAAACAACCGTCAAGAAAAATCTGACCTTGTACAGGAAAACACGTAGGAAGCACAGTGCGAGCTTCTGCATAACATAGCACGCAGTCAGCAGCAGAAAGATCGCCATAGCATTCACCGAGTCCATACACACTGTCAGCTCCCACACCTGTAGACGCTGTCCCACTGTGTGAAGATCTTAATAACGTCCCAACTTTCGTCATCGTTTGGAGAAAATTTGGTATATTTATACCTTCATTAACAATCTGATTCTTGTAACACATTCTTTCAACGATCTGTGATCGAGGATCACCCGTTGGCATGTCTACTAGTAGTAGCAAAATGATTATGACATGAATTAAAACATATGATATAAGTACTGACATCTTCATCGTTACAAATGATCGAGTCGATAGTTTGATTTATGAAAGATTGATTACTTATTATGTACATTTAGAATTTAGATCATTATATTATATTAACTATGGTTGTCTTTATTAGAAATTTGTGTTAAACAAATGAATATTCAATGATTTGAATGCTACAGAATATGGATTTGACTAATTTTGGTTATAAACTTCTAATGTTTGAACATATGTTAAAAATTGAGACTATTCTAAATGTTCTAGTAATTTAACAGCTTTAATTTCGGACGTTAATGGGCCTTGTGGGTCCATCCTTAGAGCAGTGGGTGTAATTGCCAACCCAAACTCCTTATTTGGGTGTTACGGGTGCCACGTCACAATGACATATCTCCCTTTACGACCCCTTTATTATAACAAATCAAAAATTACTCATTTGAGTCCCACCACTTCTTATTTTATTTATTTTTATTTAATTTATCAAATAACATAAAATTCATTTCATTTCATTCAATTTATCAAATAACATAAAATACATCTTAGATTTATTTGTAGAGCAAACTATTGAGTTTTTGTAACATAGATTTAAATCCAAAATGATGCATGATTTTTTTAGTAAATAGTTTGCAATGTTTTGACTTTTGTGAAAATGCGTGTGTAGCTGTATGGATCAAAATAAAACTTCTCACAAACACAAGGCCCTAAGAATAAAATAAAATATGTTAGTTTTGGTCATCTTCTGCACGAAAAGCGACGACAATTAAAACATCAATTAAAATAGCAGTAACGCTACATATATGTAACTTTTCAAAATTTTTTATGTTAGGTAATTGACTCTCGAAAATACTAAGTTAGGTAACAAAACTTTATACTTTGTTCAATGTTAGGTAATTATGCCAGATGTCGCAATTGGTAACCGGTTGGGCTCACTTGTGACCTGCTAAACCGGTAAGTTGAAGGGTATATTTGTCCTTTTCATGTATAAGTCCAAAAACATCTATAAACATTTTATCACCACCACCATCTAATCCAAACACCCCCTTCTCTCCCAAATTAGCCGCACCCCTCCACATCATTTTCCGGCCATTATCCGGCCACCAGAGTTCACACAGCCGGCCACCACTTCTCAACGCCATCCCCATCTTACTCATCTCGATCTCCCCGTTATTTCTATACACAACACGCGCCATAAAGATTTGATTTTTAAAACCCTTTTGGGATTTGATTATTTGAGTGTTAATGCAAGTGGGTTTTGATTTTGGGATTGATAAAAATACTAAAGGTTTGATTAAAAAAAAAAAACCTTTTGAGATATGATTATTTGGGTGTTAAGCTATAAAAATTAAATGGTTTACTGTGTATAACTTAAGCAATAGTCTACAAAACAAAATCAATCTAGATCTGAGATTTGTGTTTCAAACTCTAAGAATGTAGTTATCTTTCACTCTATATGGTCCCTAAAATTGTATCATTGTCGGATTTATCTCCTGGAACATAATTACAGTGATGCATTTACTGGTTAGTATGAAAAGGAGTGGTATAGTACATGAAACTCGAGGCTACATTTGAGACAGGGTTGCATAGTTGTACTCTTTTGTTTTAGTTATTTCTTTGGTAAGATGACGATAAGTTTGTATGCGCAGTCACATTCTCAAAGCCGGCATCTGGTTCAGAACAACCAACTCCTGGTTGGCTTAAGATATGATTATTTTGGTTTTGATGATGATGGAGTGGCGGTGGTGGTGGCCGGAGTGGTGGTGGTGGCCGGTTATGGCGGTTGTTAAAATTGGAATGTACTTTTAATTCTTTGTGTTAAAACCAGTATTGTTTCATTTTGTGTTTTGATGAATTTTTTGGTTTTAATGGAAGTTGAGAAGAACCATAAGTTAGACCGGGTTTCTGGGATTTTGGATTGAACCTCAAGTGCTTGAACAAGAAATTAAAAACAAAAAATTAAAAAAAAAAAAAAAAGAATGAAGGGAAGGTCATTTTAGTAATTTCGGGCAAAATTATTAAAATAAGCAGATCACAAGTGGGCCCAACCGGTAACTAATTACGACACCTGGCATAATTACCTAACATTAAACAAAGTATAAAGTTTTGTTACTTAACTTAGTATTTTCGGGAGTCAATTACCTAACATAAGAAATTTTGAAAAGTTCATTACCTATATGTAGAATTAACCCTAATACTTATTTTCTTTCTTTGCTCTATTCTCTTTCTTTCTTTCTTTCTTCTTCTTTCTCAAATACAAGGCGGTTCCTGGTCATATTCTACACACACACTTCTTTTACACACAAAACACCAATTGATTTATAGATTAAAAAAAAAATAATAAATAAATAAAATAATAAATAAATAAAAAATAAAAATAAAAATTAGGACCCAGCTCGTCAAAAGAAAGGCTCGCCGTGCAGACGAGGAGCTGCTTCATGGCGAGGCACGGCGAAACAGGCCGGTGTCACGGTGAGGCGTGACGATGGTGCCACATAAACACGACGAGGCATGGCGAAGGCGACACCCACTGCTCTTAAGCTTTATGAACTTTCCAGGAACCCACTCACATTGTCGCCATTAAACAATATGTGACATTTTAAAACTTTTGGTTAACGTGGATTTTTGTGAGTTATAATTTATAGTATATTCTGAATCAAGTGATGCTTGATTGTTGCTTGAAACTGCATTAATATATCAATAGTCAGAAAAATGAAATAGTTTTGCGGCTTAGAATTCATTAGAGCTTTAGGTACGGTGAGTTTTAAAATCTACTCATTTAGGTCTCACGGGTGTCACATCACTATAACAAACTCCCTTCTACAAATAACATGAAATTCATTCATTAAAATTAAAAATACAATATAACATATTAAAAATATACGAAGCTTAACATAACGATACAAAAAAAAAAAAAAAAAAAAAAAAAAAAAAAAAAAAAAAAAGCGATACGGAAAAAAAAAACATACAACACATGTTAAAAACATAAAACACATAATAATAATAATACGAAACTTAAGCATTTGACTCGTCGCGCTGATGTTTCTTCATGATTTCTTCTTGTTTCCTGCGAATGAAAGCGGCTTTGACCGGTCTGGTCTGGTCGGGATCAAGCATGAGAAACTTCAACTCTTCCCCCCCCCCCCGGCACTCGACGTCTCCACACGTGAACATACATGAGTTGAATTACAATCACCGTTAAGCCTTGTCCAAAATTGGTCTTTGCATTCTCGAGATGATCACTGTCATTTTCCCCGCTTCTACGCTGCAAATGTTTGTAAATAACGTTGAATTACAATCACCATTAAGCCTTGTCCATTTACCCGTGAGCATATTTTTGGTACGATTGTCACGGTCAGACTAAGTGTTAAACATGTCCATAATCCGGTTCCAAAAGAACACATCGGAACGGTCATTTCCGATATCTTTGTCTTGGGAAACTTCTACCCAAATTTCCGCTAGCAACTTTTCTTCTTCGTTTGTCCAACGAGTATTCACACGTGTCAGTTCCTCCATGTCGTCTTCATCGTCCGCGTCCAAATTCACGACTTTTTTTTATTTTTTGGCAACTTTTTTCCTCGAGATTTGGCCGGTTCACGGGGTTGTGGTACTTTGAATTGTGAATCTGATGGTTGTGATTCAAAGTGTTGTTGTGGTTGAGATTGAAACTGTGATGGTGGTTGTGATCCTTGTGGGTTAAAAAACTGTGGCGCCGGAAATCGTTGTTGGTGGAAATTTGCGAATCCTTGAAACGCATATTATTGATTTTGGTAAATTGTCTCGGGTGTCAATTGCGTACCATATGGAGGAATTTGTGGCGATGAAGAGTTAGAGTTTTGTGATGATGGGGTAGACGGGTTGGAAGAACTCCCGTATTGATGTTGGTTTGAGGTGAGAAGATTCGTAAAATACCCGCCCTCGTTTGGACTTTGAGAAATTTTTATTTCTGTTGAGATATAGAGAGTAGTGGTATTTTTTGGTTTAGAAGTGTGTGAAAAATAGTGTGTTATAGTATGGTATTTATAGTGTTTAAAAAAAGTGGGATAAGTTGTTTTTTTTTTAAAGAAAAAAAAAACAAATGGTAATACCGTTTGATTTTAAACTTAGGCCCCACAAACGGATCCTTTGTTAGGAACACGTTTTGTAATATTCAAGTCTTGATCAAATGCGATAAATATGTTGCTTATTTGGGCTATATTGTTTGTAATTAGAGTCCGGTCCATTAGTAGCCCATGGACCGGCTAATCCTTCTAGAAACATGTAAGTATGAGGCGCCCTAAGTATTTGCCTATAAATAGAAGGCAAGGGCTCCTCATTTTAGTCTTGGTTTTTCATACATCTTGTGTAAGCTTTGTCCTTGTAACATTCGATTATTGAAAGCCTTCCATTCTCTCTTATTCTCTTCTTCTTTTCGTATTGCTTATTAGCTTATTTACTTATTTCCTTTTTCATAGCTTAATATATAGTAGTAGGTCGAATCTTTGCTTTCATATCGTGTGTGTGTTTGAGATATTAGTGACCTACAAGTGGTATCATTCGCCTAGGGATAATTAGGATCGTATTTTTGAGTCATTTTTATCTTTAACTACGTTGGTTGTATAGATTTTGTGAGGTTTTGTTCAAAACTTAACGTTAAACTCTCGTTTGTGTTGAAAAAGTAGCTTTGATATCGTCAAAATTTCACAAATCTTCATCAAATTTCATATTTTCTACGTTAACTAGCTTAATCTTCATTAAATCTTGTGATTACTAATTGTTTAAAGTCAAAAACAATCGGGTTTATTGGTTATTTGGACGATTTGGTGTAATAAGTATTATTAGCGAATTGGTAAAGTTGATGAAAAGTGAAATTTTTGGTTTTTGAGTGAACTTCGACAACTTAGGGTTTTATCGCAGTTCGAATCAAGATAAGTTAGGGTTTTATCGCAGTTCGAATCAAGATAAGTTAGGGTATTATCGCATTTGGCAGATCTTCAGTTATCGGCATTGGGACTCAGTATTGTACTTTCTTGTATTAGAAAGAGAAAATACTTCGACTTGGTTGCTTCTCCTCTCTTGTACAAGAGTTGAGAATTATCGAACTTGGAATTGAGATAAAACTATCGCAATTGCCATAAATTATCGCAGTTTGCTATCTTATCTTATCGCAGTTTGATATTTTATCGCATTTTGCTATAACTTATCGCACTTTAAGATAACATATCAAATTTGTCATTATTTATCTCACTTTATAGTTTTATCGCATTTTCTACTATCGATATCGCTATTGAAGCTTATCGCATTTGGTGAACTATACTTATCGCACTTGGTGAACTGTCGTTATCGCATTTGGTGAACTATACTTATCGCACTTGGTGAACTGTCGTTATCGCATTTGGTGAACTATACTTATCGCACTTGGTGAACTGTCGTTATCGCATTTGGTGAACTGTACTTATCGCACTTGGTGTAGTAAACTTATCGCACTTGGTGAACAGTACTTATCGCAGTTGAACAAAATCTTTTGATTTCCAAACCAACTTAACATAACTCATCAACACATATTTTAATTATCTTTAAAGATCCAGATATGTCTCAACCACCTCACTTTAATTACTACTATCAGCTACAGCAATATCCTCAACAACAGCAATTTCATCCTCAGTATCTACAACAACAAGCATTCGTGCAACAGCATCAGTTTCTCTCTCCACTACAAGTATCCCCACAACAAATCATGCAACAGAATCAAATACTGAACAATCCATCCTACTCCAGAGAGCCACATTGGTTTAACAAGATGTGTGAGGCAATCAGCAGTCAGCAATCCCGACATGAAGCTGGAAATCAGGATACTCCACCTATGCTGACACCTGGTAACTATGTGCAGTGGGCTAGTAGATTTCTCAGATTCATTGAACTCCGTAAACCCCATGGGAAATATCTTAAGCAAGTCATTGAAGAAGGACCCTTTCCACTTCCAGTAACTGTTGTTCAAGGAACTACAGAAAGAGATGAAACATCAACTCCCATTGCTGTCGCTAACTACACAACTGAACAAACACTGCAACAAAAGGCAAATCAGTTGGCAATGTCTTACATACTTCAGGGGATTCCAAATCCTATTTACCGAAGTATTGATGCTCAGAAGACTGCCAAAGATATGTGGGAACATGTTGATGCGTGGTTATGCAACCTTACAACAGGTTTTACCTCTCGAGGGATCTCAAGAGGCTTACAACCCCACCAGGCAGTGTACCTGACCGATGTAGTATAGTGTAGTGGTAAGTACGGGGGATTGATCGTTCTCCACAGGGAATAGTGTTCGTTAGGTATGAAAAATTACTCTAATAGGTCTAAGGGTGAGAGAAGATTCTTTTTATGTTTTTATATTTTTATGAAAGCAAGTAAAATCTCGGGTTTGAAAGAGTGGGCGGAATTAGTTGCTAGTCAACTAACCCAAATTACTACGAATGCAAATAAAATAAAATAACAAAAATTAAAATGTTGGTGAAAACTTATGTGGAGGGAAATGTGTTTACTTAGATTTCCTTACTCCCTAACTATCTTTTACCGGTTGATTAGTGTGTATTAGTTGCGTGGATGACGGGTGTATTCCTTAATACCATTCGTGGGGTGGCGTACGTACTTCCCCAGCTCTACAAGCTCCTACTTCACTCCTATGTCGAGCCGGCTAGGAAGCTCCTAACATGGGATCACTAGAATTCGCTTGTGCATTAAATACAACCATAAAAACCTTTAGTACGCATTGGTTCATGTTTCTTAAGACATTCAAGCAAGTTACCGAATAGGAAGTTAGCCAGTTTTCTTAAGCCTAACATAGATAAACAATCATCCAATACAACTAACAACACACTAATAACCAACAATCAATAGCTAGGTTTCATTAGATCTAAGCAAACACAAGATAAATCTAGCCTAACATGTTAAACAAAAGACAAGAATAAGATAGAATCAAACAACACATAGACATATTGAATGATTAATTGATAACTTATCTTCAATGTAACATGGAAGATCTCAAGGCAAAAAGCCTTGAAAGAGCTGCCAAATTCGTCCTAGGGTTTTCACACACAAAGTTCCCCAATAAGTTCCACACTAATGACAAAAAATTAGAAAACTATATATAGACTTTCATATCTGACGGCGTCACGTTATGGAGTGTGACGCCGTCACCTCGCCGCTTTTAGGGTTCTCGGATGACCTTCTTGACGCCGTCCCTCTTTAGCTCTCCAAAATCCGTTCTGGCTTATCAAGGCTTGACGCCGTCAGACTATGAACGTGACGCCGTCCCTCTTTGAATTATAACGTGACGACCTTGATCAGATTAAAGCGTGACGCCGTCAGAATTTCCATGCAATTTCTCTGGCTTATCATGAGTAAATTTCACATCCACCACTTTTTCCAAGCCATGACGCCGTCCAGGGTTAATCCTGACGCCGTCAAAGGTAACTTCCAGCAAGATTTTGAGACTTTGTCGTTTTCTTCACTTTTATGCTCCAAAAACGTCCAAAATGCCTCCTTTTCCAGATTTCTTCTCAAAAGTACCTAAAATGACAAAAGGAACGATTTAGGGCAATATTTGATCAAATAAATACGATTTAGGGCTTAAATGACCCCTTAAAAGCGGTACACTTTTTGCCTCATCACATGTGCATCTTCTCATGGAAGGGACTGAGTTAAATCAAGAAGACCTTGAGTCAAAGCTTTACATGGAATATAACAATTTCATCATGGAACCAGGGGAGACAATTGAATCATACTACCACCGTTTCAAAAATGTTGTAAATGACCTCGATCGTCATGACATCAAGTTACCTAAGATTGCTATCAATTCAAAATTTCTGGGTTGCCTTGGACCAGAATGGCAGAAATATGCAACATTTGTCAGGCAAACTAAGAAGATTGGTGAGGTCAAGTATGGACTAATGTATGACTTTCTGAAACAACATCAATCTGAGGTAGATAAGGAAGTTGCAGCACGAGGCGGTTTCATCCCAGCACCAACACCGAACTCACTTGCTCTCGTTGCTCAATCCAACTTTTCTCTACCAAACCAGGAATTTGGTCAATCATCTCTCCAACCAAGTTTTCCACCACAACCTTCTAACCAAATCATCCCATATGAAGCACCAACACAATACTCTGACAATCAAATGGTTCCATATAACAACTCAGATTCCATGTTGTACTCAAACGCTGATTATGATGAAGAAGAGGATGCATTCAACTCTCTTAATGAAGCATTTGGATTAATTGCTAAAGCATTTGGCAAGTTCACCAAATCTAACAACCGTCTTCGTTCATCTTCCAACACCAGGAATCAAGCTGTTATTAATGATGGCAGAGTGGAAATTCAGAATCGGTCTTCGGGCAGATATGGTTCAGGAAACAGTGGAAACTACGGGTCTCAGAGGTTTCAGTTAGGAGGAAATAGGTTCAGCTCAGCAGGGGGTAACAGAAATAGTGTGGGTAATACTTAGAGTAGAAATCAGATGACTGGAAATACACAGAAAGGAATTGCAAATACGTCAATCACATGCTACAACTGTGGTGGGAATGGTCACATGGCAAATGCATGTCCAAAGCCTCGTACTATGGGCAGTGCATATCACAAGGAAGCTCTTCTGATGGCTCTTAAAGATGAAAAGGCAGCAGGAATGGTGACACAAAATGAGCAAAGCTTCATGGCAAATGCGGCATCTGATGATGAGATGGAAGATCTTGAGGCAAATGCTGCAGTAATGCTCATGGCAAACATGCAAGAGATGAACATGTCCGAGACAGGCCCGGTCTATGACACCGATGGTCTATCTCAGGTACCTGATCCACAATGTCTTATACATGAAATTGCTTCACCATCTGCATCTTCATCTACAAATGACAATTCTGTTCAACATGATTCATCATTCTCATCTCTATCAGATGATCAAATAAACACTGTTGTATCATTTGATGATGATAAAACCGTCGTTTCATTTGATGATTCGATTGACGATGAAAATTTGGATCATCTTGAACAAAATGATCCTTTGATTGATCAAGATTCAGAACTTCAGGCCTTGTTAATGACCACCCAATCACAAATTAAAAAATGCAATGAAATCAATAACAATCTGAAAGAAAAGATTGCATTGTTAACAAAGGACAATGAGTGCTATAAACTACAACTTTCGGGTTATCTTAAACAAGATAAACGTGAAAAAGGTTTTGAAATTGCTTTCCAACAAGAGTATGTAAAAGTTCAAAATTTAGAAAGTCAAGTTCGTGAGCTAACCGTTGCCAAAGCTGAGCTTCTCTCTCAAAAAGAAAAGGATCAATTTAAATTCAAAAAACAAATTGATGCTTTAACTTCTGAGTTGTTAAAAACTCAATCAGAGCTTTCAACTTCTCAGCAGGATCTTCTTGAAGAAAAGCAAGCCACTAGGAAACGTGTTGACTCATATCTTGAGGAAATTCTGGATTTGGAAACCAAACTCAAAGAATTTCAAAATGTTGTGTATAAAACGGGTAATTCTATAACACAAATTCAAAAACTAACTGTGAAACCAAATCCTAAAGGAGTAAGTTTTGCACTTGGAAGTGACACACCCCGTAATTCACAGAAAGCACTCAAAGACAATCCTAAGTTATACAATGCAACATTTTTGTTAGATGATACCTTTCAACGTGTTGTTATGTATTCTGTTGATGAAGAAACTGATTTTCTGGCACAAAAGATTGAGGGTCGATCAAATTCACAAAAAGAGTTTTCAAGAGTACATTATGATTATGATGCACGACCTCCTTTGAGCAAATCATTTGTCCCTCCTAAGGACCATCCAGAACAAACGTTAACATACACAAACATAAATGCTCCTTCGTCTATAACTTCTGTTCCCACAACTGCTGCACAATTCAAAGAGTGTTTGACAGAGGATCTTGTTGATCCACAAATGCCTAAAAAATGTCAGGTTCTTCGATATTTTCAGACATTTATGGACGACATTTCTCGTTTGGAGAATGAAATTGAGTTTAGTTCTCAAATTCCTGTATCTTCTTTTCTTTCTCCTGTTCAAAAAGAAAAGAAAGAGATTCTTCAAAAGAAAATTCTTCCTCATGTCAGAAATCTGAAGAAATGCGCAACAAAATGAGAAGATGAGTTATACACGGAAGTAGCATCTATGAAATCCATTTTCAAAGCTAAAGATGACAAGGTTCAACGTCAAAAACTTCAAAAGAAATTTTTAGAAAAAGAAAATGATCGACTCTTAGAAAAAGTTATGTGTTATGATGTTGTTTCTGTGATTATGATTTCATTTTATGAGTCATGCAATGAATTACTTGTGAAAGATCATGTTGTAAATGTTGAGATGTTGCACATAGAAATAGAAAATTTGGTCAAAGAGAATGAGAATCTTCGACAAATCAACAATGATGTGGAAAACAAAGTTTTTAATCTTCAAAAAAGGCTTGATTGGTGTCAAAATCAAAGTGCTGAATTTGAACTAAAATTTCAAAATCTCATAGGATATTTTTCATTTCAAAACAGTCATGTTTCTGATAATCACAAGGAAACAAAAGCTTTCTTAAGACTTAAACTAGGGGTGGAAACGAGCCGAGCCGAGCCCGAGCCTGCCAGAGCTCGAGCTCGGCTCGTTTATATTCTAGAAAGCTCGAGCTCGAACTCGAGCTCGTTTCGAGCCTAATATTTGAGCTCGAGCTCGGCTCGTGAAAATTTTCACAAGCTCGAGCTCGGGCTCGACTAATTTGTATGATTTTTAAAGAAAACAAAGTTAAAATGGAGCTCGGCTCGTTAATTACATAAGGCTCGAGCTCATTTACTACTTTTAAGCTCGTTTATATGTATAGATAATATATATACGTATATATTTCTAGGGCTCGTTTAGGCTCGCGAGCCTATTCGATCTTTTTTTATAGAGCTCGAGCTCGAGCTCGATTATTAAATGAGCCCAAACTTAGGCTCGAGCTCGGGCTCGAGCTCGTTTAGGCTCGGCTCGTTCGAGCTTTTTACCGATCCGATCCCGAGCTTTTCACGAGCGGCTCGGCTCGTTTCCACCCCTAACTTAAACTGTTTGAAAATGAAAAGGAACTGGAAGAAATTCTTCAAAACAGAAATGACACAGTCCGCCTCAACAGAAAATTAGATTCACAAAATCAAGAATTCCAACACATCATTGTTGATCTGAAGAAGAAAATCAGAGTTTTAGACAAAGGCAAGGCAAATGTTCATAAGATTGCCCCAGGGATGTATGTAGTAGACAAAACAATTACCCAAGCATCAGACTCAACCACTAATGCAAACACTTCTACTTCCACAGGACTAGATACTATCTCTAAGGCTAGTAGTTCCAAGACTCCCAAGAAACAACAGAAGAGAAGAGTCAGGAAGTCTAGGAATGGATCATCTAAGTCTTCAGAAGTTCAAGAAAGTAGTTTGAATAACACAGATGTAATGTTAGGAATAGAATCGACCTTAGCAAAGTCTAATTCTAGAAATGATGTAACAAATGTTGAATCTATGAATGATAATGTTAATGTTTTGGTTGATGCTAGTTGTATTGTTTGTCGTGCTAGTATATTATCTGGTGATCATCAAAACTGCATTGCTAAAACTTTGTTGAAACGTAAAAAGAAACGAACTAGTGGCTCTTCCTCTAGGTTCAAAACTATTGCCAAGTCCATTTTAGGGAAACCTCCACTAGTTGTTTCTGAACAAACCGTTGAAACACCCATAGCCACACCCAAGACAACTAAATCACCTAGTGCTTTCATAAGGAAAAAGGCTGAGACTAGTTGGACATGGAAACGTTGGTTACAACACACTGCAAGTTTTAAATGGATTCCTAAAATAATTAAATCTTGTGTTACTAACCCAATGGATCCAACCGTTACCAATTCTCCACCTGTTTCCAATATTTGTGATGCAGGTGATCCAAATTGTCCTATGGATTGTTGATAGCGGGTGTTCCCGACACATGACCGGCAACCTCAAACTTCTTACAAACTTTATCGCAAAGTTCATCGGAACGGTCAGGTTCGGGAATGATCACTTCGCAGCAATAATGGGCTATGGAGATTATGTTAATGGGAACATCGAAATCAGTCGTGTATACTATGTTGAAGGCCTTGGTCACAATTTATTCTCAGTGGGACAATTCTGTGACGGAGATTTAGAAGTAGCATTTAGGGAGAAGACTTGCTTCATTCATGATCTTCAAGGAAATGACTTGATGAAAGGAAGACGCGGAACCAGTCTATACACAATATCCTTTGAAGGCATGACAGCTTCATCTCCTATCTGTTTACTCTCCAAAGCTAATCCCACAAAGGCTTGGTTATGGCATAAAAGATTGTCTCATCTCAATTTCAAAACCATGACTGACCTTGCAAGACATAAATTGGTTGACGGGTTACCCAAATTCAGATATGCCAAAGATCATTTGTGTTCTGCATGTGAACAAGGGAAAAGTCACCGTGCTCACTTTCCTCCCAAAACAGAACACAGCACAGATCATGTCCTCCAGCTGCTTCATATGGATTTGTGTGGTCCAATGCGAGTTCAAAGTATTAACGGGAAGAAGTATATTCTGGTAATAGTGGATGACTACTCACGATGGACATGGGTCTACTTTCTTCGGACAAAAGATCAAGTTCCTTCAATGGTCATCACGTTTCTCACGAAGATTCAAGTTCAAGTCCGTAACACCGTCAGGATTATTCGAACAGACAACGGCACTGAATTTAAGAATCAAACCCTTCGGGAATACACTGAGAAGCATGGGATTGTTCATCAATATTCAATTGCTCGCACTCCCGAACAGAATGGTGTAGTTGAAAGATGAAACCGTACGCTTGTGGAAGCAGCTAGAACAATGTTGATCAATGCTCAATTACCAGATTATCTTTGGGCTGAAGCTGTTAATACTGCATGTTATACCCAGAACCGCGGCATGATCAACAGACGACACAACAAAACTCCATATGAACTTATTCAAGGCAGAAAACCAAATATCAACTACTTTCATGTCTTTGGAGCACTGTGTTACCCAAAGAATGATAGAGATGATCTTGGTAAACTTAAGGCTAAAGCAGACATCGGGATATTCGTTTGCTACTGTGAGAATTCTAAGGGATACAAAATTTGGAATCGTCGGACCGGGGAAATTCAAGAGACTATGCACGCAAATTTTGATGAACTCACGAAAATGGCTTCTGAGCAAGACCGCTTAGAACCCGAACATAACCATCTAAACTTCCTAGAATCTTCAGCTACACCTTTACCTTTTAATAGGAAATATCTGGAAGATTTGTTTGCACCAATGTTTGATGAAATTTGTGTTAGTAGTGCATTAGATGCTTCCACCAGTTCTGCTACTCAACATGTTCACAATCAAACATCTGATCAATCTGCAACTACTACTACAGTAGTTGATAACAATGCACCTCAACCTGAACCCTCATCACCCATGGTTCAAACACCTCCATCTGCAGTTGAAGATCCTTCCCCCACTTCAAACCAAGTTCCCACACCTTCAGATTATGACGGGAATGCATTCTTCAATCCATTTGCTCCACCACCAACCATTCCTGAACCAGGAGAATCATCCTCGAGCAATATGGACCCGTCAGATCACCTCAACAACACTCAACATTTTCCATCCACCCACAAATGGACAAGAGATCATCCTTTGGTAAATATAATTGGCAATCCTAACAATCCAGTCATCACAAGACAAAAACTTCACTCAGACAGTGAACACTGCATGTATGCACTCACTGTCTGTCAATCTGAACCTAAAAACATCAAAGAAGCCCTTACATACGACAACTGGATTGAATCCATGCAAGAAGAGTTGGAACAATTCAAACGTTTAGAAGTTTGGGAATTAGTTGAAAGACCAGATGGAGTTTATGTTGTTGGATTGAAATGGATTTGGAAGAACAAGCTAGGTGCAAATGGTACAGTGATTCGTAACGAGACCCGACTGGTAGCAAAAGGGTACAGCCAAGAAGAGGGTATTGACTTCGAGGAATCATTTGCTCCAGTAGCTCGGATTGAGGCAGTTCGAATGTTTCTGGCATACGCAGCCCACAAGAACATCACAGTCTATCAGATGGATGTGAAGACGGCATTTCTCAATTGACAACTCCGAGAAGAGGTGTACGTGTCACAACCAGAAGGCTTCGTGGACCCAGATCATCCAAACCATGTATATCGGCTTAAGAAAGCCCTATACGGCCTTAAACAAGCCCCGAGGGCATGGTATGATAAACTGTCTGCATTTCTCCTTGCTAATCATTTTACCATTGGAACTGTTGACCCGACTTTATTTATACAAACACACGGGGAAGACATTCTCATTGTTCAAATTTATGTGGATGATATTATTTTTGGTTCAACCAATAAAAAATATTCAAACGCTTTTTCTAAACTAATGAAACAAAACTTTGAGATGTCTATGATGGGTGAACTTAACTTCTTTCTAGGATTGCAAGTTCATCAATCACCCCGTGGTATATTTCTAAGTCAGTCAAAATATGCTCAGGAAATCCTGAAAAAGCATGGTATGACCAGCTGTGACACCTATAATACCCCAATGTCCTCCTCATCCCCAAAGCTAGATGCTGACATACATGGGACACCCATTGATCCTACGAAGTATCGTAGTATAATTGGCTCGATCATGTATCTCACGGCTAGCAGACCGGATGTTGTATTTGCCACATACCTTTGCTCCCGATATCAGTCCAGACCGACTGAACGGCATTTTTCAGCCGTAAAAAGAATCCTTAGATACATCAAGGGAACCATAAATTTGGGGATCTGGTATCGAAAGGATTCTAGGTTTGAACTTGTTGCATTTTCAGACGCTGACCATGCAGGATGCTTAGACACACGCAAGAGTACATCAGGGGGAGTTCAATTCTTAGGTGACAAGCTAGTCTCTTGGCAGTCAAAAAAGCAAGATTGTACCTCATTGTCTTCAACAGAATCTGAGTACGTAGCCATGTCTGCCTGTTGTGCTCAAGTCATCTGGATGAGATCACAACTGATGGACTACGGATATTTATTCAACAAGATTCCGATGTATTGCGACTCCAAGAGTGCCATTGCCATTTCATGCAACACAGTACAGCATTCGAAGTCCAAGCATATTGATCTCCGGTACCATTTCATCAAGGAACACGTGGAAAAGGGTACTGTTGAATTATACTTTGTGGGAACTAAACACCAACTGGCGGATCTGTTCACAAAAGCCTTGCCTCATGCAAGATTTGTGGATCTGGTTCACCGGATTGGTATGAGATGTTTGACATCAAATTATTTGGAAAAGTTTCTTAAAAACAATTAACATCGTCAAACATCTCCAAACTATCTTTGTAAATAAAAAATTAAAAAATAAAAAAAAAAAAAAAAAAAAAAAAAAAAAAAGTACAATCCCTCATCCAACACGTTGTTTACTTTTACAATGTCTCAAATTATTTTTAAAACACGTGTTGAGGGGGAGATAATTTTTACCACAATTTTTTTAAAATTGTACTTGCATATTTTCAGAATATGGTTGCTTCACAAGTTTAGGTGATAAGATTTTATGATAAGAAAAGTTGTGTGCCTTAAATGTTAAAAATGAGACTTAGTGTTTGCATGATGGTGGTTTAGGACTAAGATTTCATAGTTATTGAGGTTAAGGGACTTAAGTTGCTAATACTGCAAAGTAGCTATAAGATATAAAAAGTCAAAACAATTAATTCACCGCAGTTATTAGTCTGTCAAATTCACCAACCGTATTCAATACTACCCACCCACCATCATCAACGGCTATCATTCATTCAGCATATCCAATCAAGATTTTTGAATTTTGTGAGTGTTCTTATGATTAACATGCTATTATTAAAGATGGTTTTGAACAGATTCTTGATCCAACGGCTAGAACGATCAAAATTGTGATATTTAGTTCTAGGGTTTTGCGTAAATTGGGGATTTATGATTAAGAGTGTTTGTGTTGAAAACTATTGTATGATAATGCTTATACATTGTTTCTAAACCGATATTGCATGCTTAATTTTTCCCAGTAACTACAAAGTGTTCAAATTGGATTTTAGGGTTTAAGCGTCAATTTGGGGAAAACTTTGTTTATGCGTTATTGTGTAATTTGTTTATTGGAATGTTGTTGTTTGATGTTTAATTGAATGTTGGCATGCTTGGATTGTACCCAGAAACACATTAAGTGAATCTATTAAGTTTTAGGGTTTATGAAGAACACGAACTTGAGCAGTTTGATTTTTGCGATGTTGTGGTTCGTTTGTGTTATAACTTAGCATAAATGCTCAAAATAGTCATAAAAGTTGTTTGAACTAATCTGAGGTTAATAATCATAAGTTATAATGAATCACGATAAGATCTGAGTGACTGTTCATCGACAAAATCATCGTAAACTCTTGTATAAGAGTTTATCGAAGTTGGCCAAAATTATCGCAGTTGAGATAATTATCGCAGTTGACATAATTATCGCAGTTGACATAATTATCGCAGTTGACATAATTATCGCAGTTGTGATCTGACATAGAATTTAATCAATTTCCTTAGTTATATCCTTTTATAATTATCGAAATTAATCAAATTTTATAGAATTTGGCAAACTCTTGATAAATTCTTTGACCAAGCATGAAACAACCAATCATAAATGCAAATAGGGTGCCATGTGTTGCTTCTTAAGCTAACAATTTCTAACAAACATGCATTCTGTATATTTGTATATGATTGTTGATTCAGAAACACATCAATGGCGACTTCACAACAACAACCTCTTCCTCTCACCAAAGATGAAGTCTTTCCTCACGGGTATTCACTGGAAATAGGAAAGAACAATTCACGTGTAGAACTGGACAAGATCAAGTGCTCTGACTCAAGCTGCCAGATTGCAGTGGAGATTCTCAAAGTTCATAAGTGCAGAGATCTTCTTGATAGCTCAGACACCATTCCAGAACTATACATTCATCAATTCTGGGATACCTTCACAAAAAGTAATGATGACAAGTATTTCACTTGTACACTGGATCGTAAGAAAATCAGAGTCACACCTGCCACACTCCGTAAAGCCTTAAAACTTCCAGATGCACCTGAAACTTCTAAACAATTTTACCCGAAACCTTCAGAGTCTGAAATCATGCAATTCCTGGTTGACATTGGTTATGATGTTCAACCAGATACACCATTAACCACAATCTCCAAAGTCAATGCTAGATACATTCCTCAACCCTGGAGGACTATCTTCTTCATCATAACCCATTCCATATCTGGAAGAGATAGTGGGTTTGAGCATCCAAGACTTTCTCATCTTCAAGTCTTATGGGGATTTGTGAACCAGGAACCAATTGACTTTGCTGCTCTCATTTGGGAAGACATAATGTACTTAATGCGAAAAACCTCCAAGAAAATTCCATTTGTACGATATACCAAGGTTCTCATTAGCTATCTACTTGATCAACATCAAGACCTTGATAAGCGTCCAACTGATCAAGAGGTTCATGAGTACAGTATGGATAAAACCTTAAGCAAAGTCTACTTTCCAAAAGAAAGCACACGCAAACAAGGTGCACGATTGCCAGAATTTCTGATGACAAATGAGGTGAAAGAAACTAAGGCATATATTGATTACGACAAGGCATTTCGTGAACGTCGTGTGGGTCTTGCCAAGTTAGTTGAAGAATCAGGATCTTCTAAGACTCGTTCTCGAAGTAAGACTAAGACGGGTAATGCATCAAATGTCTCTGAACCAAAGAAACGACATCCCCGAACTACTGTCATCAAGAGGAGAGTACCGAGCAAACCCCAACCAAAACCTGAACCGAATAGAATCGTTGATGAAGACACTGAATCTGACTCTGAATCATCTGAATCTGAAGAAGAACATGTCTTTATGACTGTTGAAGAGGCAGAACTTCATAATAAGATCTCTCAGGAAAATGCACAAAAACAGAGTCTCAAGTCATTAAAGGAAGATGAAGAACGTAGGGCAAGGAAAGTATTGGAGCAACAGATGGAGTATGAGAGAACACATGGAGTTGGAGGATCAGAAACTGTTCATGAAGCTGCTACAACCCAAGAAAATCCGATTAATCAACCCGGAGGATCAGGAGCTGCATCAACCAAGGTTCAGCCTGATACGATTAATCAACTCGATAAGGCTGAATCGGTCTCTTCTCAGCAAACAAGTTCGGTTAATCAACCCGACTTGGGAGCACAGACTCAGGAGGAGAAGGAAAAGGATCTGGATAGCAATATTGTTTTATCTGACAAGGAAATCTCTGACTCTATGTTTGACGACAATCCCGTGGCTCAACCACGTAATGATGATACAGAAGATTGGAACATTGAAGAAGAAAGGGACATTCTGGGAGATAAAGCAACTAAAGCTGCCACGGAACTTGAGGAACAGGCAAGAAAAGAGGAAGCAGAAAGGAAACGTAAGGAGGACGCTCAAGCTAACCTGGAAGCAGATAGCTACATACGTTCTTACACTCCAACACCGCCTCCTTCCCCTCTAAAGGACACAACTAAATCTAACAAAACCATTCCTCCAACTGAACTTGCAATAGTCATTAGTGACCCTCAACAGCAACAGGAACAACCACCAGTTCAGTCCTCACCTGTTTCATCACCTAAGACACCTCCTGGGTCACCTCCTGAGAATCCTACACCTCCACCCTCACCACATAAGGACTCAACAACTAAATCTGATGAACCAATTCCTTCACTAACTCCATCATCTTCAAGATCTTCATCACCCAAATCTAAAGCAGCTATTTCTGAGAAGATTCTAAAGGCTTACAAAGGACAGAGTAAAAGAAGAATCGTCCATGTTACAAAAGTTGAAGTTGTGTCTCCTGCAGCAAAGAAACTTAAACAAGCAGTAAAGAGAGCACAAGCACAATGAGACAAACAAGCAACAACAAAATTGACTAAAATGGAAAGTTTAGTCAAGAAGTTGTCTCAGCAAATGGAAGATATGCAGGAAAGTAAGAAGAAGATAGATGAATTCCTTGATTTTAATATAAAAGATCATATCACACGCAAGACAAGGCATTTTGTCAAGCAATTTATTCCTGATCTTCAGCAAAATATTAATGAGCATATTGATTTACAACTTGAAGACAAAATCAAAGAAGCCATCTCATCTTCTTCCCAAACCAAACCACTTCAAGATCTCACCACTGAATATATCGAGCTTGTGCTTCTCGACCGACTCTTTGAAATCACCTCTCCTTCTCAAGAAGAAATCAACCTGATCACGGCTCTTCAAGCACACATTGAGAAGAAATGGTGCAAGGAAGCTGCTGACAAAGGGAAACGTATTCGAGAGGATGATGAAGAAGACCAGGACCCTAACCCAGAACATAAGAAACACAAAAGCGGGTCTGGAATTCATATTCAGGAGCCAACTGGACATACAACATCATCTCTACCTCCTAAACATCAATCATCTGGTCCTACTGAAACCGAACATCAGTATGAGCATTTCACGGCTGAAGATGTGGAATTTCAGCCACAAGACGATCAACCTCATTCACCACCATCACCACCAAAACCAAAGCCCTCCAAATCCAAGTCATCACACAGCAAGAAGTCATCTAATGAACCAGCTGTAGTCATCTGACTTGATAATGATAAGGATGAGCTAGGGAATGCATGGTTTGATCATTTGGCAAGTGCTCAGGTTCCAACTGACGAAGCTTCCCAAATTGAAGACAGCACGTTTGCTGTTACTCAAGAGATCAAAAGAAGTCTTAACGTTAAGAAGATGACCAAACGGGAACTTCGTCGGATCAAGAACGATGCCTTCATTCTTCTAAAAGATAAATCCAACAGCGCAGCCGAACTCGAATATCATCTTGAAAACATTGCACGCGCAATGTCAAGTGACTTCGACTGGGCTAATCCAGACGTAGTCAGGGGAGTTGGCAAGAACCGACCTTTCATCACTGATTGGACTAAGCCGCTTCCCGTGATACGAAGATCTCACCACTCAGAAATTCCCGTCCAAGTTTTCTTCAACAACGATCTGGAACTTCTAAAGAACGGAGCACAAGGGAAGACAAAGTATGCTACGTCAATTACTTTCACACCAGCTGCTCACTACACACAATCAGCCATTGAAGAAGAAGTTATTAACAGACATCTGTTTGTTAAAAAGCTTGTGAAATATGATCGTGATGCAGAGTTGGGGATTCATCACTGGTATTCTAAACGACAAAGCTGGTACAAGTACAAACTTGCTCTCCAGAAATCACGGGAACCAGTTTACAGTGATCTCAAAATAGTGGCCGTTATCAATGTGAGCGGATCCAGAAGATGTGATTATATATTTCTCGAAGAGATCACAGTAAAAAGAATTGACAACAATCTCTACACATTCTCTGAGGCTGATTTTCCTGATTTGAACCTGAATGATATTGAAGACATGTATCTGATGAAAGTCCAAGGCAAACTGCAACATCTGACTAACGAGCTTCGATATGCACTCAGTACCTCTCTCTGTCATTACATCAGGAGAACAATCATCAAAGAACGTGTGGAAGATCTCCAGCTAGGTGTTGAAAGTTATCAGACAAAGCTAAACCTTGTTGAACCACAATTCCTACTCAACAGCAAAAAGGACCCTCAATACACCATGCTACATAGTCCAGTCTTTGGGTTCGTTTACAGAAGCACAACTGATTTCCACCGTTTCATGGCATTCAATGAAATTCATAAGTTCTGTGACGATACCTTAAAGAGTGTACGTGATGGGTTAGCTAATCGGGTTCGAGATTCAGCGTTGGGAAAATCAAGAAGATGGAATTCGAAGGAGGTGCGACAAGTCAAGGAATTTATTCGGAAGGTTGAAGAACGGTTATATCATCGTGATCAGATGAGGAGGTTAGAAAGCTATGTTGGGGGTCGTCCACCTTTCGCTATCAGACTATTTCAGCAGACTGACCTAGTATTCTCAACTTTTGGCAAAGGCGGTTGATGTAAGAATATATTATCATATTACATTATTCTTATATCATTATTCTTTCCATATTAGTCTATGCATTACGGCTTGTGCACACATAACAGTGTACAACCCGGACCTCAAAGAAAGGACCCTGAGGTATGCTTCAGTGCCTCAATCCTGAAAAAGGAGCGAAAGCTTCTTACTTATGAGCAGAATTAAAACCAGAATGTTTTCTAAAGTTTTTTCAAACATTCTGCTCATAAGGACAAGTATTCCCTTGTTAAGGGGGAGTATTTGAAAATATAATCTTTGTTCAGATAAATACAAATGTTCTTGAAATTCTTCCCTAAAACTCAAAAACAGCATATTTTAATCATAAACGTTTTTCAAAAACATCATGAGTATGCTATTTTTGAGGGAGAGAAGTAAAAGATGATTAAAATATGATGTCTCATTTGCTGGAATCTCGTGTGCTCAAACTCAGAATTGACCCTCAAATTGACGATAGAAAAAGTCAGTAGTCGAAAGGACATATCCCGGACGGGTAATAATTTCAAGCCAGTTTATCTGGTGATGTAAGCGTGTCTCGCAAAGGATGTGTCTGAGTAGAATGTACCGATTTCGAGCGATAATCTTTGAATCTGATATGGACGGGTAATAATTTCAAGCCAGTTTAATTGGTGATGTAAGCGTGTCTCGCGACGATCAGGTTCATTGAAAGTCAATCAATTCAAAAGTGCCAACTCTTTCCGGCATGTGCAAATTTCAAATTTATTACTTATGCGCACATGTTAAGGGGAAGTCTTTCTAAAAAATCATCAAACTCTCAAGGTGTCAACAAAATGTCTTTACTAATTAACGACATTTTGAGAGATTTTCAATGGTTTTGGTTTTATGGCATCGTTAGGATAGTCATGGAGTTATAAGGTGACTAAGGTTAGGGAAAACCGTCCTATGATCCGCCAGAGCTGGAGGGATCTACCCAAGGATAATACCAATAGTTTAGAACTAGAAAGTCCTAGGTATGATTTAAAAAAGGAGAAAATGAATGAACGGAGAAAGAAGGGGTTGAAGAATTAAAAAGAAAAGTAAAGAAAAGGGTGAAAAGAAATAGCCCTCCATTTGATCAACCTTAGGGCAGACACCGGGTTCAATTCATAATCTACTAGTTGATGAGCATCACCGGTATTGAAGACTAAAGACGTCATGGACCCAGTGACGCACTAATAAACCTTCCAAGCCACTCAAGTATCTCTCAAAAGACATTTGTTTCATTCACACGGAGAACCCTTCATAATCTATCGACCTCTCATTACGAGAATGTTGATATTGAAAAGGAGGCAATCTGCTCCACGCCTCCGACGACCAAACAAATGTGCACTAATTAAGTCTAGAGCCATGAGATTCATAAAATATCTCTTAGGTACACTTAGAATTACTCTGGTGTTCTACATCATGGGCATCAGTTGTAACTTAGGAAAGTGTCCTTCGCAGATCTTAGCAATCTGCCGAGAACATTCATGAGAGAAGTCACAACTTGTGATTATCAATGATCGAATGAAAATCCTGCCAGAACAACATCAAACAACTCTGACAGCAGGTCACTTCGGTAACTCCTTGTGGGTTACGCTTAGTGTTTGCTCCAAACGGTCTACAGTCGTGGGGTGATCTCCAGCGACTCACTGAATCGTGGGTGCACTTCGGTGTGTCCGTTTTATCCCTTTCGGGGGAATCCGGTTCAGAACGGTCTGGATAAGGATTTGAGAAAGTCTTCACACTATGCTGTTGATGATCTCAAGTCTGAGCCTGTAAGTACCGGTTGGTTCGTGCTGATGCTGCTGCTGCTGCTGAGGAGCTGGAGTTCGACCATCAAGGCTCCATCATGTTCATATCTTGAAGAAATGTTCTCTCAAAGACTTAGTAACATCAAAAGTTCAACATATGATATGGTAAAGTCAAAAGTTCAAGCATCTCAACCTTTCTCAAGTTTAAGATTGAAAAGCAAAGAACATGTCAAAGACATATGAGCATGATGGAGAAGACGAGAAGACGTTGAAGATAGGCAGATCGAGACAACATCATAACATCTTAAGAACAAGAACAAAGAAACAAAGATTATAAAGACGTCAGAAGCCGAAGAAGCAAAGATGACGTCAAGCAACATTGATGATCAAGACTTAGGGGGAGATTGTTAGGAACACGTTTTGTAATATTCAAGTCTTGATCAAATGCGATAAATATGTTGCTTATTTGGGCTATATTGTTTGTAATTAGAGTCCGGTCCATTAGTAGCCCATGGACCGGCTAATCCTTCTAGAAACATGTAAGTATGAGGCGCCCTAAGTATTTGCCTATAAATAGAAGGCAAGGGCTCCTCATTTTAGTGTTGGTTTTTCATACATCTTGTGTAAGCTTTGTCCTTGTAACATTCGATTATTGAAAGCCTTCCATTCTCTCTTATTCTCTTCTTCTTTTCGTATTGCTTATTAGCTTATTTACTTATTTCCTTTTTCGTAGCTTAATATATAGTAGTAGGTCGAATCTTTGCTTTCATATCGTGTGTGTGTTTGAGATATTAGTGACCTACATCCTTTGTCAGTCATTTTGCTTCGTCGTTTGCGTGACGAGCTGGTTTGTGACGACGCACGAGTAAGTTGTCCGGTACGGTGGCAAGCCACGGCGAGAATGCCATGTCACCGTGGCGAGCCACGAGTAAGACCACACCGAATGCTCTTAGGAAAGGTTCAAGAAGAATGGTGGCAGCGACGGCGGTGGTAGTGGCAGCGGCGGTGGTGGTGGCGGCGACGATTGTTGCGATAGTGAAGAGGTTGATAAAGATGTGTTTTGGGTTAATGTATGAAAGTGGGTGTGTGTGTGTTAATGGGGTGTTAGGACATAAAAATGCACTACAAGAATCAGGAGAACGGGCGACGAGTAAAATTTCGACGACATTTGTCGTCGGCATTTTACACTAAACGACAAAAAACACGCTTGATCGAGCCAAGAATGCGTTGAATTTTTAAGAAGTTAAAATCCCGATGACATGTCGTTGGGATCATATTGGTAACATTTGACTTTTCTAATCATAGTGAAAAATTGGGCGGGAATTTGCCCCGCCAAGATGTTACCGACGACATGTCGTCGGTAACATATAAACCAAAAAAATTATTGTAATTAGCGTTTGATTATCATTTATTTTATCATTAGTGTTATTGTCCCGACGACATGTCGTCGGAACTTATTTAGACCAATTTTTGTCTTGCCCCGCGTGTGAATAATAGCGAATAATTGGGCGGGGTTTTTTCCTGCCTGTTTTGTATCGACGACATGTCGCCGGGATTTTATTCCCGCCAATTTTTTACTTATATATAACGAATTATTCTCAACTCGGCAAAACGCACATAACCCAATCGTCAATTCTCACAAAACACACATAACAATGGCTGGTTACACGCCGGAAGAGGAGTGGTCAAAGGTTTTATCGTCGGAGGGTCTCTTTAATGAAGTTCTTAATACATATGGCTATGAAATTTATGATGAATATGGTTCTTATAAGAACATTAGCCCGTGGATAAGAGACCAGATTCTGGAATGGTTGAGGAAAAAGTCGTACTACAGAGAGATGTTAGACGCTCAAGCTGATGATGCTGGAGGAGAAAGCACGTTGGAAACCAAAATTGATGATCTGGGAAATAGGATAACAAATCTTGAAGCTATGTTTTAACATTTCATCAAGCAAAGGAAAGAAAGGAAGGGAAAAGATGGTGCAGGTTCTAGCAAAGTGGGAAGTAGGAGCAAAAAAAATGAATGGGCGATGTCTGTTATGGTCTATGTCGTGTGTTTCGTTTGCTTGTCGAGTTGTTTCGTTTGAGTCTGTATGAAATGTATGTGGTTGAGAACTCTTGCGTGTTTTAAATAAAAGGTTTGCCTTCGTGTTTGTTAATTGTGATATTGTTCCTTCAGTTCCATTCTTTATGCATATATGTAAACCTGGTAATAAAGGAGGAGATACTTGCCCTGGTAATAAAGGGAAAGCAGCGGGGTCATATAGCCGGCAGGGTCAGGGTGGTACCCAGCATGAGCAGGCCACCGTTACCATACACCCCGCCTCCACCTCCAGGTATGTACAGTGGGATAATACTAATAGATTACTCATGACTCATCTTATGTATTGAAATGGCCGTTTTTAAATTTTGATTATTTTGTTTTTAGGTGTGTACAGTGGGCCCCAGATATGGCACGAGTTTATTAGTCAGGTGCCTTCTCGAGGTGAGGTAGGCTCAGGCAGCGGGTATGGCGCGGGAGGGAGTGGCGCAGGCAGGAGCGGGAGTGGCGGAGGCGAGAGTGGTGATGATAAGGATCGTCGTAGCGATGATATGGATGATGACGAGGGGCGGTAGAGGTATATGTGTTATTTTGTGTTGTACTTGTTGATATAAATAATGCTTAAACACGTTATTAATATTTTTCGATATCTCTACGTTTTGATAATCACAAAATGTAAAATCATTAAACGAAAGATTATGACGTAAACAAGTATTTAGTTGTAAATATCTATTTTAACACGTTAATCACTTAAGGTATGAATAAACAAATGCCTAATGCATTATATGATCAAATGAACTTTTTCTTAATCACTAGATTTTTTATAAAAAAACACAAATATTTTATATCTTTTAGAAAATCATTTTTGGTATTAAGTAAATATATTAAATTCATTATAAATATATGAATTCAAATTTTTAACCAAAAATGGCAAAAATGTTCCAGAAAAACCTTCCCCACAAAAAGACAAAGCTGGGCAACGGATACATTGGGCGGCCCCCTTAATTAACTAGGCGGCCCCCTTAATTATTAAGGGGACCGGCCACGCTCCTCAGCCCCCCAGCTTTGCCTATAAATACTGGTTCATTCCTGGACTTTTTCCTCACCTTTTGCACCCCAAAACCTTCTGTTCTAAATCTCTTCTTATATCTTTCTAAATCCTTTGATCATATATTCTTAAGCATTGGTTTCTAAGTGATCCAAGCTTCCACCATCCAAGTGCAAAAGAAGAATACTCCTTCAACAACTAGAGAATAAGTATTGTAGTTTAATTCATATTGTTTTGTAGTTATGTAAAGAATTTGATAAGGTGTTGTGTAGTTGTAATAAGTAGATCAAAGTGTAAGTAAGTAGTGGTGTTGTAAAGAAGTAGTATAGAAGTTGTGAAGCCGTAGTGAAGAAGTCGTGAAGTATCCGTGAAGAAGTTGTGAAGCCATTGTGAAGAAGTTGTGAATAAGTTGTGAAGAAGTTGTGTAGAAGTTGTGAGATTGGTTCTAGCTACGATTAGGACTCGACATCTAGCTTTGTGTCGTTAAATTGGTGTAAGCAAAAGTGTGTAAGGTTTCTCCGCCGCAAGGGACTTTGTTGATGTAGTGAAGTGAACTCTCGAGTAGGTGACTCGAGGAGTGGAGTAGGGCAAGGAAGGTGTCCTTGTAGCCGAACCACTATAAATCCATGCGTTGTGATTTAATCTTTCCATCTCTATCTTTCATTTCATTTCATTTACTTTACTTGCATTGTTTATTTACATTTACTTATATTTGTTCATATTGTTCAAGAGTTGAATTCACATAAGATCGAATCAAAGTTTTAAAAAGTAAACAAAGATTTTCATAATAAAATTAAAAAGACGTAAAACTATTCAACCCCCCCTTCTAGTTTTCCACAGTACTTATCTTTAAAACTATATTTTGGCGACCCGAATCTTATTATTGTATAGTTTAACCTTTTGGAGACTTGAACATTGCGGATATTGCAACATTGCTAAAAATAATGAAGCAAAAATGGTTATTTATAATGCGTTACCGCGTAAAGAATACGAAAGAATCTTTATGTGTGAAACCGCAAAAGAAATTTGGAACTCTTTACTAATAACTCACCAAGGTAATAGTCAAGTCAAAGATAATAAAATAGATCTTCTTGTTCAAAAATATGAACAATTTACGATTCCGGAAGAGGAATCAATTGATAATGCTTTTGCTAGGTTTAACACTATCATCACAAGTTTAAAAGCACTTGATGAGAGTTTTTCTAGTAAGAATTTTGTTAGGAAATTTCTTAGGGCTCTTCATCCAAAATGGCGGGCTAAAGTTACGGCGATTGAAAAATCAAAGAACTTATCAACTCTTCAACTTGACGAGTTGATCGGCAACTTAAAAGTCTACGAAGCAATAATAAAGAAAGACTCAGAGATGGTCAAAGAAAAAAGAGAGCAAAGCAAGTCAATCGCCTTGAAAGCTAGGAAGAAATCTAGTGATGAAGATAGTTCAACCTCCGAAAGCGATGACGAAGAATATGCCATGGCCGTAAGAGACTTCAAGAAATTCTTCAAAAGACGAGGAAGATTCGTTAGACAACCACATGACGAAAGAAAGGCATTCCAAAGAAATAAAGATGACAAAACTAGCAAGAGCGAGAGGAAGTGTTTTAAATGCGGTGATCCAAATCATCTCATCAGAAGATGTCCAATGATGTCAAAGGAGCAAAATCAAAAGGCGTTCGTTGGAGGAGCATAGAGTGATAGTGATGAAGATGAGAAAGAAACCACAAAGGAAGAAAAATATCTTATGGCAAAGACATCAAATGAGATATTTTCCGAAACCGAATACTTTAGTGATGAAAATTTATCATTAGACGAAAAAGACCTAGATAGCGAATATAATAGGTTGTGCAAACTAGGTCAAAAGGTTATGATTAAAAATAAATCACTAAAACGGATAAATAATCAATTAGAAATCGAAATACTCGAACTAAAAACTAAAGTACACAACTTAGAAAAAGGCAAAGAAGTTTTTGTAGAATGTAAAACATGTCAGAGATTAAGAATGAAAACGAAAAACTTAAGGAAGAAATTTGCAAACTTGACAAATTCAAAAATAGTAGTAATTAACTTAACAAAATAATAAGTGTTCAAAGAGTATCAGGAGATAAAACCGGCTTAGGATTTAATTCAACTGAGGCTTCAACTAGTGAAACTAAAAATGTAAAGTTTGAATGTGAATCTAGTAAGAAAAAATCTTTAGAGTCAAAACCTAAATACATACTTATGAAAGATAGAAAAATACCCATTGCTAGTAATGAGGAAGTAAGGATTTTCTACAAACCATCTTTAAAAACCGAACTAGGATATTCTAAACCAAAATTAAGGTAAAAAACACCTCCTCCTAGAAGACCACTTAGTCCTCACCCTCGGCCTAAAACTCCTCAACCTAGAAGAAACCAAAATAGAAAAAACCTCCATAATAATAGTCACCCAATGTGGAATTATTCAAATCCACCAAGTTTCAATCCTTGGGGAATACTTCCACCATATATGCATCCTAGTCAATTGCAAACCATGTTTGGTTCAAACAACTATGGACCAATTAGACAATGGGGACCAAGTGGCTAAATTGTCAACTCATCAGGAAATTCGGTATCTCATCTATGATTGGCTTCTATAAGTCAATATAAACGCTTTGAAGTGCTTGAAGACTATTTATTGAAGACTAAAAGGTACGCCTCTCTTTCATGCTCACTACTATATTATATGATTGATGAACTAGCTAATTGCATGCCCCCGTTGGTCTAAAATGCTTAGTTAAGTTAATACTATGTGTTTGTTAGGGTGTAATCCTTTCATACATATATCTAAATATTTATATACATATATATACCTATATTACTATACATATGTATATACGTAAGGAATAGTCGATATATATATATATATATATATATATATATATATATATATATATATATATATATATATATATATATATCACAACCTAGATACGTCATTAGTTGACTATCTAGAACTAAAAGAAATTGTTCGTTCTCGAACCTTTTCTTCCCCCTTGGCTCTCTTAGACTCTAACGTTCAACATGAAAATCTTCTATGTCCACTATCAAAAAACTCATGGTGATGAAGAGAAGTGAGTTGAGTGGATCAACATAGAAGTAGAATTTGAACCTTCGCGCAAGAAAACTATGGATGAAACAAACTCCCATCGCCGTTAGCATTCATCTCCGTCATTACCTCATCATCTCTCGACACCATTCAATAGTCCACTTTAACACATAATATGTATATATATATATATATATATATATATATATATATATATATATATATATATATATATACATACATATATATATATATATATATATATATACATATATATATATATATATTATATATATATATATAATATACATATATATATATATATATATATATATATATATATATATATATATATATATATATATGTATATGTATATATATATATACACACACACACATTCCCTCTCATTCCTCAAACTCTTTGTCAACTTGACGTCTTGATCATTTTATCCAAAATTGTCAAGATATTTTTTTTTAATTAACGAAATGTTAATAGAATATGTCAAGTATTCCCTCCTCGTGCGCATATACTCCAACGTATTTTCGATATATGATAAATCTATCTATCTATATATATATATATATATATATATATATATATATATATATATATATATATATATAATATATATATATATATATATATATATATATATATATATTACTTTCAGAAACTTATTTCGCGACATTTCTGATTTTTGGAGGGCGGTCCCTTTAATGATTAAGGGGACCGGCTTGTTATCGAGGGCGGTCCCTTAATGTTTAAGGGGACCGGCCATCTGATACTCCCAAAAATGTTTCCCTCGACTTGTTGTGAACGAAAAACACCACCCCAAAAACACCAAAATCAATTACCAAATCACCAATTCGGGCTTAATTCGCAAAGGGCAAACGCTTACAACACGATTAACAACATATATTGTAAGTTTTCCAACACACATTTTGTTTAATTTCATCCAATTTTGAGTCTAATCATAATTAGGTATTTTATTCAAGTTTTTCAAATTCGAATTTTATTGAAATTAAGTCTAGGATTTTCATAACCAAATGCTCCCCATAGGATTAGAATGCTTAATCAACACTAAAAACTAAGTAATCAAAAACCCTCATGTCAAAATTTTGAAAAACCATACACTCTCATTCAAATTTTTTTTACATTGTTGAATCATGCCATAAACACTTGTTAAAACTAACCACATTATATTATCACAACTCTTTAATCCTAAAAATATATTTTTCAAATCATGAAAAATGGTTTTATTAAACATAAGAGGGTGTTTGGATTAGGTCATAAAATCGTCGAAATTAAATCGAAATAAATTTCACAACTAATTGTCAAGTTTATAAACACGCAACTAGTAATTTTGAGTCATCAAGATACATAATTCATATGTATATTGAGATATTAGTCGTTATTTTTCTAGTAAAGGGAGCGTTTGGCACAACATATTAAAAGATATTTTTGAGTCAAAATCTACGTTTTCATCTTTTCAATAAGTTACTTAACATAAATACTCGTAAGAAATAGCTAGATATACAATCTAATGTTCGTCTAGCCACATTTCAAAGTGGCTTATGATGTATAAGGGAGCGTTTGGATGTTTTTGGTTCTTTATCATAATATCTCTATAACTACTCCTTAACATCATGAAATACATTTTAAGCGAGTTAAAAATTAAAACCAAGGAACATTGTAAACTACTTCTTAGGATTTAAATTTTTAGAGTCGAAGTATGTTTACGTTCCACATGAGTAGCATATACAACATATGCATGTTATTTTTTTTTATATTTCTTGTTGTTATCTTGTTTAGGTGAAAATGCCTAAAGCCACGGTTGGTGATGTTTCCAAAACCAAACAATATATTCCAAAAGTCTCCGCTACTCCCGGCATATCTCCCGCCATTGCATGTCTCTATCGTCCCATTGAAAATAGAAACATTCATGAGGGAAGAGTTGTCGATCAATCCTATTACCAATCCGATAATATCGAACGAATGTTCACCAATGTTCGCCTCAATTGTCTTTTCAAAATAAATGAACCTATCATTCCTCGTTTCGTTCTTGACTTCTATAGCCAAGTTACGGTGCAAACCGATGACTATGGTTATATTCTCATCTCTTTCATGATCCAAAACGAATTCATCACTCTCACTCTTGCTCAGTTTGGTCAAATCCTTAAAATTCCCCACAATGGTCAGGCCGTTTTTGCAAATGAATGGGATCTTTCGTTTCTTGAACAAAATCGACCTTAGGATGGTCCATACTATTCTGAGATTCCAACTCCTGACGACATTCGTCGACTACTTGAGCTAGAACGTGGTACGACTAGCAGAAGAATCAAGTCGAGAAATGTCGATATTCATGCAAATCAAATCCTTCTCAAAGAACTAAGCCCCGACATGAAGCGTTGGGAAGAACTCATTCGCGAGAATGCGTTTGGTACCGGCGGTCACCGTGATCACCTCACGGCTAGCATCGCTCATATGTTGTATTGTGTTGTTGCGGAAGAACAATACAATTTGGCTTATCTCTTTGTCCATCGTATCATCTCCGCCAAAAAATACTCCAAATGCCAACCTTCCCTATGGTATGTTCCTCACTCGACTTTATCGTCATGTCATGGAACATTACCCACATCTTGAGAGTGATATCTATGAGTTCGTTCATCCCGTCTTGCGTCCTCTTACTCTTAACCAACCTCGCCGATCTCGAAGTGACAAGGACAAATCTTGTGGCCCTATGTTATTCGCACCTCATGGTTCTACATCTCATCGGGAAGATGATGATGAGGAGGAAGGCACCTCACGTGTTAGTACCCCATCTCCCACGACCTTCGTTGATGATCTTCCGGAACTTAATTATACCGACTATCAAGTTCCTCTTCCTTCCCAACAAACCGATCAACTCCTTTTTGAACGACAAACCTCATTGCTCAACACTACTCAACAAATGCATCAGGAGGTTCGAGGTGGATTCAAGTCTATCGGAAAAGCTTTCAGGAAGATACTCGGGAAGAAGAAATAGAGATGTTGATGTTGGCTTATTTGAACAATGTTGTTATCTTATAAGACAATTATGTGTGGTGCTATTGATCCGATATATTCGGATATACTTGACATTTATTTTCTTGTATCTTGGATTATGTTAGGATTTTAACTATTATCATGTTAGGACCTTGCTACTAGATTCATGTTATTGGTATGCTTGCTTTATGATATGCCTATGATAGTTTACATGTATGCATGATTATTTAATATGTTTTTGTTACTTGATTTGTCAATTATAGTATATATTTCTCCAAAGGAAACACAAAGGAAATATGTGTAACCCGAGTCGTAGTCCCGATGAAGATTGAATGGAATTTAGTGATTCGGGATTTGTGATTCGTGTAGTGAATGTGAATAAGAGTGATTGATTTTGGATTACACTACTAATATTAAAATAACAATCAAGATTAACAATTAAACTAAGCTAATAGAACAATTAAACTAAACATTTAAACGAAAATTGAATTTTAAAAACGAACGCGACGTAATTTAAAAACGTATTTAAAAAGCGAATTTCTAAATCTAAATCCTAAATTTATGAAAATAATTTTCCTAAACTCTAAATATTAAAAGATAATTTCAGGAAAAAGAAAAATATTTTTTTGACTTTTTATTTAATTTTTATGAATTAAAAACTAATTTAAACTAATTAAATGATTTAAAAATAGTAAAACAAGTTTGAAAATTCTGGAAAAATCTGAGTAATTCTAAAATTAAATGACTAAGCTAGGAAAAATTAATTCTGAAGCTAATTAAGCCTAAATAAGCTGAACAGTGCTATAAGCTATTGGAAAATAAGCTAAAAATAAGCTAATAAGGCCAAAAATTAACAGAAGCACAGGGACATAAGAATCTTGCTACTAGAAACTAGAAACAACTAAATAAGCTCAGATAAGCTCACAGAATAAGCCCAAAAAGTACTTAATGCAGCTGAAATTTAAAGCAGAACAATGGATGAAAAGCAGTTTTGCAGCTGATTTATAAGCCTAATAGAAGCTATTGAGGGAAATCCAAAAGCACTTACTCAAAGCTTATATGACCAGCTACTTAAAAACCAATTATGCCCAAAAGTTAAAAACAAATGTGATGCGTGGTTTTGCGACCTTACAACAGGTTTTACCTCTCGAGGGATCTCAAGAGGCTTGCAATCCCCACCAGGCAGTGTACCTGACCGATGTAGTATAGTGTAGTGGAAAGTACCGGGGGATTGATCGTTCTCTAGGGGAATAGTGTCGTTAGGATTGAAAAACTATTCTAATAGGTCTAAGGGTGAGGGAAGATTCTTTTTGTATTTTTATATTTTTATGAAAGCAAGTAAAATCTCGGGTTTGAATGAGTGGGCGGAATTAGTTGCTAGTCAACTAACCCAAATAACTACAAATACAAATAAAATAAAATAACTGAAAATGAAAAGGTCGTGGAACTTATATGGAGAGAAATGTGTTTACTTAGATTTCCTTACTCCCTAACTATCTTTTACCGGTTGATTAGTGTGTATTAATTGCGTGGATGACGGGTGTATTCCTTAATACCAATCGTGGGGTGGCGTACGTACTTCCCCAACTCTATAAGCTCCTACTTCACTCCTATGTCGAGCCGGCTAAGAAGCTCCTAACATGGGATCACTAGAATTCGCTCATGCATTAAATACAACCATAAAAACCTTAGTACGCATTGGTTCATGTTTCTTAAGACATTCAAGCAAGTTACCGTATAGGAGGTTAGCCAGTTTTCTTAAGCCTAACATCGATAAACAATCATCCAATACAATTAATAACACACTAATAACCAATAATCAATAGTTAGGTTTCATTAGATCTAAGCAAACACAAGATAAATCTAGCCTAGCATGTTAATCAAAAGACAAGAACAAGATATAATCAAACAACACATAGACATATTGATTGATTAAATGAATACTTATCATCAATTAAACATGGGAGATCCAAGGGTATAAAAACCCTTAAAAATGGCAGAAATTCATCTTAGGGTTTCTCCCCACAAAGTTGCACACTAATGACAAAAAATTGCAAAACTATATATAGAGTTTAGTATCTGACGGCGTCACGTTATAGATCTTGACGCCGTCACCTCGCCGCGTTTAGGGTTCCCGGATGGCCTTCCTGACGCCGTCCCTCTTTAGTCCTCCAAAATCCTCCCTGGCTTATCAAGACTTGACGCCGTCAGAATAAAGCTTGACGCCGTCTCTCTTTAACATAAACCGTGATGGCCTTGATCACCTTAAAGGGTGACGCCGTCAGACTTCCCATTGTAAAACTCCCTGGCTTATCATGTGTATTTTTCATATCCACCTCTTTTGCCAAGCCATGACGCCGTCTAGAACAATCCCTGACCCCGTCAAAGGTACTTTTCCAGCCGATTTTGAGACTTTGTCGTTTTCTTCACTTTTATGCTCCAAAAACGTCCAAAATGCTTCCTTTTCCAGATTTCTTCTCCAAAGTACCTAAAATGACAAAAGGAACGATTTAGGGCAATATTTGATCAAATAAATACGATTTAGGGCTTAAATGACCCCTAAAAGCGGTACACTTTTCGCTTCATCAAATACCCTTACACTTGAGATTTGCTTGTCCTCAAGCAAATGCGCTTTTATTCTAATCAAAATACAAGTTAGGGGTCATTTAACACTAATATAAAAGTAATTACAACAAATAGTCGTTCCACTTTAATCATAATAAGCACGGAGATTACAAACTAGCACCTCACAAGTAGTGTTTAGATACTCACATCTCTCAGGTGTCATAAAAGTATATCTCATAAATGAAAACGGATAATATCTCTCACTACCTGTCATAGCAAATAGATTACCATAGGCTTGGGAAAGGATCGAAAACCTTCTCCACTAGGCGTAAGCACCTAAGATAAACTATCAAAGAGGGCTTTTACATGGGTTATAACGTGAGGTGTAGGGATATGATAAACACGGTTTTGTTGGATAAGGGATATTTTACTGGTGGCGAGTTAAAGATCTTGATTAATTACATGTACAATATGGCGTTGCTAAGCCAAGACTAGACTCGACTTAAGCTAAAAACAAAATAACAAGAACATAAAATAAACATAAAATGAAACGGGATGGTAGTCCGTATGTTTTTTTTCTTTTCTTTTTCTCATTTTTTTTGTATTTTTCTTGATTTTTTGATTTTTTTTTTCATACACTCTTGCCCTACCATCCAAAATAATACATCATAGGGGCGTTGCATTCCCCTTACACTTGAACTTTTACATAACTTTACAAATAACTATTCTAATGACTCGAATTAAGATAATCGAAACACTTGGAGTACTTTTAAAATATTTAGCACATATGGGGGTAATAATGTTGTTCTTCCCCATTACTTCATTACACTAGTACTTTACTCATGAGTCCCAATCGTGCCAAAACAATATGTACAAGGATATGACTCGACTTAGCAACCATGTAATCAATTAGATAATTAACTTAGGGTTTAAACAAATGTTGTCACAATAATGCACTAAAAATGAGTGCATACAAGGTAGGCTAAGGCGATTTGGGTGTACATTTAAGTGGGGTGTAAACAAATTCTTCCTTTAAGTAAAATGCTTAAAGGTCGAAACGAAGAGATAGGCTCTGAGGGGTGTACTAGGGGTATCGTGTACTAAAAATGAGTACAACCCAAAGGGTGTGGGAGAATTACTTGACCAATGTAGCCAAAGTAATTATAACAAAAACACTGGTGTAAAACAATGGGTTAATCCTAATGCCTCTTATCATGTAGTAAATCTAACTACACGAATGTAGTCTCACTTGTGGCCTCGAAATGGTCCTAACGCAAGTTCTAGAATCTAAGTGCTACCGGTACACACATCATAGCATAAATGCTTTTCCTACCAATTCTAGGGGCGAACCTCACATATTTGGGGTGGAAAATTTTTTAGTGGTACGGTTTTGTGCTAGTCATATAACTCCTATCCGTGAGACGCTCATTAAGATCAAAGTTTCACTCCTATACGTTGTAAAAAATTTTAAATTTGGCACTAAAATTGCCCTAACAGGTATTTATCTCAGTTTTATTACACATCTACCATTAAACAAACAAAAATCAAGCGTAATAGCATTCTCTAAAGTATCGTACTTTCCCCCCCTTACACTTAAGATGAACATTGTCCCCAATGTTCAAATAACAAGATGTAAAAGTAAATAAGGTAAAAGAATGAAATCAAATACTCCCCTGATTCGTTTGGTGGATAAAGAGGTAACATGGTTAGTTCTTCTTCCAAGGTAATGTTGGAGCTTCAAGACTAATGCATCGCCAAAAGCTAGATTCCACATACATCTCCTTGTCCAAAATAACCTGTTAAACCTGAGAAAATAAACACGAAAACCTGCATAACATCGGCGGGATAAATCTATATAAGGATATAATGCTTGTGGAATGACAATTTTGCAGATTCCTGGAGTTTATAAGTTAGAGATTTAATAAAAACTTTTTATGAAAACAAAACTTTCAAAAATTTCAGAAAATTAAAACCTGACGCCGTTAGGTTGTAAGGCCTGACGCCGTCAGAAATGATCTGACAGAATTCTCATGTTAAGTTTTCGGAAAATTTCTGGAAAAACCTATACCTTACTTCCTGGAAATCCTGCAAAACATCACTATGACTCGATACAAGCATTTGACTCAAACTATTACTAATATGTATGTTAATTTAATATTATTATGATTCATGCTCATTTGCGTTCTAATAAACCGATTTGGATTTCCCTTACACTTAACTTTTGCAAAATACCTTTATATGTAGTTAAGACGAAGTTAAAAACAAGATAAAGCATTTTCACAATTTAGTTTTGAACATGAATCAATAATAAAAATTAAACATACATACGGAAACAAATAAAATCAAACAAACAAATAAATTAACACACAAAGCAAATAAAGCTTGGGTTGCCTCCCAAGAAGCGCTTTTCTTTATTAATGAGTCTTGTAGCTAGACTCAAAGTCCTTCTACCCTATGTAAGTGAGTTCGTCATCGAGGACGTATTTAGGGTTAAGCTTGGATTGAAGTTTCCTATTGGTCCGCTTAGTACAATATATCTTTTCAAACTTCTCTCCATCCGGGTCATACAATGTCATCTTAATATGCCATGACCCATCTCCATCTTTGGGTGGTTTGTCCCATTCCCACTTATGATCATCGTCCTCACAAGTCCACTTATTCATCCCTAGGTTAATTGGCAAAACTCCTAGGAAATCAATCATCTTCCTAAAAACTAGAGGGTCTTCAAATGGATCCAATTCGGTGTCCCTAGCCAAGAGTTGCTCTACCGTATGTGTTCAGTTCACAAAGTCCTCTTCTAGGTAAAATGGGCGTTGGGGTCCTATGAAATCTCTATCGATCCAAGGTCCATATCTAGATGGTCTCCTATTTAATTCTAACCAATGGGGTGTTGGTTCCTCACTAGTGTCATAGGCATGTTTCTTCACATCATAGACTGACCAAGTATCACCTTCTCCTACCGCTATCTTAGATTCCTTACAATCAATCATAGCACTAGCGGTCGCCAAAAATCCTCTACCTATCAACAAGGGGCATGTAGGGTCGCTAACCATATCAAGGACGTGGAAATCGGCTAAAATGGTTAGTTTTCCTATGTGTACTAACACGTCCTTGACTACTCCAACTGGGTAAGCAACACTTCCATCCGCTAAGCCTATTATTACCTTGGTTTCTTCAAGTTTTCCTAGTTTTAGAGAGGTGTAGAGAGGTAACGGAAGTAGGTTAAGGCTTGATCCAAGATCGGCTAATGTGTCATAAGCCTCCGAATTATCGATCTTGCAAGGTAGAACAAATAAGCCCGGATCATCTAACTTCTTAGGTAGCTTGTTTTGAACAAAGACGGTCCCTTTTTCGCCTAACTTGAGCTTCTTCTCATCCAACACATCAATAACCGGACTTTCAAGGTGGAGCTCCTTGAATTCATTGTCAAGGTTTTGAGTGGGAGGTGTCTCAACTATGTTGTTGACCAATTTGGATATCATAACTTCTTGGTCATTTTGAACGACTTGGGTTTGTTTGAAACACGAGCTCATGGAATTGACCGAATAATATTGTGGACAAGAACTAGGAGACGAAACCGACGAAATGGCGTTGACGTTTAGTTTCGGGTTCTTGACTGTGTTGCTAGGGAGTGCTCCCATTTCTCGGTCATTGAGGGCTTTCAACAAAGTGTCAATCTTATTGGTCATCTCGCTTTGTTTTTGTTTGAAATCGGCTTCACACTTGGCCAAACAAGCTTCTTGAGATGCCATAAATTGGGACATCAATCCTTCAAAGTTATTGGTACTACCATTGCTGGAAGGATTGTTGTTGAAAGTACGGTTCGAGTTGGAACCGCTTGATTGGAAACGATTAGGTGGGTTGGAAGAATTGGTTTGTTGTGCGTTTTGGTTTTGTTTCCACCTAAGGTTTGGGTGATTTTTCCATGAGGGGTTGTATGAATCACCGTAGGGGTTTGACTCGGGTTTGAAAGTGTACCACTTGTCTCCCGCTCCGTCGGTACGCGAGGATGCGTAGTCCGCAAAAGCTTGTTCGGGGAGTTCCATGCAATCACGAGTGTCGTGGGGACCACTACATAATTCACATGAAGAAGTGATTTTGTTTACTTGGCTTGGAGGTTTAGGAGCCTCGTAGGATTTCATAAGAAACTTGACTTGGTCTTCAAGTTCTATGATCCTACGGTCGGAAGTGCTTGAATTGTTCGAAGGCAAAGATATTGCCTTGACCGTTTTATTCAAATCACGGGGATCACTCCAACTTTCGTTGTCATAAAGAGCAAGATCTTCCAGGAGAGCCCATGATTGTTCCGCACTTAGATCAAGTAGCTTACCACCGGCCGATTGGTCAATGGTTTGCCTCGTGGAGAGATTGATATGGTCATAGAAGATTTGGACTTGGAGCCAAAGTTCTATGCCATGGTGAGGGACTTTTTGGAGTAAGTTCTTGAATCGAGTCCATGCCTCGTAGAGGGTTTCGCCTTGACGTTGTTGGAAAATCAAGATATCATTCCTTAGCTTGGTAGTTCTTCCTGGTGGGAAAAACTGAGCAAGGAAACAAGTGGTGAGATCATCCCAAGAGGTGATGGATCCTGCGGGTACACGCTCTAGCCATTGACTAGCTTGGTCTCGCAGAGAGAATTGAAAGAGACGTAGTCGGGTCGTCTCTCGAGTGGCAACATCAAGGTCTATAGAATCAACAATTTTGAGAAAATCCTTGAGATGTTGATTAGGATCTTCGGAACGAATTCCATGGAATGCGCATCCGCTTTGCACCAACCGGATGGTGTCGGATCGCAAGGGAGTGACATTGGCTCCTTGAGTGAGCTCAATGGTGTTTCGATAGCCATGGTGGCTAGGACGGGACTAGTCTCCTAAGGTACGGGCTCTAGGAGGTGGGTGTTGTTGTGGTGGTGGGTTGTTGGGATCGAGGATATTACCACCTTCTATGATGTCGGATGGTAATGGTTACGAACAAAGAAACGAAGAAAAAAGATAGACTAAAGGAAACCTAGAAAAATAAAACAAAAATCTCACTAGAAAGGAATCTAGTGAGTAGACCTAATAAAATAAAAATTCAACCAAAACAAAAACTATTCCCCGGCAACGGCACCAAAAACTTGATGCGTGGTTTTGCGACCTTACAACAGGTTTTACCTCTCGAGGGATCTCAAGAGGCTTGCAATCCCCACCAGGCAGTGTACCTGACCGATGTAGTATAGTGTAGTGGCAAGTACCGGGGGATTGATCGTTCTCTAGGGGAATAGTGTTGTTAGGATTGAAAAACTATTCTAATAGGTCTAAGGGTGAGGGAAGATTATTTTTGTATTTTTATATTTTTATGAAAGCAAGTAAAATCTCGGGTTTGAATGAGTGGGCGGAATTAGTTGCTAGTCAACTAACCCAAATAACTACAAATACAAATAAAATAAAATAATTGAAAATGAAAAGGTCGTGGAACTTATATGGAGAGAAATGTGTTTACTTAGATTTCCTTACTCCCTAACTATCTTTTACCGGTTGATTAGTGTGTATTAATTGCGTGGATGACGGGTGTATTCCTTAATACCAATCGTGGGGTGGCGTACGTACTTCCCCAACTCTATAAGCTCCTACTTCACTCCTATGTCGAGCCGGCTAAGAAGCTCCTTGATGAAGCGAAAAGTGTACCGCTTTTAGGGGGTCATTTAAGCCCTAAATCGTATTTATTTGATCAAATATTGCCCTAAATTGTTCCTTTTGTCATTTTAGGTACTTTTGAGAAGAAATCTGGAAAAGGAAGCATTTTGGACGTTTTTGGAGCATAAAAGTGAAGAAAACGGTAAAGTCTCAAAATTATGCTGGAAAGTACCTTTGACGGCGTCAGGGATTGCCCTTGACGGCGTCATGGCTTGGCAAAAGAGGTGGATATGAAAATTACTCATGATAAGCCAGAGAATTTTGCATGAAAAATCTGACGGCGTCACCCTTTGAAGTGATCAAGGCCATCACGGTTTAACTTAAAGAGGGACGGCGTCAAGCCCATTTCTGACGGCGTCAAGCCTTGATAAGCCAGAGCGGATTTTGGAGAACTAAAGAGGGACGGCGTCAGGAAGGCCATCCGGGAACCCTAAAAGCGGCGAGGTGATGGCGTCAGGATCTATAACGTGACGCCGTCAGCCCTTAAACTCTATATATAGTTTTACAATTTTTTGTCATTAGGGTGGAACTTATTGTGTGTAACTTTGGAGGAGAAACCCTAAGACGAATTTCTGCCATTTTTAAGGGTTTTCATACCCTTGGATCTCCCATGTTTAATTGAAGATAAGTGATTATTTAATCATTCAATATGTCTATGTGTTGTTTGATTACATCTTGTTCTTGTCTTTTGATTAACATGCTAGGCTAGATTTATCTTGTGTTTGCTTAGATCTAATGAAACCTAGCTATTGATTATTGGTTATTAGTGTGTTATTAATTGTATTGGATGATTGTTCATCGATGTTAGGCTTAAGAAAACTGGCTAACTTCCTATTCGGTAACTTGCTTGAACGTCTTAAGAAACATGAACCAATGCGTACTAAGGTTTTTATGGTTGTATTTAATGCATGAGCGAATTCTAGTGATCCCATGTTAGGAGCTTCTTAGCCGGCTCGACATAGGAGTGAAGTAGGAGCTTATAGAGTTGGGGAAGTACGTACGCCACCCCACGATTGGTATTAAGGAATACACCCGTCATCCACGCGATTAATACACACTAATCAACCGGTAAAAGATAGTTAGGGAGTAAGGAAATCTAAGTAAACACATTTCTCTCCACATAAGTTTCCCAACCTTTTCATTTTCAGTTATTTTATTTTATTTGCATTCGTAGTTACTTGGGTTAGTTGACTAGCAACTAATTCCGCCCACTCTTTCAACCCCGAGATTTTACTTGCTTTCATAAAATTATAAGAACACAAAAAGAATCTTCTCTCACCCTTAGACCTATTAGAGTAGTTTTTCAATCCTAACGACACTATTCCCTGTGGAGAACGATCAATCCCCCGTACTTACCACTACACTATACTACATCGGTCAGGTACACTGCCTGGTGGGGTTGTAAGCCTCTTGAGATCCCTCGAGAGGTAAAACCTGTTGTAAGGTCGCAAAACCACGCATCAAGTTTTTGGCGCCGCTGCCGGGGAATAGTTATTGTTTAGGTTGAATTTTTATTTTATAGGTCTACTCACTAGATTCCTTTCTAGTGAGATTTTTATTTTTCTAGGTTTTCTTTAGTCTATCTTATTTCTTTGTACTTTTGTTTGTGATACCTTCCACTTACCTCATGAGTAATAGTGATCGCTTGGTCCCTGTTATTCGTATTTTCCGCCGTGCAAACTTTCAACTACCCGTTCCCGCCCCCATCGTAGAAAACAACAACCTTTCACCCGACCACCACTTTGGTAACAATTCTGAGATGGAGGAGTCTGACCATGAGAATGACTATGTTAGTCCATTTTACTACTCAGACTCCGATGAGGATGCTGGTAATGGAGAAGTGGTTAACGAGGAATGGGGAAAAGAGGAAATTGATCCCTTTAAGTATGTTGACCCTAGAACTAAGATCGAAAAGGATAGCCTCTTTAACATGCAATTTCCATGTAAGATTGGTTATCATAGTTTTCATGCTTATCTTAACTCATCTTTGCTTCTGAACATTATCTCTCGCGCTAATTATAATAAAATCATGGTAAATGAGCTAGAATATCATGGAGATAACATTGTTGCTAGGAATAAGCCACTACACGTATTCGTGGGAAGTTTTGTGTATTTGGTGGATTTTATGGTTATGGAGAACTTAGGAGAATTTATTGATAACAAATTAACCCAAGTCATTTTTGGAGAACCCTTCAAAAGGTTGACCAACCTTGACGAGAAACTTGTGGACGGGTTAATTACATTCTCGGATGGGGATGAAGATTTTGTTTACCAAATGCCCCGAGCACACCCTAGGTTTAAGAACTTCTCCATTGAATCTTGCAATAGACTTGTGCCTCTTGATTTGTTAAGTGAGAATGATAAGAGGAAGGGGCTCAAATATCCACATGAGAAAAATAAGAGATATTATCACGGATGTTTGGAGCTGAATGATGAATACAAGAAAGATGAGGCAACAATTAGATGGCTCACACTCGGATACGTGAGCATAAGCGACACTAGATAGGTGACTTTGAGTCTAGCTACAAGACTCGTTAATAAAGAAAAGCGCTTCTTGGGAGGCAACCCAAGCTTTATTTGCGTTGTGTGTTTATTTGTTTGTTTGATTGATTTTATTTGTTTCCGTATGTGTGTTTAATTTTTATTATTGTTGATTCATGTTCAAAACTAAATTGTGAAAATGCTTTATCTTGTTTTTTAACTTCGTCTTAACTACATATAAAGGTATTTTGCAAAAGTTAAGTGTAAGGGAAATCCAAATCGGTTTATTAGAACAAATGAACATGAATCATAATAATAATAAATTAACATACATATTAGTATTTGTTTGAGTCAAATGCTCGTATCGAGTCACAATGATGTTTTGCAGGAATTCCAGGAAGTAAGGTATAGGTTTTTCCAAAAATTTTCCGGAAACTTAACATGAGAATTCAGTCAGATCATTTCTGACGGCGTCAGGCTTTACAACCTGACGGCGTCAGGTTTTAATTTTCTAAAAATTTTGAAAGTTTTGTTTTCATAAAAAGTTTTTATTAAATCTCTAACTTATAATCTCCAGGAATCTGCAAAATTATCATTCCACAAGCATTATATCCTTATATAGAGTTTATCCCGCCGATGTTATGCAGGTTTTCGTGTTTGTTTTCTCAGGTTTAACAGGTTATTTTGGACAAGGAAATGTTTGTTGGATCAAGCTTTTGGCGATGCATTAGTCGTAAAGCTTCTACATTCTCTTGGAAGAAGATCTAACCGTGTTACCACATTATCCACCGAGCGAATCAGGGGAGTATTTGATTTCATTCTTTTACCTTATTTACTTTTACATCTTGTTATTTGAACATTGGGGACAATGTTCATCTTAAGTGTAAGGGGGGGTAAAAGTACGATACTTTAGAGAATGCTATTGCGCTTGATTTTTGTTTGTTTAATAGTAGATGTGTAATAAAACTGAGAGAAATACCTGTTAGGGCAATTTTAGTGCCAAATTTAAATTTTTTTTACAACATTTAGGAGTGAAACTTTGATCTTAATGAGCATCTCACGGATAGGAGTTATATGACTAGCACAAAACCGTACCACTAAAAAAAAAATTCCACCCCCAAATATGTGAGGTTCGCCCTAGAATTGGTAGGAAAAGCATTTATGCTATGATGTGTGTACCGGTAGCACTTAGATTCTAGAACTTGCGTTAGGACCATTCCGAGGCCACAAGTGAGACTACATTCGTGTAGTTAGATTTACTACATGATAAGAGGCATTAGGATTAACCCATTGTTTTACACCTGTGTTTTTGTTATAATTACTTTGGCTACATTGGTCAAGTAATTTTCCCACACCCTTTGCGTTGTACTCATTTTTAGTACACGATACCCTAGTACACCCCTCAGAGCCTATCTTTTCGTTTCGACCTTTAAGCATTCTACTTAAAGGAAGAATTTGTTACACCCCACTAAAATGTACACCCAAATCGCCTTAGCCTACCTTGTATGCACTCATTTTTAGTGCATTATTGTGACAACATTTGTTTAAACCCAAGTTAATTATCTAATTGATTACATGGTTGCTAAGTCGAGTCATATCCTTGTACATATTGTTTTGGGACGATTGGGACTCATGGGTAAAGTACTAGTGTAATGGAGTAATGGGGAAGAACATCATTTATTACCCCCATATGTGCTAAATATTTTAAAAGTACTCCAAGTGTTTCGATTATCTTAATTCGTGTCATTAGAATAGTTATTTGTAAAGTTATGTAAAAGTTCAAGTGTAAGGGGAATGCAACGCCCCTATGATGTATTATTTTGGATGGTAGGGCAAGAGTGTATGAAAAAAAAAATGAGAAAAAGAAAAGTAGAAAAAACATACGGACTACCATCCCGTTTTATTTTATGTTTATTTTATGTTTTTGTTATTTTGTTTTTAGCTTAAGATTGAGTCGAGTCTTGGCTTAGCAACATTGTATAGTACATGTAATTAATCAAGATCTTTAACTCGCCACCAGTAAAATATCCCTTATCCGAACAAAACCGTGTTTATCATATCCCTACACCTCACGTTATAACCCATTTAAAAGCCCTCTTTGATAGTTTATCTTAGGTGCTTACGCCTAGTGGAGGAGGTTTTCGATCCTTGCCCAAGCCTATGGTAATCTATTTGCTATGACAGGTAGTGAGAGATATTATCCGTTTTCATTTATGAGATTTATTTTGATGACACTTGAGAGATGTGAGTATCTAAACACTACTTGTGAGGTGCTAGTATGTAATCTCCGTGCTTATTATGATTAAAGTGGAACGACTATTTGTTGTAATTACTTTTATATTAGCGTTAAATGACCCCTAACTTGTATTTTGATTAGAATAAAAGCGCATTTGCTTGAGGACAAGCAAATCTCAAGTGTAAGGGTATTTGATGAAGCGAAAAGTGTACCGCTTTTAGGGGGTCATTTAAGCCCTAAATCGTATTTATTTGATCAAATATTGCCCTAAATAATTCCTTTTGTCATTTTAGGTACTTTTGAGAAGAAATCTAGAAAAGGAAGCATTTTGGACGTTTTTGGAGCATAAAAGTGAAGAAAACGGCAAAGTCTCAAAATTATGCTGGAAAGTACCTTTGACGGCGTCAGGGATTGCCCTTGACGGCGTCATGGCTTGGCAAAAGAGGTGGATATGAAAATTACTCACGATAAGCCAGAGAATTTTGCTTGAAAAATCTGACGGCGTCACCCTTTGAAGTGATCAAGGCCATCACGGTTTAACTTAAAGAGGGACGGCGTCAAGCCCATTTCTGACGGCGTTAAGCCTTGATAAGCCAGAGCGGATTTTGGAGCACTAAAGAGGGACGGCGTCAGGAAGGCCATCCGGGAACCCTAAAAGCGGCGAGGTGACGGCGTCAGGATCTATAACGTGACGCCGTCAGCCCTTAAACTCAATATATAGTTTTACAATTTTTTGTCATTAGGATGGAACTTATTGTGTGTAACTTTGGAGGAGAAACCCTAAGACGAATTTCTACCATTTTTAAGGGTTTTCATACCCTTGGATCTCCCATGTTTAATTGAAGATAAGTGATTATTTAATCATTCAATATGTCTATGTGTTGTTTGATTACATCTTGTTCTTGTCTTTTGATTAACATGCTAGGCTAGATTTATCTTGTGTTTGCTTAGATCTAATGAAACCTAGCTATTGATTATTGGTTATTAGTGTGTTATTAATTGTATTGGATGATTGTTCATCGATGTTAGGCTTAAGAAAACTGGCTAACTTCCTATTCGGTAACTTGCTTGAACGTCTTAAGAAACATGAACCAATGCGTACTAAGGTTTTTATGGTTGTATTTAATGCATGAGCGAATTCTAGTGATCCCATGTTAGGAGCTTCTTAGCCGGCTCGACATAGGAGTGAAGTAGGAGCTTATAGAGTTGGGGAAGTACGTACGCCACCCCACGATTGGTATTAAGGAATACACCCATCATCCACGCGATTAATACACACTAATCAACCGGTAAAAGATAGTTAGGGAGTAAGGAAATCTAAGTAAACACATTTCTCTCCACATAAGTTTCCCAACCTTTTCATTTTCAGTTATTTTATTTTATTTGCATTCGTAGTTACTTGGGTTAGTTGACTAGCAACTAATTCCGCCCACTCTTTCAACCCCGAGATTTTACTTGCTTTCATAAAATTATAAGAACACAAAAAGAATCTTCTCTCACCCTTAGACCTATTAGAGTAGTTTTTCAATCCTAACGACACTATTCCCTGTGGAGAACGATCAATCCCCCGTACTTACCACTACACTATACTACATCGGTCAGGTACACTGCCTGGTGGGGTTGTAAGCCTCTTGAGATCCCTCGAGAGGTAAAACCTGTTGTAAGGTCGCAAAACCACGCATCACTCCTAACATGGGATCACTAGAATTCGCTCATGCATTAAATACAACCATAAAAACCTTAGTACGCATTGGTTCATGTTTCTTAAGACGTTCAAGCAAGTTACCGTATAGGAGGTTAGCCAGTTTTCTTAAGCCTAACATCGATAAACAATCATCCAATACAATTAATAACACACTAATAACCAATAATCAATAGTTAGGTTTCATTAGATCTAAGCAAACACAAGATAAATCTAGCCTAGCATGTTAATCAAAAGACAAGAACAAGATATAATCAAACAACACATAGACATATTGATTGATTAAATGAATACTTATCTTCAATTAAACATGGGAGATCCAAGGGTATAAAAACCCTTAAAATGGCAGAAATTCGTCTTAGGGTTTCTCCTCACAAAGTTGCACACTAATGACAAAAAATTGCAAAACTATATATAGAGTTTAGTATCTGACGGCGTCACGTTATAGATCTTGACGCCGTCACCTCGCCGTGTCTAGGGTTCCCGGATGGTCTTCCTGACGCCGTCCCTCTTTAGTTCTCCAAAATCCTCCCTGGCTTATCAAGGCTTGACGCCGTCAGAATAAAGCTTGACGCCGTCTCTCTTTAACATAAACCGTGATGGCCTTGATCACCTTAAAGGGTGATGCCGTCAGACTTCCCATTGTAAAACTCCCTGGCTTATCATGTGTATTTTTCATATCCACCTCTTTTGCCAAGCCATGACGCCGTCTAGAACAATCCCTGACGCCGTCAAAGGTACTTTTCCAGCCGATTTTGAGACTTTGTCGTTTTCTTCACTTTTATGCTCCAAAAACTTCCAAAATGCTTCCTTTTCCAGATTTCTTCTCCAAAGTACCTAAAATGACAAAAGGAACGATTTAGGGCAATATTTGATCAAATAAATACGATTTAGGGCTTAAATGACCCCCTAAAAGCGGTACACTTTTCGCTTAATCAAAATGCTAGCTTATTAAGGGCCTAGATCAGCAGTCAATAACTGATCTGCTAAAACTAACCTTGACAGAATTTCAAGAACTTTGGGGCAAAACTAGATTTGATCCTACACCACAGCAAGGCAGCCCTTGGGAACTAACTTATAATCCTCAAAAGAACCTAAAAATGCAAAAATGGACACCAACCAAGCTCAGCTTATTGCTGAGCTTATTAGAGCAGGTTTGAGCTTAAAACTAAATCCCTTAATGCAGAATCTAAAATCCCCTCAAACTACCCTATATGCTGATGTCCTTAGCTGAATTGCCCTAGATTAAGCTTATTCAAACTTATAAATAATGCAAATGAACAGTGTTCTGTCTAGAAACCCCCACAATGCACTTAAACCAAACACACCCTTACTGATCTGTTTTTCAAATTATCAAATGAAAACTTTTTTTTAAAGCTATTTCAACAACTACTGAACTAGTATAAACCTTGGAAAGGAATTTTCAAAAGAAAACAAAATAAGCTGTTACAACAGCTTATACTGAATTTGACTTTTTTTTTTACTTTAAGCAATATAAGAGTAAAAACTGAACTCTAATCAACTCATGAATATCAAACATCAGAAACAATGGCTAAATAGGCAGATAAATTCAAAAAATAAAATAAAATAAGCACTTACATAAAATAAGCTGATGAAGAGGAACTTTGACCAAATTTGACTTTGATTAAAACTGAGTAACTGAGTACAAATGATGACTGAATTACAATAAGCTGAAATTAAACCATTCTATCCTACTCTAATCCTAACCTAATAAGCTGATAATTACTAACTACTACCTCTAGCTACTGACTAACTGACCCCATACGTGAGAATGAGGGGGCTATATATAGGCCTCAGAAGAACCTTCTGGGACTCCCTTCCATCAATCTATGCCCTTGGTTCCAAGCTTGCTCTCCACGCTATGATTTCATCCGTAGGATCAAAATAGTGAGGTGGCACCTCCAATCCATGGCCTCCACGTGACCCTAATAGCTGTCAGTCCCTTCTAGAACCTCCAAATGATTGGGTAATAATGGGTACGAGGTTAATTTTTTTGAGCGCAGTAATTCTAGGGTTTATCTTGGAAAAGGGGATAAAAAAAATTATGCGGGTGGAATTTTGTTTTGACTGATAATAAACGTTATTGTTGACCGGGTAATGAAAGTTGGATTGTGGGAGTTGGGTCGGATCTGTGGGTTTGGGTTATGATAGTGGGTTGGATGGTTTAATTGATGGGCTGAATTGTTTAATTGATGGGCTGGATTGTGTGTTTAATAAATCCGGTTGGATTTATGATGAAGCGAAAAGTGTACCGCTTTTAAGGGGTCATTTAAGCCCTAAATCGTATTTATTTGATCAAATATCGCCCTAAATCGTTCCTTTTGTCATTTTAGGTACTTTTGAGGAGAAATCTGGAAAAGGAGGCATTTTAGACGTTTTTGGAGCATTAAAGTGAAGAAAACGACAAAGTCTCAATAATCGGCTAAAAGTTACCTTTGACGGCGTCAGATTTTACTCTGGACGGCGTCATGGCTTGGCAAGAAAAGGTGGATGTGAAATTTACTCATGATAAGCCAGTGAAAATTGCATGTAAATTCTGACGGCGTCACGCTTTAACCTGATCAAGGGCGTCACGGCTTAATTCAAAGAGGGACGGCGTCACGTTCAAGGTCTGACGGCGTCAAGCCTTGATAAGCCAGAACGGATTTTGGAGAGCTAAAGAGGGACGGCGTCAAGAAGGTCATCCGGGAACCCTAAAAGCGGCAAGGTGACGGCGTCACACTCCATAACGTGACGCCGTCAGATCCAAAAGTCTATATATAGTTTTCTAATTTTTTGTCATTGAGAGAGCTTAGTGTGGAGTTTTTGGGAGAAAACCCTAAGACGATTTTAGCATCTTTTTCAAGGCTTTTTGCCTTGAGATCTACCATGTTACATTGAAAGATAAGTTATCAATTAATCATTCAATATGTCTATGTGTTGTTTGATTCTATCTTGTTCTTGTCTTTTGTTTAACATGTTAGTCTAGATTTATCTTGTGTTTGCTTAGATCTAATGAAACCTAGCTATTGATTATTGGTTATTAGTGTGTTATTAGTTGTATTGGATGATTGTTTATCTATGTTAGGCTTAAGAAAACTGGCTAACTTCCTATTCGGTAACTTGCTTGAACGTCTTAAGAAACATGAACCAAATGCGTACTAAAGGTTTTTATGGTTGTATTTAATGCACAAGCGAATTCTAGTGATCCCATGTTAGGAGCTTCCTAGCCGGCTCGACATAGGAGTGAAGTAGGAGCTTGTAGAGTTGGGGAAGTACGTACGCCACCCCACGATTGGTATTAAGGAATACACCCGTCATCCACGCAACTAATACACACTAATCAACCGGTAAAAGATAGTTAGGGAGTAAGGAAATCTAAGTGAACACATTTCTCTACACTTAAGTTTTCACCAACATTTTACTTTCAGTTATTTTATTTTATTTGCATTCGTAGTAATTTGGGTTAGTTGACTAGCAACTAATTCCGCCCACTCTTTCAAACCCGAGATTTTACTTGCTTTCATAAAATTATAAAAAATACAAAAAGAATCTTCTTCAACCCTTAGACCTATTAGAGTAGTCTTTCATACCTAACGAACACTATTCCCTGTGGAGAACGATCAATCCCCCGTACTTACCACTACACTATACTACATCGGTCAGGTACACTGCCTGGTGGGGTTGTAAGCCTCTTGAGATCCCTCGAGAGGTAAAACCTGTTGTAAGGTTGCAAAACCACGCATCAATTTATTTTGGGATTTTAAGTATAGATTTGATAAGGACCTATATTGTAAAATCTGAAATTCTAGGGACTAGTCCTGCCATTATCCAAATTTGATCCAAGGGTTATTTTTTTTGACAATCTTTGATTCTTGAGGGTTCACTTTGACTTTTTGAGAATATCTTTGATCATTTGCTTCCCCGGCTCCGGCTTTCGAATCCTCTTCACAAATCTCGTGCTCGTTTTCCCGATTTTCTCGTGTCTTTTGACGTTTTTCACGATATTCGTCCCTGCATATACAAAAACACGATATCTTTTGGCATTTTGATCGGGTTTTTGGTTATTTTGGTCCGGTTTTGGTCGAGAAAAGGTATGTGTTTTAGCACATACCAAAATCCCCCAGACTAAGATATTGCAATGTCCTCATGCAATGTTATAAAAACACGTTTTTGAAACCGAAAATTTCCAATCTCTTTTTACTAACTTTGAGAAGTAGCAAAATTTTTAAAAGAGATCAAGAAATCCAAAGTTCTAAAAACTCCCCGATTTTCCTTTTATTCTATTTTTGTATTTTCTCATAATCTAGTGACGGTTTTGTTAACAATCATTATCTAATGATAACTTTTAGGGTCTTCGAGCAGGAAACACGACTCATAAAGAAGTGACCATACGGATAAAATTCGTCGTCCCTGATTTTTCACGAGCCCCCAAACTAAGCTTAAAAACGAAATCATTGTCATTTACAAGTTAGATTGCCGATACTACCCATGAAAGTTAATTGTGTATTACTTCTTGTTCCCAAATTCCTATTTTCCTCTATTTATTTTATTTTTGGTGAGAAATGAATTGCTTCATATTCTCGTTTCGATAATTTTTAGTCCGATAAAGATACCTAGTTTAGACGCTAAGTAGTTTCCAAACCTTCCCTCGAAAACCGTTGCATACAAAAATGAGGTCCACATCAAGGTCTCTGATTTAACACGATTTTGAGGATATCCCTTTTATATACGACCGAAACAACTCATCTACGAGTCCAGAGACAGAATCTTTTATTAGGATATCCCCGAAGTCGAAGTTTGGCATTATAACATTTTATCTACATATTCAAGCACATTAACGTATTTAATCCTTGGCCCTTTATAACAATCACAACATCGGTTGCGAGCCGGCAAGATTTGATAGTCTATTATGACCTTGGAATTTTTCCTCTGCCTTTATTAGAAGTCTACAACATCGGCTGCGAACCGGCAAGATGTAGAAAACTTTTTATGGCTTTGGATTATTATTATATATTATCATATTCATTAATTATTTGTGTTGCCAAACCCTAAGTCCTACGGCTTTTATAACAATCCCAACATCGGTTGCGAGCCGGCAAGATGGAATAGTCTATTACACCGTAACACTGACAGTACCTTGATGTGTACCCAACTTTCATAAGCAAGAATTCTCTAAGGAAGAAATAAAAACTAATTATCGCCAAAACCAAAATACCTTTAATTATTCCTAGATTACTATTTTTGGGTGAAACAAGCTTATGGGAACAAGAAGCCACAAGTAACTTTGATGAGCTCTAAAGAGATCCAACTACTCCACGTTTAGCAATCTAACTTATAAACAACTCTATCATTTCTCGTTCTTCGCAAATTTAAAATCTTAACTAATAAGATCCGCGAATGCTTAGCCAAATAATCAAGCCAAGCATATATAAAGTCAATTATGGGAACTTGCAAATTCTTAAAAAGAATTCGCGTTTTCTAGCTCCTTGTATAAAAGACTAGCACGAGCTTATAGATTATAAAAGGTTATGGGAACAAGCTAGGGCTCAACACGCCCGGTCAAGTCAGAATTTTATTCCTACTCTCACCAGCGGAAAGTCAACAAAATGTCAAAATTTATTATATTTTTGCACAAAATTTTTTAAAATTTTCTCATTTTTTTGGATTTTTCAATTTTGGAGGAAAAACGGGGTTGCATGAGTAAACGGCAAAAATGCAAGGCAAAAATCAAATCGACAGATTACCCCCCCCCCCCAGACTAAAACGAGACATTGTCCTCAATGTCTTAAAGGTAAAGGTTCTCCTACATAAATCTAAGGCCGTTTATTAATTATGCCAAAGATAAACGTAAAACGATAAGATTTAGGATATCGGATGAGCAACGAATGATGAAACTCGAGTGGAGAGAAAACCACGAGCACGAGAGTCTTCAATCATCGGGCAATCCTGGACACATCACAGAAAACACGAAACACAAGATATGGAAGAGGAAGCCCTCCTCACTCACTTTATTAGAAAATAGATAAGAAGATAGATGGATAAGCATGGGGTGCCTCCCACGAAGCGCTTGTTTAGTATCGAGTCGGAAAGCTTAGACTCGCCCCGAATTTAATTGTCCTTGGGGGAGCAAGTGGAAAAGAAATGATCTCAATCGGACTTTCATTCAAGATGTTTGGATAAACATTGAAGCATACGAAAGTTCCACTCCGATGAGATACCCGCGGCCTAAAAGAATGAGAAATGTCGGGGTCAAAGATTGTGTCTTCACTCCCGAAGGAGTGAAAGAGAGGAGAAGTCACCGGATAGGTGAAGAAGGGAAGAAACATCATAATCAGAATGGGAATCCATTCTTCATCATCAAAGCTCTTGAAAACCTCGGGAGGGAGGGTCGGGGTGATAACATCATCAAGCAAACTCTTAGGATAGAGTTTACCTCCCCCCGGGTCAGGATCTTCTTCAATAACAAAATAATCATACTCCGCAGGAGGTATGATATGAGTGAGTTCTTCTGACAACTCCTCATGAAGAGATTCGAGAATACGAGGAGAATCTGTGAGTTCTGGTATGGGCTCATCAAGATTAGAAAGAAGATCTTCCTCGCCCTCAACGTCCTCTAACCCTCCATCGAAAAGAGGATTAACTTTGCAAGAAGTATACTCATCATTGAATTTAAAAAGAGGGTTAGAGAAAATTCCAGAAGTAATCTCGGAAACGTCAAGGGAATCTCCATAAGATTGAAAATCACTTTCATCGTCGGATATTTCCTCGGACTCACTTGGGATTGGGACGAGGTTCTCAGCACTAGAATTTTTGAATTCGTCTGATTCCTTTTCAGGAATAGTGCTAAAATGCTCGTCCCCCATTTTTAGAGAGTCCTCGAGGTCCATAGAAGGTAAGACGGGAGTGATTTCTGCTGACGAATTCTCATAAACTCCCCACATAGAATCCTCATCATCGTCACCGTCATCGTCATCGTAAACGAAAGTTTGAAGATAATTAGAACTTATTTTAGCAATTTATCTTTCAGCAAGAAATTCTCCATAAGTATTTTGATGAGGATCCTCTTGGGGAATCAACAAGTTAATGGGAGGATTTGTTTTTGTCGAATCAACTCCTTAAGATTGTTTATTTCAGTTTGAATGTACATGTTGATTTCATTTTGAGTCATCATCTGTTGAGTCATCAATTCAGCTCTTTGAAAAAGCAGGTCCTGAATGGTTTTGTATTGTGAAGGTTGGTCAAAACCGGATGAGTCATGATTGTCATAAGGAATATGCTCATAGAGCACGTTCCCGGTTTGACAATCGGAACCACAATGGGAACCTCCGCAATACTCACAACAATATGATTGTTGTGACTGACTCGGTGAATTGTATGAATAATGGTCATACCCGAAGTTTTGATTATCACATGGAATTTGCTCATGGACAAACGAATTCCTTGCTTGACAATCAAAACCCGGATGAGGACTACCTCTACATAACTCACACGAGTATGTCTCCATTTGGTGTTGTGGGGATTGGTTGAAAAAGTCAGTTTTTTCATGGTAAGAATAAAGGTTTTGGTCATAGACAAACCCGTTTCCTGATTCCATCATGCTACAACCGGGACAATTCCCACCATTATGAGGACCCCCACACCATTTGCAACCATAATGGTGATATGAAGACATAGAAGAAGAAGAATTAAACGGATAGAGGGATAAGGAGATAAGAATCAAATGAGAGGATTAAGAAGAATCTTTTTGGGTTTTTAAATCGGGAAATCTCAAAAGAAAGTGAAAATTAATTTTGAAAAGAAAAATCTTTTTGGTTTTTTATAATAAGAAAATTATTTACAAATGAAAACGAAAACTTCACGAGGAAGGGTCTTCAAAACACGAATCGAGAGACGAAATCACGAACTCACTTCAACCTTCCCCGGCAGCGGCGCCAAAAAATTGATTTGTCAATTATAGTATATATTTCTCCAAAGGAAACACAAAGGAAATATGTGTAACTCGAGTCGTAGTCCCGATGAAGATTGAATGGAATTTAGTGATTCGGGATTTGTGATTCGTGTAGTGAATGTGAATAAGAGTGATTGATTTTGGATTACACTACTAATATTAAAATAACAATCAAGATTAACAATTAAACTAAGCTAATAGAACAATTAAACTAAACATTTAAACGAAAATTGAATTTTAAAAACGAACGCGACGTAATTTAAAAACGTATTTAAAAAGCGAATTTCTAAATCTAAATCCTAAATTTATGAAAATAATTTTCCTAAACTCTAAATATTAAAAGATAATTTCTGGAAAAAGAAATTTTTTTTTGACTTTTTATTTAATTTTTATGAATTAAAAACTAATTTAAACTAATTAAATGATTTAAAAATAGTAAAACACGTTTGAAAATTCTGGAAAAATCTGAGTAATTCTAAAATTAAATGACTAAGCTAGGAAAAATTAATTCTGAAGCTAATTAAGCCTAAATAAGCTGAACAGTGCTATAAGCTATTGGAAAATAAGCTAAAAATAAGCTAATAAGGCCAAAAATTAACAGAAGCACAGGGACATAACAATCTTGCTACTAGAAACTAGAAACAACTAAATAAGCTCACAGAATAAGCCCAAAAAGTACTTAATGCAGCTGAAATTTAAAACAGAACAATGGATGAAAAGCAGTTTTGCAGCTGATTTATAAGCCTAATAGAAGCTATTGAGGGAAATCCAAAAGCACTTACTTAAAGCTTATATGACCAGCTACTTAAAAACCAATTATGCCCAAAAGTTAAAAACAAATGCTAGCTTATTAAGGGCCTAGATCAGCAGTCAATAACTGATCTGCTAAAACTAACCTTCACAGAATTTCAAGAACCTTGGCGCAAAACTAGATTTGATCCTACACCACAGCAAGGCAGCCCTTGGGAACTAACTTATAATCCTCAAAAGAACCTAAAAATTCAAAAATGGACACCAACCAAGCTCAGCTTATTGCTGAGCTTATTAGAGCAGGTTTGAGCTTAAAACTAAATCCCTTAATGCAGAATCTAAAATCCCCTCAAACTACCCTATCTGCTGATGTCCTTAGCTGAATTGCCCTAGATTAAGCTTATTCAAACTTATAAATAATGCAAATGAACAGTGTTCTGTCTAGAAACCCCCACAATGCACTTAAACCAAACACACCCTTACTGATCTGTTTTTCAAATTATCAAATGAAAACTTTTTTTTTTAAAGCTATTTCAACAACTACTGAACTAGTATAAACCTTGGAAAGGAATTTTCAAAAGAAAACAAAATAAGCTGTTACAACAGCTTATACTGAATTTGACTTTTTTTTTACTTTAAACAATATAAGAGTAAAAACTGAACTCTAATCAACTCATGAATATCAAACATCAGAAACAATGGCTAAATAGGCAGATAAATTCAAAAAAAATAATAATAAAGCACTTACATAAAATAAGCTGATGAACAGGAACTTTGACCAAATTTGACTTTGATTAAAACTGAGTAACTGAGTACAAATGATGACTGAATTACAATAAGCTGAAATTAAACCATTCTATCCTACTCTAATCCTAACCTAATAAGCTGCTAATTACTAACTACTACCTCTAGCTACTGACTAACTGACCCCATACGTGAGAATGAGGGGGCTATATATAGGCCTCAGAAGAACCTTCTGGGACTCCCTTCCATCAATCTATGCCCTTGGATCCAAGCTTGCTCTCCACGCTATGATTTCATCCGTAGGATCAAAATAGTGAGGTGGCACCTCCAATCCATGGCCTCCACGTGACCCTAATAGCTGTCAGTCCCTTCTAGAACCTCCAAATGATTGGGTAATAATGGGTACGAGGTTAATTTTTTTGAGCGCAGTAATTCTAGGGTTTATCTGGGAAAAGGGGATAAAAAAATTATGCGGGTGGAATTTTGTTTTGACTGATAATAAACGTTATTGTTGACCGGGTAATGAAAGTTGGATTGTGGGAGTTGGGTGGGATCTGTGGGTTTGGGTTATGATAGTGGGTTGGATGGTTTAATTGATGGGCTGAATTGTTTAATTGATGGGCTGGATTGTGTGTTTAATAAATCCGGTTGGATTTATTTTGGGATTTTAAGTATAGATTTAATAAGGACCTATATTGTAAAATCTGAAAATCTAGGGACTAGTCCTGCCATTATCCAAATTTGATCCAAGGGTTATTTTTTTTGACAATATTTGATTCTTGAGGGTTGACTTTGACTTTTTGAGCATATCTTTGATCATTTGCTTCCCCGGCTCCGGCTTTCGAATCCTCTTCACAAATCTCGTGCTCGTTTTCCCGATTTTCTCGTGTCTTTTGACGTTTTTCACGATATTCGTCCCTGCATATACAAAAACACAAAAACACGATATCTTTTGGCATTTTTGTCGGGTTTTTGGTTATTTTGGTCCGGTTTTGGTCGAGAAAAGGTATGTGTTTTAGCACATACCATTACTATTTGATCATTCTTAGTGTATATGTTCCAAACAGAGCTTGCTGCAAATACACACTTAAAAATTGACCCTTTTCTGGAAAAAAATTTATTTTTGGTCGCCTGGAAAAACACCAGATGGGTGGCCCCCTTAATTTTACTAGGCGGTCCCCTTAATATTTAAGGGGACCGGCCATCTGGACAGTAAATTTTACTGTTTCCTTTTGCATCTTGTGACCCCTTTCTCTAGTCCCAGCTACCATTTCTCTTAATAACCCAACTGATCTTGGAATATTACTACAAAACTTCAAAAACTTACCTGAACCAACCATTTTTTTCACATTATAAATTCCCTCCAAATGATAACTCCTCATTCCATCACTCTTCACCTCCATCAAACACCATCCTAATCCACCATGTTATCACCAAAAACCTCCATCACTAAGACTTCAAAGAAACAAAAGATTGTCATCATACCCCCTAAACAACTCTTCATTGATCTAACTCAAGAAGAAAACACCACTTCATCACCACCACCTCAATGCTCATCTCCTAGTGCACCCAATGCACCATCCAAAACACCTTCCACTCATGGCACATCCTCTTCTTCCATACCTTCATCCTCATCCATCAATGATTACATAAACTCACACTTATCATCACCACAAATGGCACCACCACCAAGAGCATCACCACCACCTCCCACTCAAGAACCTCCATCCACCGAACTTGCTATTTCCCTTTCACCAATCACACCTCTTGATGCTCATTTCTCATCCTCACCAATCACACCACCATTCTTTGTCAATCCCGTACCTTGGGGCTTACTTGAAGCCCATGGGGATACTTGCCTTTGTTGTATCCACAACCGAACCATCATCTTTGGTCTTAGAGATGAAATGCAATACATGTTTTCACATATTGAACACATGCTAACAAATCCACCTCCACCACCACCTCCACCATCTTCACCTATTTCACCACCACCGCCTTCATTTTCTCCAAATTAAGCATATGCAAGCTCTATGAAAGCTCATTGTACTCTTTGTATGATCATGTAGTATGCTTGGTTGCATTACTTGCTAGTTGTTGTATGCTTTAATCATGATGTACTCTTGTATGGTTGTGTATTTATACACAACATTTCTACTTAATGAATGTTTATCTTCAATATGCTTGCTCATTTTTATTTTTTTTCCTTTTGCTATATATATAAAATATATATATATATATATATATATATATATATATATATATATATATATATATATATATATACACACACTTGTACTTCTAATATTTTTTTTGCAAGCATTCCATAGCTCGACTCCTTGGTGCCCTCGAACGAGGGGGAGCACACATCAAGGGGGAGGTTTCGTTATCGGCATAACCTTTTTGATTCTACAAAAAGGGGGAGAAGTAGATATAAACTCACTAAATACTTGTCTAAAAATTAATTTTTAATTTAATGAGTTTAGATTTTGTAATCATCAAAAAGGGAGAGATTGTTGATATAAATAATGCCTAAACACGTTATTAATATTTTTCGATATCTCTACGTTTTGATAATCAAAAAATGTAAAATCATTAACCGAAAGATTATGACGTAAACAAGTATTTAGTTGTAAATATCTATTTTAACAACTTAATCACTTAAGGTATGAATAAACAAATGCCTAATGCATTATATGATCAAAGGAACTTTTTCTTAATCACTAGATTTTTTATAAAATAACACAAACATTTTATATCTTTTAGAAAATCATTTTTGGTATTAAGTAAATATATTAAATTCATTATAAATATATGAATTCAAATTTTTAACCAAAAATGGCAAAAATGTTACAGAAAAACCTTCCCTACAAAAAGACAAAGCTGGGCAACAGATACATTGGGTGGCCCCCTCCCATAACTAGGCGGCCCCCTTAATTATTAAGGGGACCGGCCAAGCTCCTCAGCCCCCCAGCTTTGCCTATAAATACTGGTTCATTCCTAGACTTTTTCCTCACCTTTTGCACCCCAAAACCTTCTGTTCTAAATCTCTTCTTATATATTTCTAAATCCTTTGATCATATATTCTTAAGCATTGGTTTCTAAGTGATCCAAGCTTTCACCATCCAAGTGCAAAAGAAGAATACTCCTTCAACAACTAGAGAAGAAGTATTGTAGTTTAATTCATATTATTTTGTAGTTGTGTAAAGAATTTGATAAGGTGTTGTGTAGTTGTAATAAGTAGATCAAAGTGTAAGTAAGTAGTGGTGTTGTAAAGAAGTAGTGTAGAAGTTGTGAAGCCGTAGTGAAGAAGTCGTGAAGTATCTGTGAAGAAGTTGTGAAGCCGTCGTAAATAAGTTGTGAAGCCATTGTGAAGAAGTTGTGAATAAGTTGTGAAGAAGTTGTGTAGAAGTTGTGAGATTGGTTCTAGCTACGATTAGGACTCGATATCTAGCTTTGTGTCGTTAAATTGGTGTAAGCAAAAGTGTGTAAGGTTTCTCCGCCACAAGGGAGTTTGTTGACATAGTGAAGTGAACTCTCGAGTAGGTGACTCGAGGAGTGGAGTAGGGCAAGGAAGGTGTCCTTGTAGCCGAACGACTATAAATCCGTGCGTTGTGGTTTGATCTTTCCATCTATATCTTTCATTTCATTTCATTTACTTTACTTGCATTATTTATTTACATTTACTTATATTTGTTCATATTGTTCAAGAGTTGAATTCACATAAGATCGAATCAAAGTTTTAAAAGTAAACAAAGGTTTTCATAATAAAATTAAAAAGACGTAAAACTATTCAACCCCCCTTCTAGTTTTCCACAGTACTTATCTTTAAAACTATATTTTGGCGACCCGAATCTTATTATTGTATAGTTTAACCTTTTGGCGACTTGAATATTGCGGATATTGCAACATTTGTAGATATGGCAGCTAGGTCTAACGATTATAACACCCGTTTTGTAAAGTTTATAATGTTTTAATGTATTTTAAGGGTGTTTAGTGGTTATATATAAGTGTTTTAGCCGTTATAAAGTTTATAGCCGTTTTGTAAAGTTTATAAGTGTTTAGTGGTTTTGGATGTGTTAGTATTCATTTGTTGAAAGGCAGGTTTTGGTAGATTTTTTTGGGAAAATTTTTCAGAAAAAAATCTGAAAATTGCAGCTGCACTATATTAGATGTCGACGACATGTCGTCGGCATTTAAAATCTAAATCAATGTATAGTTTTTAATTTACCGACGTCATGTCGTCGGTATTATATACACTTTCGTTGACTTCTTGTTGACCTTCATAAATAATACCGACGTCATGTCGTCGGTATTATTAAAATCTTGTTGAACATGATAAATTAATACCGACGTCATGTCGTCGGTATTAATTTACAAAGTAATTAGGCTTAACTAATCCAATCGTTAATTAGCAGTATGGTCCCGACGACATGTCGTCGGGACAATATTGTCGAACCACAAAAAACTTTGACTGAAAAAACGTGTGGGTCCCACCGTGTCGTCGGGGTTTTTTGTCAGGAACTTGAATAACGACGGAACATTGTCGACAAGCGACGTCATGTCGTCGGGATTTTGACGTCGGCACGGTTGCAAAAATGTCGTCGGCGAAAGTCGTTAATGTACTAGTGATGGGAGTAAATTACACTGTTCGTCTTTGTAATTTAGCCCAAATCTCTATCACAGACCTTGATCTTTTTTTTGCATGGATAATCCTTATCTTTAAACTTTGTAACGTAGTTCGTCCTTATCGCTAACGTCTGTTAATTATCTTCGTTAAACCTACCCATGCGCTTCTCACATGAGGATAATTTCGTCATTTTAACCTTTACCTCATTTATTTCAGCAAGTAGAGGTCTGTTTCTCTTTCATATATTCAAATGTTTTTTTTTTTCATCTTCTTCAAAACTTTGTAATTTCTGGTGCAAAGTTTGATTCAAAATATATTCATATATTTATATTCACTTATATATACATACAATCATGCAAGAAACCAAATATGAACTGATGACACAATAAATGAACATGCATCCATATCTTCACGTCTACAAAAATAAATAACTACAAATAAGTCGCTTCATGTGCTATACAAGTGGGTTATGCAAATTTTAAAGCGAGAAGACCATATCTTCTTAGATCTGTTTTATTTTGAGTTCTATGTCTTGTATAAGTCCATCTCTTTATGTTTGGTTTTATTTATTTGGTTTTGTAGGGTTAAATATGATTATCGTGGGGCCGTATCAATGGTTGTGTGGGCGGCAGACCAATGGTGGTGGAGGGGCGGGTCCAGTGGCGGATCTTGAAGTTTTTAGTGGAGAGAGCCGGAAATTTTTTTGTCTTATCGTTATATTAGGGTCTTCTAATTCGGGGGGGCCGACTTAATAAATATAAATTTTTTCAGACGAAATACGGATAAGTTAGCACTACTGAGCGAAAAAACGGGGGGGGGGGGGGGGGGGGGGGGGGCCGGGCCCCAACTAAGATCCGCCCCTGGGCGGGTCGATGGTGGCGATATTGCAGATGATTGTGGGTTTTTCGAGATGATTGTGGTGGTAAGATGATAAGACAGATTTGAAAAAACTCGTCCGATAGTGATGGTTGGCTTTGCCTTTAAGACCGGTGGTGGCTGAGAAACGGTGGTTAGGTGGTGGTGGTTGCTAGGAAAGTTGTAGTGATTCAGTTTCATAGACTTTAGTGTTTTTCGAAGATGGTGCATCCCTCATAGCATCTGCGACCACCTGCCTTACTGTGTTCCAAAACACACCACTCCTTGATTCATTCCCACAAACAAATGTGTCATCTTTTCCTGCGTACTCGTCATAGAAGTTGTAGTTTTCTGTTCGCATGAAGCAACCATCAAGAAAAACTTGACCATTATGCGGAAAGCAACCAAGAAGAACTGCACGTGCATCAGCATAGCATAAGATACAATCTTCTGTAGAAAGATCGCCATATCATAGAAGTTGTTCCCTTGTGTGAATTTCCCATTTGAGTGCCAATTTTATGTTAGTTTTGTGGATATAAATTATATACGTATGACCGGATTCGAACTTTAGACTTCGGGATTGTACACATTACGTATGAGATTCAATGTTTAATAATTTAATATAAAGCGTTATATTTTATTATTAATTTCACAATAAACACTTAACGAGCGTTAGTATTTAACGAGGTTTGGTTAACGATCGTTAAATAACAAGTTAAGGGACTAGAGATGAAATAGAAGGCAAGAAGGTTCCGGAATTGTTTCCTTTCCCTCTTGGTCGATCGGTTGGGGATTAAGGGATCCCAATCCCACCCTAACGTGGTCCCTAAGATTTGTTACACTATAAATACATGGCCTTTATGTTCATTATTTGTAATCTTGATTCCCTAACAAATCTTTCTTCTCTCTTCTCTCCTCTCTTGTGTATTAGGCCGATCGTCCCCTCCCATAAACCCTTGGGAAATCGATTTGCAATACACAACAAAAGTGTTTGATTTGTTTGTGATCAAGAACCTAGATTTTTCTCATTGAATCGTTAGTAATACGTGTATACAAGAACGAAGAACAAACACATTATTATTTGTATATTTTCCCTAAATCGACTAAGGTGTAGTCGAAATTGTTTGAACCCTAATTTTCTAGGGTTCTTGGTTTATTATTTGCTTGGATTTGCTAAAAGGTACGCATATTCTTTTATGTTCGGTTAATTTAATTACAAGTATTTGATCCTATTGCTTCTGTTGCGTGTTCATGATGTTTATGTTTAATTTATATGCTTGTCATGATATATTAATTCCAACATTTTCTCCATTAATTGGATAACGTTGGAAAGTGATAGGTTTTCGTCGCTTGGCAGCTGTTGATGGCAACTTAACTTAATAATTTGGGATCTGGGATTTCCACTTGTTCTATTTTCTACAAGTAAAATGATGATAATACTCATAATAACAGCTTGTGTTGATCCCTTCATCTTTTATATATATGTATATATATATATTTTGGTGCAAAGGTGAAATATATATATTGATCTCCAAAGATTTGCATCATAAGAATAGGAAATAAGATTTGGACATCTCCCAAATCTAATACAAACTGAAATATACAAACTGAAAATACACAAGACAAACTCATACACTTCTCAATTCACCTTTTAATGCACCTACCATCTAGCTACATTTCCACTTCTCCATTCTACCAAGCCACTCATCCTGCCACCACAGTAGACAAGGTAGAAATGGATAGTGGCATCACTAGGCATCCATAACCCATCCATGGGGGGGCTCTGCCAAACAACCTACATTTCCCTCTCTATGGAAGGCTTCAGTTGTTTGGGAACACTCTCCCTCCATGATGACCAACCATTACCTCCTGTGATGGTGTATTGAGAGGACCAAGAAAGTTCATCTTTCACACCTCTCTATTCCACTCATCATACACCATCCTCTTAGACCATTTACCCTTCACAATGGGTACCCTTCACAATGGGGACCCTACTTTATGGTACATTCATACCAATTAGGCCTCCTATTTAGCCATGCTTGACTGTCCAATTCCCTCCCAAAGCCAAATTGAATAATCAAGAGGTTACCATAGGTACAGCCATACCAGTTAGAACTCCAAGATACAAGGTATCACTCCATTGTAATGGTCTGAATATAAGAGCAGTGGTATTTTACTGTGACATATAACCACTGAATATCATCAAAGAAAATACCATTGACTGGATTATTCTTTCATCAGCAGTACACTCCATATCCAAACACCCCTTAAAGATCAGTTATTCCACCATGTCATCAATACATCCTTCAGCCTCCCAATCCTATTATTAAGCTTGAATTTTCCTTAGGAATTTGACTTTCCACAACTGTTCAGCATTTAGTACATTTGCAGTCTGCTTAACAGTTATGGAAGCCATTTTGGCTCTCAAATCTTCACAAATAATATCAAAAACCTCCTCCACATTCCTTTTACAGTTATTGAACATTCTCCAATTCCTTTCTTGCCAAGTATAGTACACAGTAGCAGCAAGACTAAGTTTTCTAATAATACCCCAAACACTCCTTCCATTTATCTCTTTACTCAACACTTTCACAGTATTCTCCCAAGTGACTTCATTAACTGTTATTTTGGCAAGTCCACATACTTTCTCCCATATCCCCTTAGCAAAGTCACACTTGAAGAATAGGTGGTCATGAGAATCTGCTTCTTTATTGCATAAATTGCAGACATAGTTTCTATTAAGATACTATTTTTCCAACTTGTCTTGAGTGCACAGTTTTGACTTAACAGCCAACCACATGATGAAACTGTGTTTAGGAATGCAATTAGAATGCCAGACAAGATCTTTCCAACAAACTGTAGCAAAATTTCCTCTGATGTCTTTCCAAACAGTACTGGTAGAGAAATTTTTCTCATTGCCATCATTATCAATCCAAATATGTTCATCAGGATGATTTTTAAGGATAGGAACAGCAATATTACTCAACCAAGTATACTTACTCAACCAGCTTTGTGGCCATTTCCAGCCCTGGTCATTAATCATATCTGCAATACAGTCTGAATCTTTAAAACCTGCATAGAATACATCTTTTTTGCTAATTCTGCTAGATAGAGAAATTCCATTGTCCCATTTATCATGCCAAACATTGATGCTCTTGCCATCACCAATCTTGTACCTCATATGACCACCTACCATATCTCTGAGATTGAGTAAACATTTCGAGCCCCAACTGTCTTTAGGATCATCTTTTATATTCAATCTGCTATATGAGCAGTTTGAACGTTAATATGAGCGTGATACTGAGTACTTTTTTTTTAAGATAGATAATAAATAAGCCATGGCTAGATTACAATGACAAACATATATAGAGTAACAACAACCAATTTGCTTGCATGATAAATTCATTTATAGATTAAGTCACCTTTTTATATTCTATCAAGTTTTGAAGTTGAGAAATAGCTATCTTATGCGAAGGAGTGTAGTAATGACAGAAGAACGTACGAAATCAAGTCGTATAGGACAGCAAAGTCATCATATTATAAAGCAAATAACATGATCAAATCAAATTATGTAGCTTTAACTTCTGAAATTGTTACCAATTACGTAGATTTAGCTCATCTATGATAAAACATTGAAAATCTACTCGGGTATGACAGATATTAATAAATGAAGGGTGTTACCACTAACCTCACAGTTTACATAGGGAGAGAGTCACCATCAATTTGACTAAAATTGGTTTAAAATATTTCTCCTTTGATATTTTACTTGTTTTTATGGTATTTCTTTTTGACCGTCAACCTGCGATATATATATATATATATATATATATATAGGGTATATATATATATATATATATATAATATATATATATATATATAGGGTCTCTTTCTTGCGAGAACCACCTTATCTACGAGAACTGCGAGAACCACTTATGTACTCCTAATAATACATAACATATCAATGCAAATTGACATTTTTTAAATATTAACATTTTTTATTTAATCCTAAAGGGTATAATAGTAAAAGACGTTTTTTTTTTTTTCTTCTAAGAATTGTTATTTTTCAGTTTTAGTGCATACATGTTTTTAAGCTAGCATGTTTAGTGCATATATGTTTTCTTTAAGATGGCATATTTGTAGATTTAGTGCTACAATATATGATTTCAGAAATACTTAGATGCATATGTGTTTTTTAATATAATAAAATTTATAACAAACCAAGAACAGAAATATCATACACAAACTTAGATATCGATTGAAGCACAATTAAAATACAAATTTCTCAAAAGCATAAATATATGAATCTAATCGATCTATACACGTGAGCACTAATAAATATTCAACACAAAATGAACATATGCGCACACGCGTAGCCATCAACATTTTTTTCAAAAGTCAGACATATATGCACACCCGTAGCCGTGAACGTTCTTGTAATTACACCTGATACAAAAAAAACTACAAAAATTAGCAACAATAATTTTATTAAAACATAGATATATAAGTAATCATTTCTTGTAGATGTTTTAAGCATTCCATTTATAAGTAATCATTTTCTAAAACATACTGCTTTAAAACATACATGTTTTGAACAAAACATATAATTAAAACATATATGTTTTGAACAATTATGTTTTGAACATACATGTTTTGAACATATATCTTTTGGGTAGCCCATTGCCCGGAACATCACTGCCACTTCCCCAGGCTCAAGGAGGCATCGTCCTTCTTTCCTTTTCTATAGAGCTAGTGGCCATAAATGTGAACCGTCCTGCATTGGAATAACATTATGTTAATTCAAGTTACTCTAACCAAACATATAATTCAACATCATAAAAACACACAATAGCAGGTACTTCTAGGAAATGTATGTTCCAATAAGTATAATGGATTTGATCTTTTTTTGCATCTGTAGACAAATATGGTGGTCATGTTTTTGTTACATGTGGAAACTTAAAAATGTGAACCATCTTGCATTGGACCATAGATAGAAAAATATTGAAAACTTATACAAGTATTTTGATCCCAGAAACATAGAATGAAATCTGACCTTAAAACGCCTAGGCCATTCTTTTAACCTGTACAATCCCATTAAACCTTTCTATGCTCTTGTTGAACCACTTAAATCTTAACAGTATTGGAGTGTTCAAACTTAAATCTTAACAATATACTATATCTGCATATGACTTAAATCTGAAACATGCAAGCACATGTTTAATAACAATATAGAAAAAACACAGAAGTGCATGGTGCTTTTTTCAGTAACAGTGTAACACACATCACCAATATACACAACTTTGCTTCCACGATATACTATGTATATAAAAAATGAGGATATTCAATTGTCAAACTTCTATTAAAACCACACAAAGAATAAAGTCGTCTAGTAGATTACTCACGTTTGGTCTTTCCATATCTGGTCTTGCTTTAACATACATGTTTTGAACAAAACATATAATTAAAACATATATGTTTTGAACAATTATGTTTTGAACATACATGTTTTGCACAATTTAAACCAACCTACAAGATTAAAAATCATACGAAGCAACCTTATGTGCATACATGTTTTGCACACTTTAAATCATACGAAGCAAAATAATGGTGACTAAACCCCTACAAGATTAAAAAAAATAACCTCAAACATATTGCTTATCCAAACATCATTTAAACCTGAATTAGTGGCTTATCCAAACATCATTTAAACCTCAAACATATTGCTTATCCAAACATCATTTTAACCTCAAACATTTGGCCCTATTGACTTAATACTAGAACAGGCAGGGAGGCAATTTTAATAAGCTGACAACTACAAATCTCAACATATATTATGACTCCAAAGTCAAAAAAGTCGCCAAATTAAAACTAAGCCGAAATAAGCTAGGCGAAATAGCAAATCAAACTTACCCAAATCATCCCATAGGGGTCGGCCTTGTGGGTTACCCAAATCGTACACGGCCCAAAAGAAGAAAGAAAATGAGAACAAGGCCAAAATAACGAAAATAAGCCGAAAAGAAATAAGCTCTCATGAGCTTATTAAGAGCTTTTGACACAAAAACGTTTTAGACCGAACCCACGCAACTTATGATGATACCATTTCGTTTTTAACTCGTTTTGACCCAAACCGATTCACAAATCCGTTTATCAAAACAAAAACCGATTCACACAAACATGTGTGAATCGTTATTTTAACCAATCTTTTAAATGAGATTCGTTCAAGACAACATACCAAGAAAGAAATGAGAAGAAGTGGTGGCGGTGGAGGAACAAACACGAGCAAAACACCTTCGACCTATCTCCAAATACCTTCAAAACGACAAGATCTACTCAAATAAATGGTGGGTTTGGCGGTTGATGGTGGCGGCGTGTGGTGGTGAGGTGGCCGGAGCAAGATTGGATCTGTAAAATAAGGATGAGATATTGGATCTGGGTGGTTATGGTTAGATGAGAGAGGCGGTGGCAATGAGTGAGAGAAATTTGTGACCTAATATAATGATATTGTAACTATTTACTTGGAGCAGTTATTGAAAAGCAGGAACACAAAATTCCATTAATGCCCCTACAATATTAACTCAATAAAATAAAATGAAATCAATTTACTAAAATCTGATTGGACAATATTGGTTCTCGCAGTTCTTGTAGATATGGTGGTTCTGAAATGAAAGTCCCACTTTATATAGGGGGCTTTATATAATATATATATAATATATATATATATATATATATATATATATATATATATATATATATATAATACTATATATAGGGGGCTTTATTTTCAGAACCCTGTTAAGTGCGGGAACTGCGAGAACTCTTCTAAACCAATCAGATTTTTCTAATCATTAAAAGTTATTATTAATTCAAAAGGGTATTATAGTAAAATACAATTTTTATATATTTTTTTTTTTGATTTTTTTTGTTAAATCCGGATTTTAAATATTCCAAAATTTCGGAATTTATTTATTTATTTATTTATTTTTATTTATTATTTTTTTTTTAAAGTTCTGCATGGTTCCAGGTGCATATGTGTTTTTTGCTAAAAAAGATTGAGGTGCATGTATGTTTTTCAAATAATGTAAATTTAAATATGTTTCTACTATATAATTGTTTACACTTTTTCTATCGACCTATCAATACTTTTGCCTAACCATTATTTTTTTTGGAAGTTTGAAACACAAATAAAAAAACATAAACATTTATAAAATAAAAAACAAGATTCATAAATTTAAATGTTACATTCCATTTAATTACAAATACAAAAAAACACATGAAATAATCGCATCTTTTAAAAAATCACAAATTATCTTCATCTATAAATATGTTCATCAACTTCTAGGTCTTCAATAATCATCGTCTTCATTAATCTGAAAGAATAATACACAAAAATAATTAAACCACAAACAAATAGAAAACAAAATTTAATCACATATGCATCAATTAAAGCTAATAGATAAACATGCATGTTCATAGAAAACATGTATGTTCATAGAAAGTATGTATGTTTTTACCATACACCTTAATAAAGCTAATAGATAAACATGCATGTTCATAGAAAACATGTATGTTTTTTTACCATACACCTTCATAAACATAATGGCTAAAGATGCATGTTCATAGAAAACATGTATGTTTTTACCGTACACCTTAATAAAGCGTTCATATAAACATGCATGTTCATAGAAAACATGTATGTTTTTTACCATACACCTTAATAAACATACTGGCTAAAGATGCATATTGATAGAAAACATGTATGTTTTTTTACCATACATCTTAATAAACATACTGCCTAAACATAAATGTTCATACAAAACAAAACATGTATGTTAAAAATCCAAGAAACTGGTTACCCTCAAATCCTGTATTCTAGAAACCAAAAGACATAAAAGTAAGTTACAAAAATATACAAACGCGGGATGATAACATCAATGTCAAGGATAGATACAGCTCTAATAATGTAATGATGCAAAACAATAACACAAAGTAGATAGACATATGCTTCTTAGTCAATGTAAATATCACAAGTTAAAAAACTCTGGTCTCGGCAGTATAAGGCACCAATGTATAAACAATACCTAAAGACCTGTCATAATTAGACCCAAATGTGCTACCTTTCTCATGAAATATGCAAATAACATACAATACTATGAAACAAGAAATCAAATCGGCTTGTTACTCAAACCCTAAATTAGATAAAGAAAACAGAAAACATATAAAAAAGATTATCAAAGATTAAATTTTTTTATATATAATCCACATCTAGGAAAACAGTAAGATGAATTCTTACCATCCACAGCAAAATTAAAGATCATTCACCCAAAAAAAAAAACCCTCGATTTATATAGTGATCAAGTAGAAAACATTAGGCATAAACATAATTGAATGTCTTCAATAAGATCCGCAAGAGAGCATAATACGACAAACTATATGAGAATTAATTATTTGCCCAGTTGTATTATACGCCACACCAGATCGATACAAACAAAAATAAATTCGTTCATCCAGTGCAACACCAAATCGTACCTTAAACACCATCATCAGATCTGCTCCTTTTCGGTAGCTGTTTGCAAATCAACTTCGATGACTACGAGACCTGATGACGAGATTTTTACGAATATGGGGTTTGATGGCGGGGGAAGATCCGATGACAATGGGGATGGAGAATCCGGCGGCTAGGGTTTGATGACAAACCTTTGTAGAGAGAAGATAACATGGAGAGTTTTTATGAGAGAGAATATAAGGTTTGAAAATAATATAACCGTATAATGAGAGAGATGTGATCCACAATTTATGCTGGCACCTTTTTAGGATGTGACTATAATACCCTTTAGCCATTTAAGTCATTTACAAAAGTTTTCCTATTCTTTTCATTAATAACACTAATGGCACATATCATCTCATCCATTGATTAAAATATCTAACGGTCCAAAGTGGGTTCTCGCAGTTCCCGCACTTAACAGGGTTCTGAAAATAAATAAATAAATAAATATATATATATATATATATATATATATATAGGGTCCTTTTATTTTCAGAACCACCTTATCTGCAAGAACACTTCTAGACCAATGAGATTCTTTAAAATATTAAAGATTTTTGTTTAATTCATAAGGGCATAATAGTAAATGACACTTTTTTTTTAAACACTTAATTTTCGGATTTTTTTTTCCGCTTTTTTTCCAGCATGCTTTGTTTTTAAAATTATTAGTGCATACGTGTTTTTACGAATTAATTTTTTTATTTTAGTTTGTGCAATAATTTTTACAACATGCATGTTTTTCAAATAGTAAAGTGCATACGTATGTTTTAGATAATGTAAATTTATAACAAACCAAGAACATATATGTCAAACACAAAAGTCGATATCGATTGAAATACAATTAAAATACAAATTTTTAAAAAGAAAAAAATACTTGAATCTAATCGATCCATACATGTATGCACTAATAATATTTAACGCAAACGGACATATGTGCAACTCATTGTTATCAACACTTTTAGAAGTCGAACATATATGCACGCCTTCAATAATCGTATTTCTTCAAACGCCACATATTATCATCATGTATCTATGTGTGCATCCACTTCTAGATCTTCATTGCTATCGCCAACTTCATTAATCTGGTACATATGTACAATATTCATGAGCACATGTATGTTTTAGGAAATAGACTTGTTTGACAAACACGAAGTCTTTAAAAAAAAATTACACTTATTGAATTAAAAACATACATGTTTAAAGCATTCCGTTTATAGGCAATCATTTTTTTTAAACAAACCTGTTTAAAACATACATGTTTAAAAAATCATGTTCTCAAACATATATGGTTTTCATTAGTTAGATCCCACTAATTAAAACATATATGTTTTGAACATACATGTTTTGCACAGTTTAAAACATATATGCATCCATTTATCCTTAAATCTATATTAACCTCAAAACATATATGCATCCATTTATTCTTCAATTTATATAAACCTTAAATTAAAAAAGTAAGGTCTGATTACAGAAAACACAAATTTACAAATAATGATTCATCCATTAAACAACCACAACAACAAAACAAGTGTCAATCAAATTTTCATTCAAAACCATTATATTTATTTATTTTTATTTTTATTTAAATATCATCAAAACATTTTTTTTAAATAACATCAAAACAGCAGGTGGCTTTGTCAAAAAGAATGTAGTTTTGATGATCATTAACTTTCTAGTCAACCCAACCTTTCAACTTGAATAAAAAACTACCCAACATATTTGCCTGGGTATCTTTGACATGTTTATAACAAAGAGCTTCAATTATTATTTCTTAGATCAATCATTCATATATTATTATTAGTCATTACGTCATTAAAAAGATCATCCCTTTATTGTGAATAATTTTAATTATTTATCAAAAGGATGACAAGAAGACTTACCTCAGTCGCGACTTCAAAGTCTTGATATTCAAAACCAAAAACTTCACTCGTGTGTATCTAATATACTTATCGAAACTACGAACTATCAGATCTGCTGTAACAACGTATGTCTCCACCCACCAACCGCTGCAACAATCCTCCCACTATCATCAACCGCCGAACACGCAAAGCTCCCACGCGAATCAACCTATTTGATTACAGAACGAAAATGGTTTTAGTTTTTAAGATCTATTTGTTTTATAGATCGAAACCAATAATTCGTTCTCATATTCAAAGCCAAAAACACAGCCCTTAAAAACCATAAAAATTATATTCATTCCAAAAACTCTTAAATAACTATAAAATGAGATATAACAGTTATAAAAAATAAACATATCACCTTTATAAAATGAGAAACCCAGATCTAGAACCATGGCGAACAAGTATGCGTATGTCGACAACAACAACCCCAATATCACAAACCCATCTCCATAACTACAACAACAAGAGAATCAAAAGAAACCACATAACAACAGATCCGTTTGGATCTCAAACCAATAACACCAGATCCGTTTGGATCTCAAGTACAAAACAATAGGTAACGCTTCTTGGTGGCGGCAGCGGTTTAGCCGATGGTGGTTAGGTAGTTATTTTATCAGTGGTTGGCGGGAGCGGTTTAATCATTATGGTGGGAGGCGGATCTGAGAGAGAGAGAGAATTTGTATCTAGGTTATGTGAGGGTGGTTTGGAAATGATATACGAATAACTAAAAAAGAAAAAGTTGTAATTCCTAAAATACCCTTCCATCATTTTTGGTTATTTACACTAATTACCACAACCAACTTAATCTTTTGGTTATTTACATAAATGGTACATTCAATTTTGACCATTGATCAAACTCATCTAATGGTGTATATGAGTTCTCGCAGATAAGGTGGTTCTGAAAAGAAAGTCTCACTAAATATATATATATAGGGGAGCGTTATATATATATATATATATATATATATATATATATATATATATATATATAGGGGAGCGTTATTGTGGTGTACACCCTTAAAATAGGAGAAAATAGGCACTAATCTTAGCCGTTGGATGTACCATTGATGATGTAATTAGATCAAATAATGATATCATTAGATAAAAATTTATTGAATGACATTTTGGTATATAAATTCAACTTTATGGCAAATTTTACGACACTGTTGTTGAGTAACTGACGCTTCCTTTTTTTCTTCCCTCAAATATCTAATTTTTATAAATTATGTTTAATAAAATTCAGTTTTATATTAAATTATTATTTCCTAGACTAGATCACCACCTGTCTAATTCTTTTAATATGACACAGGGTTTCATAAATTTGCTTTTGTGATACATTATGTCATTAGATTAAATAGTGACACACTAAAGTTTGTGATACATTCGTAATGACACATAAATTATTTTTTTTGACACAGTCTCATGAAATATTTAAGTGACACATTTAGTTTATTGATACATTTTAAATTAAATTTTTAAGTTTTTTGACACACTTAGTTTTATAGTAATACATTTCAAGTGACCTACTAAGTTTTTTTTGACACATTTTGTTTTATGATACATCTTTAAGTTTTTTTCATGTACACATTTTAAGTGACACATTTAGTTTATTGATACATTTAAAATTAAACTTTTTATTTTTTTTACACACTTAGTTTCATAATACATTTCAAGTAACACACTAAATTTTTAACACATTTTGAAGTCACATTTTTAGTTTATCTCGACTGATATGCCGAACACTTTCGCCACTCTTTTCTTGAAACTTTGTTTAATTTAGAGTTACTATGAAAGGTGCTTATGCCTTTATGCTAATTTCGGGATGAAAATATGCTCTCTTTTTCTTTCAGTAGTCAATATTGTTTGTTTCATATTCATGATTTTTTAGATATTCAATATTACAAGGTTATTATATTTAAGCTGTTGAAAAAGTCAAAAAAACCTTTCCACTTTTATAAGAATAAACTCAAGGTGTATTACTATGTCTAAACATTTTAATTGGAAGACGTAGGAGGACACCTTTAAGTCCTTTTGGGCATTCAAGATATTATACGAACCATGTAAAACAACACTAGAATACATATTTACGATGATCCAAATTTATAATGGCCGTTTTTGTTAAATCTATATATATAGTATATATAGATTTATGTTCATATGGTGTACAATTTAAAGTAGAATATAATAGGCACCAATTAACATTTGACATGTGGATATTAAATGACAAAATTAAATTTTAATTATTAATTAACCAAAAGGGGTATTTAGGTATTTTCACACCCTCCTAACCCTCTAATAAATCCAAACCTCTCTCCTCCTTCATCTAAGTCCAGATATTTTTTTTTTCTTTCTATTTTGCCTTCTTCTTCGCATCCTTTTCTTCTTTAAAAAATACCTACACCTATCACACATCTCGTTTTTGGGGCGGCGAATCTAACAAAAACGGCCATTATAAATTTGGATCATCGTAAATATGTATTCTAGTGTTGTTTTACATGGTTCGTATAATATCTTGAATGCCCAAAAGGACTTAAAGGTGTCCTCCTACGTCTTCCAATTAAAATGTTTAGACATAGTAATACACCTTGTGTTTATTCTTATAAAAGTGGAAAGGTTTTTTTGAATTTTTCAACAGCTTAAATATAATAACCTTGTAATATTGAATATCTAAAAAATCATGAATATGAAACAAACAATATTGACTACTGAAAGAAAAAGAGAGCATATTTTCATCCCGAAATTAGCATAAAGGCATAAGCACCTTTCATAGTAACTCTAAATTAAACAAAGTTTCAAGAAAAGAGTGGCGAAAGTGTTCGGCATATCAGTCGAGATAAACTAAAAATGTGACTTCAAAATGTGTTAAAAATTTAGTGTGTTACTTGAAATGTATTATGAAACTAAGTGTGTAAAAAAAATAAAAATTTTAATTTTAAATGTATCAATAAACTAAATGTGTTAGTTAAAATGTGTACATGAAAAAAACTTAAAGATGTATCATAAAACAAAATGTGTCAAAAAAAACTTAGTAGGTCACTTGAAATGTATTACTATAAAACTAAGTGTGTCAAAAAACTTAAAAATTTAATTTAAAATGTATCAATAAACTAAATGTGTCACTTAAATATTTCATGAGACTGTGTCAAAAAAACTAATTTATGTGTCATTACGAATGTATCACAAACTTTAGTGTGTCACTATTTAATCTAATGACATAATGTATCACAAAAGCAAATTTATGAAACCCTGTGTCATATTAAAAGAATTAGACAGGTGGTGATCTAGTCTAGGAAATAATAATTTAATATAAAACTGAATTTTATTAAACATAATTTATAAAAATTAGATATTTGAGGGGAAAAAAAAGGAAGCGTCAGTTACTCAACAACAGTGTCGTAAAATTTGCCATAAAGTTGAATTTATTTACCAAAATGTCATTCAATAAATTTTTATCTAATGATATCATTATTTGATCTAATTACATCATCAATGGTACATCCAACGGCTAAAATTAGTGCCTATTTTCTCCTATTTTAAAGGTGTACACCACAATAACGCTCCCATATATATATATATATATATATATATATATATATGGGGATAGCTTGGCTACAATCCTTCACAAAAAATACACAAGCAATAAATCAGGGACCCACAGAAAAGAATCAATATATATATATATATATATATATATATAATATATAATATATATAATATATATATATATATATATATATATATATATATATATGCCCGGTTCTAGAGAAAAGTGTAATTAGATAGAAAAGTGAGAAAAATAGTTATAGGGTAAAATTTGCAAACATCTCAAACTTCAGGGTAAGTTTTGAAACCCACCCACCCACCCCCCCAAAAAAAAAAAAAAAAAAAAAAAAAAAGTATCCAGCCAAAAAATTTTCCCACCAAAATTTTATAACTCTGATGCACCTTTTTTTTGTGCATCACAGTTATAAAATTTGGTGCATCATAGTTATAACTAATTTTTATAACTGTGATGCACCAACAAAAAAAAAAAGTGCATCAGAGTTATAAAATTTTGTCGGGAAAATTTTTGGCTGAAAAAAAAAATTGCCAAAAAAAAAATTTTTTTTTGGCGGGAATTTTTTTTTTCTTTCCGAGGGGTAGGGGGGTTAGGGTGCGAATATACAAAACCTCCCTTAAAGAATGAAGAAAAATACAATAACGTGTCTGTAATTTGGTGTGAAAAAAGGAAGGAAAGAAGAAGGTGATTTGTACACTTTTCTATTAAAGTGGATTTCTTTATGGAACCAATGTATATTTCCATATATTTCCACTAACCTCACAGTTTTCATAGGGAGAGAGTCACCATCAATCTGACTAAAATTGTCTTAAAATATTTCTCCTTTGATATTTTACTTGTTTTTATGGTATTTCTTTTTGACCGTCAACCTGCAATATATTTTTTTTTTCCGCCTGCACCGTCAAAATTCAAACAATGACACCTACTCATAACTCATGTACATCGTTTTTTAAAAATTCATCTAAATTAATAATTAAATGCTTTTAAAGTGATCTCACTTCACGTTTCTATTTTTCTTTTTAACGTTTATTTATTTATTTTGATGAATAATGTTTTCTCATTGGAAATATGAAGCTTATTTAGTTAGAAATTCAACCATCAAAGGCTAGAGGGTGCTTCAGAGACACTATCTGAAGCCTGCAAAGTACTGTGAAATAAATGAATGCATACTTCAACATATTATTTTGTTTCATTAGCTTTAATATTGTAGTATTGTGTTAATCTTATTATGTTGTGTAAAAGAATTAAAACTATGATCACGAGTCAGCTTGATGTGAGGATTATATTTAGCACATCCCGACAATAAAATTATAGCACTACTCAGTTTCTTAGCATAAGTACAACAAAATTACATCTCATTTACATTCAAAGCAAGACCACCTGTGATGACATTACAATTCGTCCTAAATACCTCGTACTTACAAACTGATGTTTTTCCGGCATTAAAATCCGATAACCCTTTACCCATGCTCAAATTTTCAAACCAACATCTACCTTGGACTAAAAGAACTGTCAGAAACAGTGGGAGCTGACACAGTATTGCTCAACTTAGCTTTTAAATTTGCAATAAACTCGTTTAGTTGTATGTTGCTATGAGATGTAAAAGGGGGATGAGTAGGCATAGGTAGGGGTTTAATATTCTTAGATAGCATTTGTAAGGCCATAGACATTGTTGGTCTAAGTGACGGTACTTCTTGGGTGCAAAGAAGTCCTATATGTACCACACTTTGTATTTCCTTCCTAACGTCGTTATCAGTGTGATTCTGCAACATCAAGTTTGGATCGAAAAGCGCCTCCACCGACCCTTGGTTAAAATGTTCCCATACCTTTTTTATCACATAAACAGAAAAACAATTAAGCTTATCAAAAAAGTTCACTAATAGTGAATTCATAGATATGAAACAATTATATTGTAGAAATTACACTTACAAGTGACACCAAGTTGTGAACATACTCTGATGTGTGAATTGCTCGGTTTGGCTTTCCAGTAATCACCTCGAGAATAAGCACACCGAAGCTATATACATCCACTTTTTCAGTTAACTGACCATGAGCTATATATTCTGGAGCCATATACCCGCTGCAGTAATAAGTAAATTATTCAGTGTACGGAAAAGTAAATGAGGTAACAAAATAAATATAGTAAGAGCTGAAGGAAATGCATACAGTGTTCCTGCAATCCCAGTGCTGATGTGATTTTTATCTTCTTGATAAGATCTTGCTAACCCAAAATCAGCAATCTTAGCACAAAGCCTCGAATCTAACAAGATATTAGCAGCTTTGATATCCCTGTGAATGATTCTTGTTTTACTGTTTTCATGAAGGTAGGCCAAACCTTCTGCTGTCCCGACAATGATATTGAATCTTTTTTCCCAGTTTAGTTCCTTACCTTTAACCGCATCTATACAAATACATAAACTGAATCATATTTCCATCAAACTGATTATTTTGAGTGGCAGAATGCGCGATTCCATGCCAACTAGTTGTACAGGAGGTTGGGCGGGTTGGGTTGGTTTGACCCCAAATAATTTTTAAAGAGTAAAACAGATAATTATGTGTTTAATATGATACTGTTAAATATATTTTTTCAACAGTGATATGTTTTTAAATAACATGATTTAGGAGCTTCTTTCACCAATTGACCCGTCCCATTTAAGTTTGATAATACATATCCCTATCGACCCGTTTATAGGTAACTTTTAATGTTTAATTGAGTTTTGGAGAGTTTTTAGAATACACAGTGCTTACCAAAAATGAAATGATCGAGACTCTTGTTTGGTAAATATTCATAAATGAGCACACTTTCAGACCCCAAGCAGCTGAATCCCACAAGTTTGACCAGATTTTTGTGGTCAACACTGCTAATGATGTTGACTTCATGGTAGAAGTCCCCTGCTCTATGTTGGTGGTTGACGAAAAGTCTCTTGGCAGCGATTTCTCTTCCGTTTGGAAGAACTCCCTGTGACAAAGTATGCAAAACAACATTAATAAAGAAGGTCTTTAATAACGCCACATAGTTGATTATGAAAGACTACCTTGTATACAGTTCCAAATCCTCCTTGCCCAAGTTTGTTAGCCTCACCAAAAGAGCTTGTGGCTTTCTCGATCGTGGAGTATTTGAAATTCAAGCTACTACTAGTAATGATGTCCAACAATTTAGTGTCGTCAGATGCTTGTTTTCTTTTTGATTTAATTCTGCGCTTCCATGCAAAAAGAGCAATAATACTTGCAACTAAGAATACTACCACAGAACTAAAAGCAATTACAATAGTCAATGTTTTCCCTGCAAAAGCCGTAATGCGGAGAAAGGATTAATCCTCTAGGAACTGCTATTTATCGTCCCAGTTCTTTTAAGTAATATATTAAGCGACTTAATTTAAATCACGGGCAGGTATCTTTAGATTATAATGCCATACCGTTCATCCTACCGTGATTTAATGAGTATTATTATCTTATATCTAGTAAATAACTGTAAAATTTTTATGCATAACTATTAAAAACTTACATATAACATGGTAACTTACCTTTAGAGCGTCGTTTGTGATCAGTTCCATCAGGATTTGATAAGATAGTGTCCGAGTACCTCATATAGCAACCTGTATATAGTGCATACCCCCCTGACCCAGGCAAACAGCCTAACATCGACCTGGATGCTGTCTGCAAACACTGTCCACAAGCTTCTGCATCTAATGAACTCCAGCAATCACCCATTGCATAGGCAGACTCATTTGAGGACCCAATTACAATAGCATGTGTTCCAGCATGGTGGTCCTGACTGTTAGGTGCAGTTTCAACTGCTTGTAACACAGCCTTCGAGGCTGATTGTCCAAAAGCATCGCTTTTCTGTGTGTTATTTTCACAAATAGTTCTATCTTCTTTCCCTGTGAGCTCTCCAAAGAAGCTACAATTCCCGAAGCGCATAAAGCATCCTCTGAGATAAACACGTCCACCAACATTGGGTAAGCAACTAGGAAGAGTAGTACGTGCTTCAGCAATGCAAAAGAGACATTCACTAGTGGAAAGATCCCCATAACATTGCGAAAGTATGTTGTTTGCATCAAGTCCTGTGCCTGTAACCACGGTTGCTGTATGTGAAGTTTGCATTTTGACGTTAATATCTTCCATTCCTTGAAGAAAATTGGGAATGAATTCAGATCGATTGTTCTCTTGTTGATTTTCACAAATCAGTTGGATCACTTGGCTTTTTGCATTCCCACCTGATCCATACACATCATAAATAGTAAGAAAGGTGCCATCAGTTTTCATGAATGATTTTATTAGGGAGTATTGCCAATAAATGTAACATAAAATACGAAATTCTCAATGTGTGTTTAACCACGACTTTCTCGCTCATCAAAAGGTATCATGAGTTTTGTTTTTGACAAATATTGGTAAAAATGCTGGCAAATTTATGGACTCAAGTATATTTTTAATTTTTTGTAAACCATACTTATGTTACCTATTGATAAATGAGAAAACAATGGATACCCACATTGGCAATTTTGGTGTTTTATGTTAACTTTCCTTATCTCCTTATGATAAATTAAAGAGACATATAGCCCAAGCTACAAGCTTCACAAGCTCAAGCTTCTCAAGTAAATTGTGCAACAAGTGTGACTGCAGTGAAGAAATTCAGTCCAAGCAAGCCATGTCAACTGCTCTATAAGTGTTTAGTTACTTGTCAAGAAATGTAATGTAAATCAATGTAACAGTAGAAGTGTAATGTAGCTTAGAAGTGTAGTGTAGAAGCTCAAGTATAAATACTCTCATGTATTAGTCATTTTTGAATTAATCAATTCATAATTTCATTTTTCACATTTCAATTCTCTCTCAATCATGGTGTTGTATTTCCTGATATGGTATCAGAGCCTTTGTGCTCACCATCACAACTAACCACCATGACTGAATTTTACCACCGCAACAAACCACCATAACTGAATTCAATCACCACAACAAACCACCATAACTGAATTTCACCACCACAACAACCATCATAACAAACTAATTCCGATCATAACCAAAATCATTCATTCTTCAATCAAAACTTCATCAAAATCATCAAATCAACACATTCTATCAATCTTGTTACAAAATTCAGTCACAATAACCATTTCTTGATACAAAACCTGTAACAATGGCTTCATCTTCATCAACCCCACCATCAACATCAATAAACACTCCTGAAGATGACATCAACTCAGTTCACCATCCTCTTTACTTTCATCCAAATGATCATCCAGGATTAGTCCTGATTGCCAAAAAGTTAACTGGATCAGACAATTACAGCACATGGAAGAGATCAATGCTAATTGCTTTGAATGCAAGGAACAAACTGAAACTCATCAATGGAGAATACCAAGAACCTGATGCAGAATCATCTTTGAAACCACTGTGGGACAGAGCAAATGACATGATCATCTCATGGATACTTAACACAGTTTCAGAACAAATTGGTAACAATTTAAGCTTTGTTAATTCTGCCAGTGAATTATGGAATGAATTGTTTGAGCATTATTCACAGTTAGATGGGCATAGGATTTATCAAATCACTACTGATCTCATTCACTTAAAACAAGCAAACACCACAATTGAGGTCTATTATCACAAACTGAAAGGTTTTTGGGATGAACTAGATGCTTTAGAAGCACCTTATGCTTGTGTCTGTAAGTGTGATTGTGAGAATGGGAGAATTAGTGGTGAGAGGGATCAGAGGAAAAGGCTTATACAGTTTCTAATGGGACTAGATGAAAGTTACACAAACATAAGAGGTGAGATACTACTTATGCAGCCTTTACCACATGTCACTAAGGCATATAGCATGCTCAGACAAGAGTAAAAACAGAGGGAGACACCAAAATTCACACCTATGCCTACTGCACTAAACACCATGAGGAACACTCAGTCCTAACAACAACCAAACAGGCCATACAGGGTTAACCCAAACACTCAGTCTCAAGGTTCAACCAACACCAGGAGAAATACTTTTAGACCAGGAGTTATTTGTGCTTACTGTCATAAGGAGGGACATTCAAAGGATGAGTGTTACAAGCTGGTTGGATATCCAAGTGGTCATCCATTGCATAACAAATTCACCTCAGGATCACAGAGGAACCAGCAGCCATTTAGGAGGAACACAATGAATATGGTGCAAGGAAATGAGGCCACAGAATCAGTCACTCACTCAGGAAGCAGAAACAAGCTCATCCTCAACTGATCTCTATCTGCAATCAAGGATGGATCAACTTCAGAACCAACTCAACTCCAGCGAGGTATATACTCATTCATTGCCTCATTTACTTCTAGTCCTAAAGATGCCTGGATATGTGATAGTGGAGCAACTGATCATATTTGTATTACACTCACACTCATGTATAACATTAGACATTTAACAACACCAATCCTTGTTAAACTGCCTAATGGCCATCAAATTAAGGTTACCATAATTGGTTCAGTAACAGTCACAACAAACCTCACACTCACAGATGTTTTCTACATTCTTTCATTTGCCTTTAACCTCATCTCCATCAGCAAGTTAACTAGTACAACACACTCTGCAATAACCTTTACTCACAAAACTTGTATTTTTCAGGGCCATAGTGGGAATGTCACCTATGGCAATCTCTATGGTGGTCTTTATGTACTCTCATCAACTTCAACCAAACAGGCAACTTCATCAACACCTGTTGCACTCACAGCCATCAACACAACTTCCCTTTGGCATGCTAGGCTGGGACATCCATCATTTCAAGTTCTCAAGAGAATTACTGCAATTTCACCTTTTGTACACTTAGATTCAGAAAATAAATTTACCATTTGTCCATTGTCCAAACACCACATTTTACCATTTCCTGTTAGTACTTCTCAGTCAACTTCAGTTTTTCAACTTGTACATATTGATGTATGGGGTCCTTATAGACACCCAACAATGAATAAATGTAAATACTTTCTTACTATAGTTGATGATTTTTCAAGAGCCACTTGGACTTACTTACTTCCCAGTAAACACCATGTCTGTTCCACACTCAAAATGTTTCACTCTTATGTCCAAAACCATTTCAATGTTAAAATTAAAACCATAAGAAGTGATAATGGCTCTGAAATTGTAAACTCAAACCTTCAAGAATTCTTTCAAAATCAAGGAATTATTCACCAAACTTCATGCCCTTACACACCACAACAAAATGCAAGAGTTGAAAGAAAGCACAAACACTTATTAGAAATGGCAAGAGCTATCTTCTTTCAGGCCAAATTTCCTATTCACCTATGGGGCTATTGTATCCTTGCATCCACATGCCTTATTAACAGACTCCCAGCCAAACCTCTCAACTCTAAAAGTCCTTATGAGCTTCTATTTAACAAACCACCAGACCTTTCAAACCTTAGAGTCATTGGATGTCAAACCTATGCATACCATCCCACCACAGACAAGTTTGAACCCAAATCCACCAATTCCGTTTTACTAGGATACCCACAAAACCAAAAAGGCTACCTTTTATATGATATCAACTCTCAGAAAACTACTGTCAGCAGGAATGTCATCTTTCATGAACATGTTCTCCCATTTCACAAACAACCATCTAACCACACTGACCCTTTTATCTCACCACCAACTTCAACTGATCCCTCCACCTCACCACTACAATTTGCCACAGTTCAACCTCCTTGTATCACACCCTCAATACCACCATCCAACACCAACACCACACCAACACCAACACTCATAGACACCAACCCCACTGTTACTGAACCAAACACTGGTACTAGCACACCACCATCACCCACATCTTCCTCTGCATCAGAACCCACACATTCATTTTCTCCATCATATCACTCACCTTCCCCTGCAATTCCTACACCACCACCACAACCACCACCTCTTAGACAGTCCACTAGAATCAAACACACCCCTTCCAAACTTAAACAATTTCATCACTACAAACTCCCGACTGTCAATGCTGTCACAAAGAAATACCATCACTCAAAATACATTAACTACTCTAACCTTTCACCCTCCACACACCATTACATTAACTTAATGATTCCACACAAGAACCACACTCTTACACCCAGGCATCAAAGGACCCCAAGTGGGTTGAGGCAATGAATAAGGAAATACATGCTCTTGAGGAGAACCACACATGGGTTTTCACCACCCTTCTTTGTGGAAAGAACACCATAGGCTGCAAATGGGTATTTAGGATCAAATATCATGCAAATGGCACAGTTGAAAAATACAAGGCAAGGCTAGTGGCTAAGGGTTTCAGCCAGAAAGTGGGCATAGACTACAATGAGACTTTTGCCCCAGTTGATAAGATGGTCACAGTGAGGACATTACTTGCCATTGCAGTTACCAAAAGCTGGCACATTGAACAACTTGATGTCAATAATGCCTTCCTTCATGGTGACCTACATGAAGAGGTATATATGACTGTCCCCAAAGGTTACCCTCACCCTTTACCACCAGGTACTGTATGCAAACTCACCAAGTCTCTATATGGGTTGAAACAAGCAAATAGACATTGGTTTGACAAACTAACCACTTATTTAACCACCCTTGGTTTCAAACAAAGCTACACTGATACATCTCTTTTCACCATCACCCACAATGGCAGTCTTACCTCTTTACTAATCTATGTTGATGACATCCTCATCACTGGAAGTGATTCTGTTTTCATCAAGTCAATCAAGGATAAACTTCACTCAAAATTTAGCATCAAGGATCTGGGTCCAGTACACTATTACCTTGGCATTGAACTCCTCAGAAACAAACATGGACTGGCACTGTCTCAAAGAAAGTATGCTTTAGAGCTACTTACAACTGCTGGTGTATTAGACATGAAACCCACTGCTACTCCTCTTGATCCAATCCTTAAGCTCAATAACGCTGATGGTGATCTCCTTCCAAACCCATCTTAATACAGAACTCTTGTGGGCAAACTAATTTACCTCACCTTAACCAGACCTGATCTATCCTTTGCTGCACAAGCCTTAAGCCAGTTTTCACAGGCTCCAAGAACTCCTCATTATGCAGCCCTCATAAGAGTCTTAAGGTACATCAAATTATGCCCAGGGCAGGGCATCTTTTTCCCCACAAACAACAATTTAAACCTCCTTACATACTATGATAGTGACTGGGCAAGCTGTCCAATCACAAAAAGGTCTATTTCAGGATATGCAATCTTCCTTGGTCAAAGTCTAATTTCATGGCAATCAAATAAACAAACTGTTGTGTCTAGGTCTTCTACAGAGACAGAGTACAGGGCATTGGCAGACAGCACTATTGAAATTTTTTGGCTCAAAAGTCTTCTACATGATCTACAAGTATCTATCCCTACACCCACTCTCCTCATGTGTGACAATGCATCAACTATTGCCCTAGCCAACAATCCTGTGCAACATGCAAGAACAAAGCATATAGAAATTGATTGCCACTTTGTCAGGGACAAGATCAAAACAGGCCAAATTCTACCAAAGTTCATCTCAACAAAGGCCCAAGTTGCAGACATCTTAACTAAAGGACTGTGCAGATTTTTACACTATCAGTGCTTATCCAAGTTGGGCATTTGTGATCCCTACACAATGCCATCTTGTGTGTGTGTGGGTGGGGGGGATAAAGAGACATATATGCAGCCCAAGCTACAAGCTTCACAAGCTCAAGCTTCTCAAGTAAACTGTGCAACAAGTGTGACTGCAGTGAAGAAATTCAGTCCAAGCAAGTCATGTCAACTGCTCTATAAGTGTTTAGTTACTTGTCAAGAAATGTAATGTAAATCAATGTAACAGTAGAAGTGTAATGTAGCTTAGAAATGTAGTGTAGAAGCTCAAGTATAAATACTCTCATGTATTAGTCATTTTTGAATAATCAATTCATAATTTCATTTTTCACATTTCAATTCTCTCTCAATCATGGTGTTGTATTTCCTGATATAAATAACACAATTTACCTCCATTATTGTTCCGGGCTGATTCAGGATTAAGAAAATTGGTATTAGAATACCTCATAAAACATCCAGTGTAAAGCGCACGTCCCTCAGATGATGGCAAGCATTTCAACATCGATTCAGAAGCTCTTTGTAAACAATCCGCACAAGAGCTTACATTCAAAGTATTCCAACAATCCGCAAGAACATATGTAGACTCACTTTCAGTCCCAGACAGCACCGCCTCTCGTGCAAAGTAATCACTGTTTTGTGGCGCATCCATCACAGCACTTGATACAGCACGCCTCACTGAATCCTGAAATCCACCACCAACAGTCGTATTCCCACAATGTGACCTATCATATGCTCCAAAACTTTCCTCATAAAAGCTATAATTCTGTATTCTCATGAAACAACCGTCAAGAAAAATCTGACCTCGTTCAGGAAAACACGTAGGAAGCACAGTACGCGCTTCTGCATAACATAACACGCAGTCATCAGCAGAAAGATCGCCATAGCATTCACCAAGTTCATACATACTGTCAGCTCCCACACCTGTAGACGCTGTCCCACTGTGTGAAGATCTTAATAACGTCCCAACTTTCGTCATCGTTTGGAGAAAATTTGGTATAGCTATACTTTCATTAATAGTCTCTCTCTCATAGCACGTTTTTTCAACGATCTGTGATCGAGGATCACCCGTTGACATGTCTACTACTAGTAGCAAAATGTTTATGACATGAATTAAAACATATGATATGTGTACTGATTTCGTCATCATCACAAAAGATCAAGTGGATACTTTGATTTATAACAGATTGATTATTTATTATGTACATTTAGAATTTTAGATCATTATATGATACTAACTATGGTTGACTTTATTAGAAATTTGTATTAAACAAATGGATAATAATGATTTGAATGCTACAGAATATGTATTTGACTAATTCTGGATATAATGTTTGAACATATGTTAAAGATAATGATAAAGAATTACAGGGATAATAAGTGGATGTCACTTTCATTAGCTTAAACAAAGTTGAAGCTGATTATATGATCATTAACTGTTTGTCAACTTTTTATAGATATTAAAAGGTTGTTTTGTAATGGTGTAACTTTATTTTGAGCATTGATTAGCGGACTTGGACAATCTAGCTAGTTCCTCAAAAGTTTTGAGGTTCGGAACAGTTGATATATTTTGGGCTATGACTTTTATTTTTAGTGAACTTTAGAGTTACCTATTAGGTCTAATGCCCATATAGTCCAAAATGTATTTAGCTAAGGCCTAAGCCCAAGATAAGATTACATCAATAATTAGCGAGTCAAAACTAAAAAAAAAAAAAATGTTATAGTAACATGTTCTGGTAAGAAGTTTAATGTTTTAACTTATGGTGTCATCATCATATGATTTAATCTAGCTTGGGTTTCATTTTTCTTTTTTCGTATATGATAATGTTTATTTATTTATTTTGACGTTTCTATTTTTGATGAATAATGTTTTCTCATTGGAAATATGAAGCTTATTTAGTTAGAAATTCAACCATCAAAGGCTAGAGGGTGCTTCAGAGACACTATCTGAAGCCTGCAAGTACTGTGAAATAAATGAATGCATGCTTCAACATAGTATTTTGTTTCATTAGCTTTAATATTGTAGTATTGTGTTACTTTTATTATATTGTGTAAAAGAATTAAAACTATGATCACGAGTCGGCTTGATGTGAGGATTATATTTAGCACGTCTTGACAATAAAATTATAGCACTACTCAGTTTCTTAGCATAAGTACAACAAAATTACATCTCATTTACATTCAAAGCAAGACCACCTGTGATGACATTACAATTCGTCCTAAATTCCTCGTACTTACAAACTGATGTTTTTCCGGCATTAAAATCCGATAACCCTTTACCCATGCTCAAATTTTCAAACCAACATCTACCTTGGACTAAAAGAACTGTCAGAAACAGTGGGAGCTGACACAGTATTGCTCAACTTAGCTTTTAAATTTGCAATAAACTCGTTTAGTTGTATGTTGCTATGAGATGTAAAAGGGGGATGAGTAGGCATAGGTAGGGGTTTAATATTCTTAGATAGCATTTGTAAGGCCATAGACATTGTTGGTCTAAGTGACGGTACTTCTTGGGTGCAAAGAAGTCCTATATGTACCACACTTTGTATTTCCTTCTTAACGTCGTTATCAGTGTGATTCTGCAACATCAAGTTCGGATCGAAAAGCGCCTCTACCGACCCTTGGTTAAAATGTTCCCATACCTTTTTTATCACACAAACAGAAAAACAATTAAGTTTATCAAAAAGATTCAGTAATAGTGAATCATAGATATGAAACTATTATATTGTAGAAATTACACTTACAAGTGACACCAAGTTGTGAATATTCTCTGATGTGTGAATTGCTCGGTTTGGCTTTCCAGTAACCACCTCGAGAATAAGCACACCGAAGCTATATACATCCACTTTTTCAGTTAACTGACCATGAGCTATATATTCTGGAGCCATATACCCGCTGCAGTAATAAGTAAATTCTTCAGTGTACGGATAAGTAAATGAGGTAACAAAATAAGTATAGTAAGAGCTGAAGGAAATACATACAGTGTTCCTGCAATCCCGGTGCTGATGTGATTTTTATCTTCTTGATAAGATCTTGCTAACCCAAAATCAGCAATCTTAGCACAAAGCCTCGAATCTAACAAGATATTAGCAGCTTTGATATCCCTGTGAATGATTCTTGTTTTACTGTTTTCATGAAGGTAGGCCAAACCTTCTGCTGTCCCGACAATGATATTGAATCTTTTTTCCCAGTTTAGTTCCCTACCTTTAACCGCATCTATACAAATGCATAAACGGAATCATATTTCCATCAAACTGATTATTTTGAGTGGCAGAATGCGCGATTCCATGCCAACTAGTTGTACAGGAGGTTGGACGGGTTGGGTTGGTTTGACCCCAAATAATTTTTAAAATGTAAAACTGATAATTATGTGTTTAATATGATATTGTTAAATATATTTTTTCAACAGTGATATGTTTTTAAATAACATGATTTAGGAGCTTCTTTCACCAATTGACCCGTCCCATTCAAGTTTGATAATACATATCCCTATCGACCCGTTCATAGGTAACTTTTAATGTTTACTTGAGTTTTGGAGAGTTTTTAGAATACACAGTGCTTACCAAAAATGAAATGATCGAGACTCTTGTTTGGTAAATATTCATAAATGAGCACACTTTCAGACCCCAAGCAGCTGAATCCCACAAGTTTGACCAGATTTTTGTGGTCAACACTGCTAATGATGTTGACTTCATGGTAGAAGTCCCCTGCTCTATGTTGGTGGTTGACGAAAAGTCTCTTGGCAGCGATTTCTCTTCCGTTTGGAAGAACTCCCTGTGACAAAGTATGCAAAACAACATTAATAAAGGTGGTCTTTAATAACGCCACATAGTTGATTATGAAAGACTACCTTGTATACAGTTCCAAATCCTCCTTGCCCAAGTTTGTTAGCCTCACCAAAAGAGCTTGTGGCTTTCTCGATCATGGAGTATTTGAAATTCAAGCTACTACTAGTAATGATGTCCAAAAATTTAGGGTCGTCAGATGCTTGTTTTCTTTTTGATTTAATTCTGCGCTTCCATGCAAAAAGAGCAATAATACTTGCAACAATGAACGCTACCACAGAACTAACAGCAATTACAATAGTCAATGTTTTCCCTGCAAAAGCCGTAATGGGGAGAAAGGATTAATCCTCTAGGAACTGCTATTTATCGTCCCAGTTCTTTTAAGTTATATTAAGCGACTTAATTTAAATCACTGGCAGGTATCTTTAGATTATAATGCCATACCGTTCATCCTACCATGATTTCATGAGTGTTATTATCCTATATCTAGTAAATAACCGTAAAATTTTTATGCATAACTATTAAAAACTTACATATAACATGGTAACTTACCTTTAGAGCGTCGTTTGTGATCAGTTCCATCAGGATTTGATAAGATAGTGTCCGAGTACCTCATATAGCAACCTGTATATAGTGCATAGCCCCCTGACCCAGGCAAACAGTCTAACATCGACCTGGATGCTGTCTGCAAACACTGTCCACAAGCTTCTGCATCTAATGAACTCCAGCAATCACCCATTGCATAGGCAGACTCATTTGAGGACCCAGTTACAATAGCCTGTGTTCCAGCATGGTGGTCCTGACTGTTAGGTGCAGTTTCAACTGCTTGTAACACAGCCTTCGAGGCTGATTGTCCAAAAGCATCGCTTTTCTGTGTGTTATTTTCACAAATAGTTCTATCTTCTTTCCCTGTGAGCTCTCCAAAGAAGCTATAATTCCCGAAGCGCATAAAGCATCCTCTGAGATAAACACGTCCACCAACGTTGGGTAAGCAACTAGGAAGAGTAGTACGTGCTTCAGCAATGCATAAGAGACATTCACTAGTGGAAAGATCCCCATAACATTGCGAAAGTACGTTGTTTGCATCAAGTCCTGTGCCTGTAACTACGGTTGCTGTATGTGAAGTTTGCATTTTGACGTTAATATCTTCCATTCCTTGAAGAAAATTGGGAATGAATTCAGATCGATTGTTCTCTTGTTGATTTTCACAAATCAGTTGGATCACTTGGCTTTTTGCATTCCCACCTGATCCATACACATCATAACTAGTAAGAAAGGTGCCATCAGTTTTCATGAATGATTTTATTAGGGAGTATTGCCAATAAATGTAACATAAAATACGAAATTCTCAATGTGTGTTAACCACGACTTTCTCGCTCATCAAAAGGTATCATGAGTTTTGTTTTTGACAAATATTGGTAAAAATGCTGGCAAATTTATGGACTCAAGTATATTGTGAAAACGTAGAGGGGGTGAATACGTTTATCGTTTTAAAACTTAAAACTTGTTGTATCAAATTTCCACTTTGGCTAGTTCTAATATGAACACTGTCTGTTGTAGTTTATGTCTACCAAGTTGTCACACAAGTATAATCACATAATCACAACACAAGCAATCACATAATGCAAATATAAAAGTAAAGAGATAAGTAAAAGAAAGCGCAAACCGAACACGATGATTTATAGTGGTTCGGTCACGGAGCTCCTCTCCGCCCTACTCCACTCCCCGAGTACCCAACTCGAGAGTTACTTCACTAGATCAACAAGCTCCCTTTCTTAGGCGGAGAAAACCTTTACACGTCGCTTACTTCCTTTTCCGGTACTAAGCTAAACACCGGGTTCTTTCACAAGGTAGAACCAACCTGACGTCGCCTATTTACTTTACCGACACTAAGCTAGATGTCGAGTTCTTTACAAGGGTACAACCACTCCCAACACTCTTTGTATTTTAAGGACTAAAATACTAACCTCACTCTACTGATCTAAATGATACAATGATGGTTACAACAATGATCCATGACATAAGTATATCATGGATATGAATGCCTACACTATATGAACTTCCATTGATCGGAAGCCTTCAATGTATGAAGATCACAAGCTCCCTAAACTTGTTGTGATGGATCTTCATGTATGCAACTAAGATCTTCTTGGTGGATCATGAAGTATGCTATGGATGATGTCTCATGATCTTGAGCTTGCTTCACAGGATCATTAACAATGTATGCTTACAACATAATGAAAGTTAGTAACATTATGATCATTATGTAATGGGTGATTAATGTATGAATCTACATGGTTTGCTACTGATCTAAATGTGTGTAATGAGTGAGGGAATGTATGTTCTAGTTGGATGATCAATGTGTAAAACCATGGCTACTATTTATAGTAAAACTATGTGTAAAACCATGTACAAAACCATGTGCAAAACCATGTGTAAAACCATGTGTAAAACTAAAACCATGTGTACAACTAAAACCATGTGTAAGACTAAAACCATGTGTACAACTAAAACCATGTGCAAATCTAGTAGCTTAAAGATCTATACAAAATATTATCAAATCTTACTAAATCTTCCAAAATCAAATCTTATAAAATCTACCAAATCTTTCCAAAATATATTTCATATCTTTATAAGATTTTCTAATTAGGTATGCCATGATGTCATGTGTTAATATTAAAATATGTAAATGTATATATGTATGTAACATGTATCCTAGTGATCATGTAAAATAAGGTTCTAAGTAGAATGATTATCCTTTTTAAAATACTTAATTACCTAACCGTATTTTAAACATTCTAAATGGTTTGTTAAGGGTTTGATCATAATGCTACATAACAAACATGTACGAACCTGTGTTGTATCATACGAGGACTTGAGAGGTGTTGAATGTATGTTGAGACAAGATATGATTACAAGTAACTTGTACATTTTACGCTATGTATCAAGTTACATGTTTGTCATCAATCAAAACAAACGAGATTGCTTGCACTAGCAATCTCCCCAACGAGACTGCTTGCACTAACATATATTTTATTAATAAACTAAAGAAAAATCACATCTACTTATTGTTTTATTAATTATTCCTAAGACAAGATAATTCATCAATACATGACTTAATGAGACTCAGCTATTTCTATAAAAACTAGTGTGATGAAGATGTCATGTTATACACGTAAATTTGACAAATATGTGTCGATAGATTTTAATCATTGTGTTTGGAATCTAAGGTTGAATGATCTAAAGGATGACCTCCTTTAAGTTGAGTTTAAGTATGAGTTATGCAAGTGATCTAAGATCAAGACATGTGTTTGTGTGTGGTAACGGGATATGTCATGAACATTCTGAAGAAAGTTCTTTGGAACAAGAATCTAAATAAAGTTACCAACTTTAATAGGTTTTGTGTATGCTTCAGAGATGTGAATATGCACAAGGTTTGACCAAGGTTTAATGTACACTTGAAAGGAAATAGATACGTATGGTATCTTTCAACAAGTAAGATTTAACTAGTGCTCAATAAGGAAGATAGTTCATAGAACTAGTGGATGTTTGTTTTAAGATTATTTGCCCGATGAGGTGTAATGAAATCTCTTGTAACATAACTGTTCATGTTGCAAGAAAATAATGATGCATAGGATATACATTATCCTTTTTAACAAGATGAAAAATAAACACATAATATTTTTCCGAAACATCATGTTTTCCTAAATGAAGATATGACCACAAAGTATTTGAATTGGATAGACTTATCCTAAATAAACTAGGTTTCAATATTATGATAACTAGATGATGACAAGATAAACTTACTTGAGTTTCTTTTGTATACTCCTCAAGATTCATTGTTATTTGGGATGTATGAGATTGGCTTTGAGATTTCATTATAACATAAGTTGTTACAATGTTGATTCAAGATTTAATGAAACAAAGTATTACCAATACTTTGATGACTTGTGGTACTACTTAATGAATGTGAGCATTATGCTCATTTGATGGTGAAGTTCTAATTCTATAGGTGGTAAGGTATTGATGAGTTGATTCAACTTGCATTTGATTTGGTATGAGTGTTGGACTAAGGGCTTTTTGAGCAATGCACTCAATGGCGTGAATTATGGTGATGAAGGAGTTTGTTGAACTTTTGGGTTTCATGAATGTTGAAGATTACAAGAATGGATACTAATTCTTGTGGTTCACTAGCGGATGAAGTGTTTGGTTATGTTTGTGAAACCTAGGGGCTGAAGGTGATGAAGATTGATTCTTATGGACAACGAGGATGAAGACTGACTCTTATGATCCATTGGTTGGTATTACTAGCGTGTGATGTGATCTAAAGCTTAAGGTCTAGGATATATCACAGAAGTGAGTGTGCTGTGATAATGATGAAAGTACAAGAGTACTTTAGGTGATAGGATAAGTGTTTTAACATACGTTGTTAAAATACTTGGGAGTAGATCATTTCGGATATGACTTTTAATGACTACAATCTTAAGTCAAATTTACTTGAATATTTTGGATGAAATACTTAAGTTGTCAATCCTACTTTATTGAGATAAGACTTGATAATACATCTATAACCTAAGTGTGAGTTATGACTCGATGTAAATCTTAATCGTCTTGAAGAATGACATGTTAACCAAGTAAGGCAACATATGTGGAAACTGGACAGTATCCACAGTCATGAGTTGGGTTTGTAATCTATGATATATTTGCAAACAGTGAGTTTGGATTAGTTTGGAAGTTGTCAATTTACAAATCAAGCTAGTGAATGAGTAAAGGATGGGAGGATGCAGTGTGTAATGATCACAAATACTCAGTGGTTTACCGAAAAGGTACCTTGGAGCATTTTCATGAAATTTGAAACTGTGATTAGATATGATTGTCCTATTTGGTGTTTGGTGAGATGTCCTAATTCTAATTTGAGTGAACATTAGTGATAAGAATCCTAAGAACTAGAATCAATAATCTAAGGATCTAGATTAGTTGGGAATTTTGAAAAAGTTACTGTTGACACCCACGGATCCAATCGACAACAAAGGCGGAGCCAAAGTTTGGGAGCCGTGTAATCCGTGGGTTCTGGACTGACGGATCCAAAGCTAACTCTTGACGGATCCAAAATAAGGGATCCGTCGGATCCGTTGAACAAAAGTACTAAAAACAAACAGAGAGATATGCAAAATTCGCGTTTTTCGACCAAGACCTGAAAATTCTCCTGGAACATATCTATTAGCTAATATGTAATGCAAAACTACTAAAAATGTTTATTCTAACACACATACACACATAGTTTAATCCGATCATATTAACTTACCTTAAATGAGAGTTAAGCCAAACAGTGGCTTAAACCCGGAAACTTGATAACATCAAAGTGTTATCGTCCTGCATGATATGGTTAGTTCACATGAAGGTTTAACAACAAGATACTATCCTAAAGGCATAACAACTCAACACATCATTGTTTCAAATTGTTTGTACCGAACACTCTTTTTCAAAGTTACTACATGTTTACACATTTTAACACTAGAGCAAGAGTTTGTGCAAGACAATACTATTAAACTAGCTACACTTAGTTCACATTTCAAAGTAAGTTATGCAAGGTTTTCACATAACATCATCAAGCAAGAATATCTAAATCTAAAAGTGAAACAAACACAGATTATCAATGTATTGCACAATATCTAGCAAATGTTCTATTATGCATAAAACAAGCAATTGATAAGCAAGCAAGTAAGTATCATGGCAAGACACTTATGTATTACAAATAAACAAGTACAATCACACTTATCAACAAGCATGTCACATATATGCAAATAATATAGAACAGTTAGCCACATAGCATAGCATAGATGAAAATATACTTTTCGTCACTTTGCGTTTAAATATGACGATGTATGCCAAGCTTAATTTGTTTCCTTTATATTACCAAATTCTTTAGTTTCAAAAGAAATCATATTTATGAGCAAAGGATACCAATTTACATTGCTTGACTCAAAAGTTTAACTTACTGTGTCAAAATAAAACTTAACATTTTGAACAGGTTATAGTATTTGATTTGTTTTACCTACTTCAATTTAGATCTAGGCCATGAGACTATTTTTAAATGAAAATAGACTTAATTCCCTTCAAAATGATAGGTGGCGCGACTCCTATGGACTTACGGTTAATTAGTTATGATTTTTTGAAGTTTGACAAAAACTGAGTACTGCACCGACGGATCTGACGGATCCTTTTAGAGGGATCCGCCCTTTATGTGATTTGGATCCACCGAGACCTGTGACAGATTATCCTAAACTCATATTTTGACATAGCGAAAGTGTGTGGGACTTGCTACACTTAATCTTAGGCATATATTACAAATATTAACAACATTTCTACCTATGTGACTTATCTAAATATTACGGAGGTGATTTTTCAACTAACTTAATGATTATTCCAAACACTCCCTTCAAAAAGGTATTTTTCGTAAATTAGTTCTGAGCACATAATTTGACACTTACAAATTCTTTTGAGAAACATTTTTCTTTTATTTTTCAAGAACACCTTCAAGCTTGTAAACAAAGTGATATTTAACAACAAAATTTCAAAGTATACTTAGCGAAACATTTTTCATATTATGTTCTGCTTCAGAGGCAATTTGATACATGGATCTTACTCTATTTTAAAAACCATTTGTTTTGAAAATGAGAGCCAACCCGCTCTGATACCAATTGTGAAAACGTAAGAGGGGGGTGAATACGTTTACCGTTTTAAAACTTAAAACTTGTTGTATCAAATTTCCACTTTGGCTAGTTCTAATATGAACACTGTCTGTTGTAGTTTATGTCTACCAAGTTGTCACACAAGTATAATCACATAATCACAACACAAGCAATCACATAATGCAAATATAAAAGTAAAGAGATAAGTAAAAGAAAGCGCAAACCGAACACGATGATTTATAGTGGTTCGGTCACGGAGCTCCTCTCCGCCCTACTCCACTCCCCGAGTACCCAACTCGAGAGTTACTTCACTAGATCAACAAGCTCCCTTTCTTAGGCGGAGAAAACCTTTACACGTCGCTTACTTCCTTTTCCGGTACTAAGCTAAACACCGGGTTCTTTCACAAGGTAGAACCAACCTGACGTCGCCTATTTACTTTACCGACACTAAGCTAGATGTCGAGTTCTTTACAAGGGTACAACCACTCCCAACACTCTTTGTATTTTAAGGACTAAAATACTAACCTCACTCTACTGATCTAAATGATACAATGATGGTTACAACAATGATCCATGACATAAGTATATCATGGATATGAATGCCTACACTATATGAACTTCCATTGATCGGAAGCCTTCAATGTATGAAGATCACAAGCTCCCTAAACTTGTTGTGATGGATCTTCATGTATGCAACTAAGATCTTCTTGGTGGATCATGAAGTATGCTATGGATGATGTCTCATGATCTTGAGCTTGCTTCACAGGATCATTAACAATGTATGCTTACAACATAATGAAAGTTAGTAACATTATGATCATTATGTAATGAGTGATTAATGTATGAATCTACATGGTTTGCTACTGATCTAAATGTGTGTAATGAGTGAGGGAATGTATGTTCTAGTTGGATGATCAATGTGTAAAACCATGGCTACTATTTATAGTAAAACTATGTGTAAAACCATGTACAAAACCATGTGCAAAACCATGTGTAAAACCATGTGTAAAACTAAAACCATGTGTACAACTAAAACCATGTGTAAGACTAAAACCATGTGTACAACTAAAACCATGTGCAAATCTAGTAGCTTAAAGATCTATACAAAATATTATCAAATCTTACTAAATCTTCCAAAATCAAATCTTATAAAATCTACCAAATCTTTCCAAAATATATTTCATATCTTTATAAGATTTTCTAATTAGGTATGCCATGATGTCATGTGTTAATATTAAAATATGTAAATGTATATATGTATGTAACATGTATCCTAGTGATCATGTAAAATAAGGTTCTAAGTAGAATGATTATCCTTTTTAAAATACTTAATTACCTAACCGTATTTTAAACATTCTAAATGGTTTGTTAAGGGTTTGATCATAATGCTACATAACAAATATGTACGAACCTGTGTTGTATCATACGAGGACTTGAGAGGTGTTGAATGTATGTTGAGACAAGATATGATTACAAGTAACTTGTACATTTTACGCTATGTATCAAGTTACATGTTTGTCATCAATCAAAACAAACGAGATTGCTTGCACTAGCAATCTCCCCAACGAGACTGCTTGCACTAACATATATTTTTAATTTTTTGTAAACCATACTTATGTTACCTATTGATAAATGAGAAAACAATGGATACCCACATTGGCAATTTTGGTGTTTTATGTTAACTTTCCTTATCTCCTTATGATAAATTAAAGAGACATATAGCCCAAGCTACAAGCTCAAGCTTCTCAAGTAAATTGTGCAACAAGTGTGACTGCAGTGAAGAAATTCAGTCCAAGCAAGCCATGTCAACTGCTCTATAAGTGTTTAGTTACTTGTCAAGAAATGTAATGTAAATCAATGTAACAGTAGAAGTGTAATGTAGCTTAGAAGTGTAGTGTAGAAGCTCAAGTATAAATACTCTCATGTATTAGTCATTTTTGAATTAATCAATTCATAATTTCATTTTTCACATTTCAATTCTCTCTCAATCATGGTGTTGTATTTCCTGATATGGTATCAGAGCCTTTGTGCTCACCATCACAACTAACCACCATGACTGAATTTTACCACCGCAACAAACCACCATAACTGAATTCAATCACCACAACAAACCACCATAACTGAATTTCACCACCACAACAACCATCATAACAAACTAATTCCGATCATAACCAAAATCATTCATTCTTCAATCAAAACTTCATCAAAATCATCAAATCAACACATTCTATCAATCTTGTTACAAAATTCAGTCACAATAACCATTTCTTGATACAAAACCTGTAACAATGGCTTCATCTTCATCAACCCCACCATCAACATCAATAAACACTCCTGAAGATGACATCAACTCAGTTCACCATCCTCTTTACTTTCATCCAAATGATCATCCAGGATTAGTCCTGATTGCCAAAAAGTTAACTGGATCAGACAATTACAGCACATGGAAGAGATCAATGCTAATTGCTTTGAATGCAAGGAACAAACTGAAACTCATCAATGGAGAATACCAAGAACCTGATGCAGAATCATCTTTGAAACCACTGTGGGACAGAGCAAATGACATGATCATCTCATGGATACTTAACACAGTTTCAGAACAAATTGGTAACAATTTAAGCTTTGTTAATTCTGCCAGTGAATTATGGAATGAATTGTTTGAGCATTATTCACAGTTAGATGGGCATAGGATTTATCAAATCACTACTGATCTCATTCACTTAAAACAAGCAAACACCACAATTGAGGTCTATTATCACAAACTGAAAGGTTTTTGGGATGAACTAGATGCTTTAGAAGCACCTTATGCTTGTGTCTGTAAGTGTGATTGTGAGAATGGGAGAATTAGTGGTGAGAGGGATCAGAGGAAAAGGCTTATACAGTTTCTAATGGGACTAGATGAAAGTTACACAAACATAAGAGGTGAGATACTACTTATGCAGCCTTTACCACATGTCACTAAGGCATATAGCATGCTCAGACAAGAGTAAAAACAGAGGGAGACACCAAAATTCACACCTATGCCTACTGCACTAAACACCATGAGGAACACTCAGTCCTAACAACAACCAAACAGGCCATACAGGGTTAACCCAAACACTCAGTCTCAAGGTTCAACCAACACCAGGAGAAATACTTTTAGACCAGGAGTTATTTGTGCTTACTGTCATAAGGAGGGACATTCAAAGGATGAGTGTTACAAGCTGGTTGGATATCCAAGTGGTCATCCATTGCATAACAAATTCACCTCAGGATCACAGAGGAACCAGCAGCCATTTAGGAGGAACACAATGAATATGGTGCAAGGAAATGAGGCCACAGAATCAGTCACTCACTCAGGAAGCAGAAACAAGCTCATCCTCAACTGATCTCTATCTGCAATCAAGGATGGATCAACTTCAGAACCAACTCAATCAGGTCCTCATCATGATGCAGAACAGTCAACAACAATTCACCAGCTCTGACCCACCAATGGCAGGTATATACTCATTCATTGCCTCATTTACTTCTAGTCCTAAAGATGCCTGGATATGTGATAGTGGAGCAACTGATCATATTTGTATTACACTCACACTCATGTATAACATTAGACATTTAACAACACCAATCCTTGTTAAACTGCCTAATGGCCATCAAATTAAGGTTACCATAATTGGTTCAGTAACAGTCACAACAAACCTCACACTCACAGATGTTTTCTACATTCTTTCATTTGCCTTTAACCTCATCTCCATCAGCAAGTTAACTAGTACAACACACTCTGCAATAACCTTTACTCACAAAACTTGTATTTTTCAGGGCCATAATGGGAATGTCACCTATGGCAATCTCTATGGTGGTCTTTATGTACTCTCATCAACTTCAACCAAACAGGCAACTTCATCAACACCTGTTGCACTCACAGCCATCAACACAACTTCCCTTTGGCATGCTAGGCTGGGACATCCATCATTTCAAGTTCTCAAGAGAATTACTGCAATTTCACCTTTTGTACACTTAGATTCAGAAAATAAATTTACCATTTGTCCATTGTTCAAACACCACATTTTACCATTTCCTGTTAGTACTTCTCAGTCAACTTCAGTTTTTCAACTTGTACATATTGATGTATGGGGTCCTTATAGACACCCAACAATGAATAAATGTAAATACTTTCTTACTATAGTTGATGATTTTTCAAGAGCCACTTGGACTTACTTACTTCCCAGTAAACACCATGTCTGTTCCACACTCAAAATGTTTCACTCTTATGTCCAAAACCATTTCAATGTTAAAATTAAAACCATAAGAAGTGATAATGGCTCTGAAATTGTAAACTCAAACCTTCAAGAATTCTTTCAAAATCAAGGAATTATTCACCAAACTTCATGCCCTTACACACCACAACAAAATGCAAGAGTTGAAAGAAAGCACAAACACTTATTAGAAATGGCAAGAGCTATCTTCTTTCAGGCCAAATTTCCTATTCACCTATGGGGCTATTGTATCCTTGCATCCACATGCCTTATTAACAGACTCCCAGCCAAACCTCTCAACTCTAAAAGTCCTTATGAGCTTCTATTTAACAAACCACCAGACCTTTCAAACCTTAGAGTCATTGGATGTCAAGCCTATGCATACCATCCCACCACAGACAAGTTTGAACCCAAATCCACCAATTCCGTTTTACTAGGATACCCACAAAACCAAAAAGGCTACCTTTTATATGATATCAACTCTCAGAAAACTACTGTCAGCAGGAATGTCATCTTTCATGAACATGTTCTCCCATTTCACAAACAACCATCTAACCACACTGACCCTTTTATCTCACCACCAACTTCAACTGATCCCTCCACCTCACCACTACAATTTGCCACAGTTCAACCTCCTTGTATCACACCCTCAATACCACCATCCAACACCAACACCACACCGACACCAACACTCATAGACACCAACCCCACTGTTACTGAACCAAACACTGGTACTAGCACACCACCATCACCCACATCTTCCTCTGCATCAGAACCCACACATTCATTTTCTCCATCTTATCACTCACCTTCCCCTGCAATTCCTACACTACCACCACAACCACCACCTCTTAGACAGTCCACTAGAATCAAACACACCCCTTCCAAACTTAAACAATTTCATCACTACAAACTCCCGACTGTCAATGCTGTCACAAAGAAATACCATCACTCAAAATACATTAACTACTCTAACCTTTCACCCTCCACACACCATTACATTAACTTAATGATTCCACACAAGAACCACACTCTTACACCCAGGCATCAAAGGACCCCAAGTGGGTTGAGGCAATGAATAAGGAAATACATGCTCTTGAGGAGAACCACACATGGGTTTTCACCACCCTTCTTTGTGGAAAGAACACCATAGGCTGCAAATGGGTATTTAGGATCAAATATCATGCAAATGGCACAGTTGAAAAATACAAGGCAAGGCTAGTGGCTAAGGGTTTCAGCCAGAAAGTGGGCATAGACTACAATGAGACTTTTGCCCCAGTTGATAAGATGGTCACAGTGAGGACATTACTTGCCATTGCAGTTACCAAAAGCTGGCACATTGAACAACTTGATGTCAATAATGCCTTCCTTCATGGTGACCTACATGAAGAGGTATATATGACTGTCCCCAAAGGTTACCCTCACCCTTTACCACCAGGTACTGTATGCAAACTCACCAAGTCTCTATATGGGTTGAAACAAGCAAATAGACATTGGTTTGACAAACTAACCACTTATTTAACTACCCTTGGTTTCAAACAAAGCTACACTGATACATCTCTTTTCACCATCACCCACAATGGCAGTCTTACCTCTTTACTAATCTATGTTGATGACATCCTCATCACTGGAAGTGATTCTGTTTTCATCAAGTCAATCAAGGATAAACTTCACTCAAAATTTAGCATCAAGGATCTGGGTCCAGTACACTATTACCTTGGCATTGAACTCCTCAGAAACAAACATGGACTGGCACTGTCTCAAAGAAAGTATGCTTTAGAGCTACTTACAACTGCTGGTGTATTAGACATGAAACCCACTGCTACTCCTCTTGATCCAATCCTTAAGCTCAATAACACTGATGGTGATCTCCTTCCAAACCCATCTTAATACAGAACTCTTGTGGGCAAACTAATTTACCTCACCTTAACCAGACCTGATCTATCCTTTGCTGCACAAGCCTTAAGCCAGTTTTCACAGGCTCCAAGAACTCCTCATTATGCAGCCCTCATAAGAGTCTTAAGGTACATCAAATTATGCCCAGGGCAGGGCATCTTTTTCCCCACAAACAACAATTTAAACCTCCTTACATACTGTGATAGTGACTGGGCAAGCTGTCCAATCACAAGAAGGTCTATTTCAGGATATGCAATCTTCCTTGGTCAAAGTCTAATTTCATGGCAATCAAATAAACAAACTGTTGTGTCTAGGTCTTCTACAGAGACAGAGTACAGGGCATTGGCAGACAGCACTATTGAAATTTTTTGGCTCAAAAGTCTTCTACATGATCTACAAGTATCTATCCCTACACCCACTCTCCTCATGTGTGACAATGCATCAACTATTGCCCTAGCCAACAATCCTGTGCAACATGCAAGAACAAAGCATATAGAAATTGATTGCCACTTTGTCAGGGACAAGATCAAAACAGGCCAAATTCTACCAAAGTTCATCTCAACAAAGGCCCAAGTTGCAGACATCTTAACTAAAGGACTGTGCAGATTTTTACACTATAAGTGCTTATCCAAGTTGGGCATTTGTGATCCCTACACAATGCCATCTTGTGTGTGTGTGGGTGGGGGGGATAAAGAGACATATATGCAGCCCAAGCTACAAGCTTCACAAGCTCAAGCTTCTCAAGTAAACTGTGCAACAAGTGTGACTGCAGTGAAGAAATTCAGTCCAAGCAAGTCATGTCAACTGCTCTATAAGTGTTTAGTTACTTGTCAAGAAATGTAATGTAAATCAATGTAACAGTAGAAGTGTAATGTAGCTTAGAAATGTAGTGTAGAAGCTCAAGTATAAATACTCTCATGTATTAGTCATTTTGAATAATCAATTCATAATTTCATTTTTCACATTTCAATTCTCTCTCAATCATGGTGTTGTATTTCCTGATATAAATAACACAATTTACCTCCATTATTGTTCCGGGCTGATTCAGGATTAAGAAAATTGGTATTAGAATACCTCATAAAACATCCAGTGTAAAGCGCACGTCCCTCAGATGATGGCAAGCATTTCAACATCGATTCAGAAGCTCTTTGTAAACAATCCGCACAAGAGCTTACATTCAAAGTATTCCAACAATCCGCAAGAACATATGTAGACTCACTTTCAGTCCCAGACAGCACCGCCTCTCGTGCAAAGTAATCACTGTTTTGTGGCGCATCCATCACAGCACTTGATACAGCACGCCTCACTGAATCCTGAAATCCACCACCAACAGTCGTATTCCCACAATGTGACCTATCATATGCTCCAAAACTTTCCTCATAAAAGCTATAATTCTGTATTCTCATGAAACAACCGTCAAGAAAAATCTGACCTCGTTCAGGAAAACACGTAGGAAGCACAGTACGCGCTTCTGCATAACATAACACGCAGTCATCAGCAGAAAGATCGCCATAGCATTCACCAAGTTCATACATACTGTCAGCTCCCACACCTGTAGACGCTGTCCCACTGTGTGAAGATCTTAATAACGTCCCAACTTTCGTCATCGTTTGGAGAAAATTTGGTATAGCTATACTTTCATTAATAGTCTCTCTCTCATAGCACGTTTTTTCAACGATCTGTGATCGAGGATCACCCGTTGACATGTCTACTACTAGTAGCAAAATGTTTATGACATGAATTAAAACATATGATATGTGTACTGATTTCGTCATCATCACAAAAGATCAAGTGGATACTTTGATTTATAACAGATTGATTATTTATTATGTACATTTAGAATTTTAGATCATTATATGATACTAACTATGGTTGACTTTATTAGAAATTTGTATTAAACAAATGGATAATAATGATTTGAATGCTACAGAATATGTATTTGACTAATTCTGGATATAATGTTTGAACATATGTTAAAGATAATGATAAAGAATTACAGGGATAATAAGTGGATGTCACTTTCATTAGCTTAAACAAAGTTGAAGCTGATTATATGATCATTAACTGTTTGTCAACTTTTTATAGATATTAAAAGGTTGTTTTGTAATGGTGTAACTTTATTTTGAGCATTGATTAGCGGACTTGGACAATCTAGCTAGTTCCTCAAAAGTTTTGAGGTTCGGAACAGTTGATATATTTTGGGCTATGACTTTTATTTTTAGTGAACTTTAGAGTTACCTATTAGGTCTAATGCCCATATAGTCCAAAATGTATTTAGCTAAGGCCTAAGCCCAAGATAAGATTACATCAATAATTAGCGAGTCAAAACTAAAAAAAAAAAAAAATGTTATAGTAACATGTTCTGGTAAGAAGTTTAATGTTTTAACTTATGGTGTCATCATCATATGATTTAATCTAGCTTGGGTTTCATTTTTCTTTTTTCGTATATGATAATGTTTATTTATTTATTTTGACGTTTCTATTTTTGATGAATAATGTTTTCTCATTGGAAATATGAAGCTTATTTAGTTAGAAATTCAACCATCAAAGGCTAGAGGGTGCTTCAGAGACACTATCTGAAGCCTGCAAGTACTGTGAAATAAATGAATGCATGCTTCAACATAGTATTTTGTTTCATTAGCTTTAATATTGTAGTATTGTGTTACTTTTATTATATTGTGTAAAAGAATTAAAACTATGATCACGAGTCGGCTTGATGTGAGGATTATATTTAGCACGTCTTGACAATAAAATTATAGCACTACTCAGTTTCTTAGCATAAGTACAACAAAATTACATCTCATTTACATTCAAAGCAAGACCACCTGTGATGACATTACAATTCGTCCTAAATTCCTCGTACTTACAAACTGATGTTTTTCCGGCATTAAAATCCGATAACCCTTTACCCATGCTCAAATTTTCAAACCAACATCTACCTTGGACTAAAAGAACTGTCAGAAACAGTGGGAGCTGACACAGTATTGCTCAACTTAGCTTTTAAATTTGCAATAAACTCGTTTAGTTGTATGTTGCTATGAGATGTAAAAGGGGGATGAGTAGGCATAGGTAGGGGTTTAATATTCTTAGATAGCATTTGTAAAGCCATAGACATTGTTGGTCTAAGTGACGGTACTTCTTGGGTGCAAAGAAGTCCTATATGTACCACACTTTGTATTTCCTTCTTAACGTCGTTATCAGTGTGATTCTGCAACATCAAGTTCGGATCGAAAAGCGCCTCTACCGACCCTTGGTTAAAATGTTCCCATACCTTTTTTATCACACAAACAGAAAAACAATTAAGTTTATCAAAAAGATTCAGTAATAGTGAATCATAGATATGAAACTATTATATTGTAGAAATTACACTTACAAGTGACACCAAGTTGTGAATATTCTCTGATGTGTGAATTGCTCGGTTTGGCTTTCCAGTAACCACCTCGAGAATAAGCACACCGAAGCTATATACATCCACTTTTTCAGTTAACTGACCATGAGCTATATATTCTGGAGCCATATACCCGCTGCAGTAATAAGTAAATTCTTCAGTGTACGGATAAGTAAATGAGGTAACAAAATAAGTATAGTAAGAGCTGAAGGAAATACATACAGTGTTCCTGCAATCCCGGTGCTGATGTGATTTTTATCTTCTTGATAAGATCTTGCTAACCCAAAATCAGCAATCTTAGCACAAAGCCTCGAATCTAACAAGATATTAGCAGCTTTGATATCCCTGTGAATGATTCTTGTTTTACTGTTTTCATGAAGGTAGGCCAAACCTTCTGCTGTCCCGACAATGATATTGAATCTTTTTTCCCAGTTTAGTTCCCTACCTTTAACCGCATCTATACAAATGCATAAACGGAATCATATTTCCATCAAACTGATTATTTTGAGTGGCAGAATGCGCGATTCCATGCCAACTAGTTGTACAGGAGGTTGGACGGGTTGGGTTGGTTTCACCCCAAATAATTTTTAAAATGTAAAACTGATAATTATGTGTTTAATATGATATTGTTAAATATATTTTTTCAACAGTGATATGTTTTTAAATAACATGATTTAGGAGCTTCTTTCACCAATTGACCCGTCCCATTTAAGTTTGATAATACATATCCCTATCGACCCGTTCATAGGTAACTTTTAATGTTTACTTGAGTTTTGGAGAGTTTTTAGAATACACAGTGCTTACCAAAAATGAAATGATCGAGACTCTTGTTTGGTAAATATTCATAAATGAGCACACTTTCAGACCCCAAGCAGCTGAATCCCACAAGTTTGACCAGATTTTTGTGGTCAACACTGCTAATGATGTTGACTTCATGGTAGAAGTCCCCTGCTCTATGTTGGTGGTTGACGAAAAGTCTCTTGGCAGCGATTTCTCTTCCGTTTGGAAGAACTCCCTGTGACAAAGTATGCAAAACAACATTAATAAAGGTGGTCTTTAATAACGCCACATAGTTGATTATGAAAGACTACCTTGTATACAGTTCCAAATCCTCCTTGCCCAAGTTTGTTAGCCTCACCAAAAGAGCTTGTGGCTTTCTCGATCGTGGAGTATTTGAAATTCAAGCTACTACTAGTAATGATGTCCAAAAATTTAGGGTCGTCAGATGCTTGTTTTCTTTTTGATTTAATTCTGCGCTTCCATGCAAAAAGAGCAATAATACTTGCAACAATGAACGCTACCACAGAACTAACAGCAATTACAATAGTCAATGTTTTCCCTGCAAAAGCCGTAATGGGGAGAAAGGATTAATCCTCTAGGAACTGCTATTTATCGTCCCAGTTCTTTTAAGTTATATTAAGCGACTTAATTTAAATCACTGGCAGGTATCTTTAGATTATAATGCCATACCGTTCATCCTACCATGATTTCATGAGTGTTATTATCCTATATCTAGTAAATAACCGTAAAATTTTTATGCATAACTATTAAAAACTTACATATAACATGGTAACTTACCTTTAGAGCGTCGTTTGTGATCAGTTCCATCAGGATTTGATAAGATAGTGTCCGAGTACCTCATATAGCAACCTGTATATAGTGCATAGCCCCCTGACCCAGGCAAACAGTCTAACATCGACCTGGATGCTGTCTGCAAACACTGTCCACAAGCTTCTGCATCTAATGAACTCCAGCAATCACCCATTGCATAGGCAGACTCATTTGAGGACCCAGTTACAATAGCCTGTGTTCCAGCATGGTGGTCCTGACTGTTAGGTGCAGTTTCAACTGCTTGTAACACAGCCTTCGAGGCTGATTGTCCAAAAGCATCGCTTTTCTGTGTGTTATTTTCACAAATAGTTCTATCTTCTTTCCCTGTGAGCTCTCCAAAGAAGCTATAATTCCCGAAGCGCATAAAGCATCCTCTGAGATAAACACGTCCACCAACGTTGGGTAAGCAACTAGGAAGAGTAGTACGTGCTTCAGCAATGCATAAGAGACATTCACTATGGAAAGATCCCCATAACATTGCGAAAGTACGTTGTTTGCATCAAGTCCTGTGCCTGTAACCACGGTTGCTGTATGTGAAGTTTGCATTTTGACGTTAATATCTTCCATTCCTTGAAGAAAATTGGGAATGAATTCAGATCGATTGTTCTCTTGCTGATTTTCACAAATCAGTTGGATCACTTGGCTTTTTGTATTCCCACCTGATCCATACACATCATAATTAGTAAGAAAGGTGCTATCAGTTTTCATGAATGATTTTATTAGGGAATATTGCCAATAAATGTAACATAAAATACGAAATTCTCAATGTTCGTTAACCACGACTTTCTCGCTCATCAAAAGGTATCATGAGTTTTGTTTTTGACAAATATTGGTAAAAATGCTGGCAAATTTATGGACTCAAGTATATTTTTAATTTTTTGTAAACCATACTTATGTTACCTATTGATAAATGAGAAAACAATGGATACCCATATTGGCGATTTTGGTGTTTTATGTTACCTTTCCTTATCTCCTTATGATAAATAACACAATTTACCTCCATTATTGTTCCGGGCTGATTCAGGATTAAGAAAATTGGTATTAGAATACCTCATAAAACATCCAGTGTAAAGCGCACGTCCCTCAGATGATGGCAAGCATTTCAACATCGATTCAGAAGCTCTTTGTAAACAATCCGCACAAGAGCTTACATTCAAAGTATTCCAACAATCCGCAAGAATATATGCAGACTCACTTTCAGTCCCAGACAGCACCTCCTCTCGTGCAAAGTAATCACTGTTTTGTGGCGCATCCATCACAGCACTTGATACAGCACGCCTCACTGAATCCTGAAATCCACCACCAACAGTCGTATTCCCACAATGTGACCTATCATATGCTCCAAAACTTTCCTCATAAAAGCTATAATTCTGTATTCTCATGAAACAACCGTCAAGAAAAATCTGACCTCGTTCAGGAAAACACGTAGGAAGCACAGTACGCGCTTCTGCATAACATAACACGCAGTCATCAGCAGAAAGATCGCCATAGCATTCACCAAGTTCATACATACTGTCAGCTCCCACACCTGTAGACGCTGTCCCACTGTGTGAAGATCTTAATAACGTCCCAACTTTCGTCATCGTTTGGAGAAAATTTGGTATGGCTATACTTTCATTAATAGTCTGTCTCTCATAGCACGTTTTTTCAACGATCTGTGATCGAGGATCACCCGTTGACATGTCTACTAGTAGTAGCAAAATGTTTATGACATGAATTAAAACATATGATATGTGTACTGATTTCGTCATCGTCACAAAAGATCAAGTGGATACTTTGATTTATGACAGATTGATTACTTATTATGTACATTTAGAATTTTAGATCATTATATGATACTAACTATGGTTGACTTTATTAGAAATTTGTATTAATTTGACTAACCCTGGATATAATGTTTGAACATATGAATTTGAATAATGTTTGAACATATGAATTTGACTAAAAATAATGATAAACAATTACAGGGATAATAAAACTATTCCAAATGCTAGCAATTCAACAAAGTGGATGTCACTTTCATTAGCTTAAACAAAGTTGAAGCTGATTGTTGTTAGGGGATAAGGATAAGCCCAAGCTCGGTTTGTGGGTTTAGGGTATTAGGGTGGATGATTAATAAAGATTAACCTACGGGGTTTTAATGTTTAACATGGTATTATGAGCAGGTTTGATGCCTAGACCTAATCGGCCGCCATAAACCGCTGCGTCTATGCCACCCCGTCATACCTTAACCACCACCTATTATCCTTCTATTATTTTCGGTGGACCACAGGAAGCAAAATTCTCAGCCGTCACTTTTGTTTTATTATTTGAAGAATACAAGCAAAAAATCGCAGCCACCACTTTTCTTTTAATTGAAGAATGAAACACATGGACTTTGATTGGTATATTTTAATTTATTTTATTTGGAAGCTAGCGTTGATTGTTGCGGTTTGCCGATGAACTCCTTGGCTAGTTTTATTTTTTGTTTTATCGTTGAAAAAAAAAGAAAAAAATTATAGTTATTTAATTGCTTGTTTTTTATGTCGAGAGCATTAATTCTTGAGACGAATTTTGTTGGTGTCGAATCTAGGGTTCTTATTCCCGAGACGACTTTTGTTAGTGTCGAATCTAGGGTTCTTATTCCCAAAACGACTTTTGTTGGTGTCAAATCTATGGTTATTATTCCCAAGACAACTGTTTGGGATACTTTGGTTTATCCTTCGGATACTTTGGTTATCCGTAAACAAAAATTAACGTTTTACTTTGGTTTATTGTTTTATTTTGCTTTATTAGTTTTTTTCTTCAGTCCGAGCTTTCGCGATTTCGCCGCTCGGACTGCGAGGGAGTGTTAGGGGATAAGGATAAGCCCAAGCCCGGTTTGTGGGTTTAAGGTATTAGGGTTTCACTATTATAAATAGTGAATGGTTAATAAAGATTAACCAACGGGGTTTTAAAGTTTAACAATTGTATGATCATTAAGTGTTTGTCAACTTTTTATAGATATTAAAGGGTTGTTTTGTAATACACAAATATGTTACTAAACTTTCCATAAAAGTTCGCTTAAGTTACTGAACTTTCATTTTGTTCACTTAGGTTACTGAACTTATAAACCATGACATTTGGGGTCACTGAACTTATAAAAAATATTCATAAACAACACTGAACTTGTAAAAACATGACATTTATGTTACTTAACATATCAAAAAATATACGATTAAGTCACTCCTACCAACACTAATAAATTAGGCGAACTTTTTTGGTAAGTTCAGTAACCTAAGTGAACAAAATGAAAGTTTAGTAACTTAGGCGAACTTTTTTAGAAAGTTTAGTAACATATTTGTGTATTAACCCGATATTAAAAGGTTGTTTTGTAATGGTGTAACTTTATTTTGAGCATTGATTAGCGGACTTGGACAATCTAGCTAGTTCCTCAAAAGTTTTGAGGTTCGGAACAGTTGATATATTTTGGGCTATGACTTTTATTTTTAGTGAACTTTAGAGTTACCTATTAGGTCTAATCCCCATATAGTCCAAAATGTATTTAGCTAAGGCCTAAGCCCAAGATAAGATTACATCAATAATTAGCGAGTCAAAACTATAAAAAAAAAAATGTTATAGTAACATACTAACATGTTCTGGTAAGAAGTTTAATGTTTTAACTTATGGTGTTATCATCATATGATTTAATCTAGCTTGGGTTTCATTTTTCTTTTTTCGTATATGATAATTGAAAATTTGAAGTTTTCAGTACACATATTTACATTTAGGGGCTGTTTACTTTCTGCTTAATGTCCTGTTTGGTAACAAAACTGGCTGGAAACAGGAAACTTTGGTGTTTCTTTTTAACTTATTGCAAAAGAGAATCCTTAATGTGAAAGGGGGCAAAATTTGATGCTGTTTCTATGCAGGACGTCTTAATACGAGTTTTTTCCCGAACTAGTTAGGTGGAAAAAATAAATTCGAAAAATTTAGAAAACTTCGAAAAAATTTATAAAAATTCAAAAAAAATTTAAAAATTCGAAAAATTTATAAAAATTCGAAAAATTTGTGAAAATTTGAAAAAATTTATAAAAATTTTAAAAAATTTTGAAAAATTTTAAAAATTCAAAAAATTTATAAAAATTCAAAAAATTTATAAAAATTCAAAAAAATTTATAAAAATTCGAAAAATTGATAAAAAAATCAAAAAATTCGAAAATTTTATAAAAAATTTATAAAAATTCAAAAAATTTATAAAAATTCAAAAAAACTTATAAAAAATTTGAATTTTTTAAATTTTTTTTCGAATTTTTAAAATTTTTTTGAATTTTTAAAAAATTATAAATTTTTTGAATTTTTTAAAAATTTTAATAAGTTTTTTCGAATTTTTATAATTTTTTATAAAATTTTCGAATTTTTTGAATTTTTAAAATTTTTCGAATTTTTTTAAAATTTTTATAAATTTTTTCGAATTTTCATAAATTTTTCGAATTTTTATAAATTTTTTCCACATACACTAGTTCGGGAAAAAAACTCGTATTAAGATGGTCAATTAAGCATAAAAAAGAAACAACATATATCCACACAGACACTAACTAGAAACATGACACATATATCCACACAGACACTAACTAGAAACAGGAAAAAAAAGAAACAACCCCTTAGTCTTGTTAGACAAGTCATATACGCGTGTATGATCATTGGAATTTAATTTGTTTACAATCTGACGATACAAGACTTTGTCATGTTGATGTTTTAGAATGTATAACTTTTTTCCTAACATGAGTCTAAGAATGCCAAATGGAACTTACGAAATCTTAACCACTACTCTAATAGATTTCATCTGGCATATATTCTCCAAACGGTTTAATTCGGGAAACTCTGGCTCCGTGCACCCATTTTGGGTGCCGATGACCCTTTCCCAGAAACCCATTCTCATGCAGGCAATGAGCACTTGTTCCAGTAACCTTTTAGCACGAAATTAGGATTGAATCAATGACTTATTTCTTCAAAAGCTCTTCTTAACTGGTTAACTGAACATTTACACGGTGGGAGAGCATAACCATGCAATGCTATATTTAAAATGTAACGAGCATGGAAGCTCGCGCGTTGCGGCGGGGTGTTTTGCTAAAGAAGTACTTTAAGCTGTGGTTAGTAAGTGTTGGAATTGGAAATGGTAAATTTCAATATGAATCAATGTTTGCCGCAGTTTTGCATTAATAGAAGACTATACATGGTATTAATAGTAAAAGTCGTTATCAGTTTCATTAACAGATTTGCACAAACACATGTTGATCTCTTGCAAATCCTCTTCCTCGTAGCACACCATGCTGATGTAATCTGTGAAAGAATAATGGAACAGCCGAGTTATGCACCAATCTGATATCAACATAAAAAGAAATCAGTATATATCTGCAAGTAATGTTCATGACACGGACTTGATTTCATGTAGTCAGTCTGCAAATTTACCAAAAGTACTTGATTATATCATATGATTAAAAGCGTGTGGACAAAATAACACATTCTGGTATGGTGTAATACGCAACTTGTTCATTGATACCCAAAGGTATGTGAATGTAAACTATAGGTTGCAAACAGGTCATTTATGTGTTTGCAGCTTTCTTGTATTTTAACTTGTATTTCTTATATACATATATTGTTGCAATCAACAATTTACTACACCTCAATTTGAATACCCAAATTTCGATATGACCAAAGTGTTTAAAAAAATGACCATATCAGATTCATATTTTTAATTAAACATGGAAACGAAAAACAGAAAGAAACTTATACCTTGGTGAAAACTTGATGCTTGTCTGATGTGAATCACAAAAAATTCAGAGTCTGCTAAGGCACCAACCTAATTAAACATAAATCATTTGGATCTTGAGTCTCTGTTTTCTTGCAAAAAATAAAAAATAGGAAAAATAAAAAAATAAATTAAAAATAATAATAATAATAAAAATAACCTAATTTTAACTTGTTTATGTTTCTGTGATTTGTGGATCTGTGGAGGAAGTGGATATGGGCATAAAAATGGTCCTGCATACAGATTGAACATCATATCTAGCATAATGGCTTTTGGTTTATCCTCGTGCGCCATTCCAACACACCAGAATCCTGGATAAAACCTGCAGTCAACACTAACATTAGAAAGATCCCAACTTTTTATGAACCGTATAGAAAATATATATATATATATATATATATATATATATATATATATATATATATAATATATATATATATATATATGGCTTATTATTATGCATTTGAAATTCGGCTAGATATTTCCCATGTTCGTTCTACTAACCATATAAGAACAAAAAATAGATAATTTTTAGTGTAGAACTTTATACCACCACAATGATGACAATCTGCTATTGGAGACAGTTTGTCATCTTTTTAGTGTGTCGATGAACAGTTTTGGTTTGTATTGTTGTCTCAGGTTAGCTGCAGGCCCCAAAAAAAAGTCGATTTCAGTTTGTATTATATAAGTATATGTAAAAACTTCAGAAAAATTACATAACTAACACTGGTTTATAATGTAACAATACCTAATCACCATTCTTCTGAAAGTAACTCCCTCCATTTCATATAAAAAAAACAAAAAAAAAAAAAAAAACAAGAGAAATTGGAGATTACTTTCGGTGACATAGTGACCTCAACAGCATCAGCGACTCCTCATTAAACATTGTATCCATTAGTCTTCTCCTTTGCAAGCTCAGCTTCCTACAAAAATCGACAACCACAGAATTACATACTTAGGTTTTTGACAAAGCTAAATAGCACTTTTGTATACAGTACAGAAAAAGAAGCATAGGCAATCTAAAAGCAATAAAAATCGCTCTAACCTGTTGATCCATTCGTGCATTCCCCCGGTTGCCCAAACATGTCTGCACATTATTAGCGGCCACAAACATTAAATATGAAGCATGATCTTCAGCAGTACCAGATATTGCAGACGGGAATCGTCTTTGGAGGGTCATGTGGAACAATGTTATGATTAACAACCTCTACCATATAAACCAACAAACAAATAAAACACATTCCAATTTTTAGAATGAGTTCATAAATCCAAATCTCCACAGAAAAGTAATATAAAAAGGTTTGAAGAGATCGATTGTAGTTGTTAATGCTTCTTTAAAAGGGACTGAACCACCCATTGTTTTGCAAGGTCACAACAATTAATATAAACAACAAATGAAAATAGAAATGAAAACAAATATTTTTATACCGAGTGCACACCTAGCAGTCCATTCGGCCACAACTTTCCCAGCTCCACGAAACCCAGCAAGGTCATTAATGCCCACACCTGCACATACGGTGCTATTGACATCTTAATGTGGATTTAAATTAAAATATGCAAAGAGCTGATGTAATTTTTACAGATCTTACCCAAAAGAATTTGTCACTTCCAGTATGCAGTAAATAAAAACATAACTCCTACGTCCCATCTGATATCAAAAATGCAATTCCAATACAACCTGCACTAAAAAGGTGAAATTAGTAGTCAACAACAAAAGGCATACCTGCCCACCGGATAAAATCTACACAACCAATTTCCCACTTGCAATAGGCTTCAATCGCATATTCCACCATCTGTCTCTATCTTTGAGTTTCCTATCGTCTACGGTCGACACTGAACTCTCTGACACTCACTCTATCGCCGCTGCCGACAAACCTATTTGACCACCCAATGAAGCAATGATTAAACCAACATCATAAAAAACACAACACACAAAACATACTTAGAAGTTTTAAAAAGAAAATCATACTTTTTGGTTCGTGTTTTGATTTAAAGTTCTAACCGCATACTCCACATTAGAAGTTTTAAGCTCTGATTGCCATGGCATCTAATATATGAGACTCCTCACTTACAGAAGACAATTCCTGTTTACCAATTTCAGCTGAGGGTGCGGCTAGCGTATCAACATCTTTATCATCCTTTATGGTACTTGAACCAATCGCAACCGTGTTGCACAACACTAACATGGTCTCTACCTAATGAAACAAAACAAAAAGAAATAAATTTTCTATTTTTCTATCGCTGCAAATTCCTAAAAGTCTAACAGTCTAAGTATCTGATATAAACCACACCTCTTTCAATTGTTCAGGGGTGAAAACAACAGGAGTATAGCTTTTCACATTAGTTACCATCCTGTAAAAATCACAAATACATGGCAGAAGTATTCGAAAACACAGAATACTCAAATGCCGTAAGCTATTAAAAAAAAAAAAAAAAAAAAAAAAGGAACTTGATAATATTTGCCTATTGAGTTCCTTTTTGTTTTGGCTCATGGAGGTAAATACCTTCAACAAAAAATTTTCGCAAAAATCAGGCCAACTCAGCCCACGGTAAATGTATCTTATATAGTGGTAAGGCCACTGGAGTATCCAAATTCCGCCAATGGCTGCAAAGAAACCCGGTTGCACGGCAGCCATATATGCCGTGCCATCCGGTCATTGCCCCGCCAAATGACAGTTGGATCTCGAACGACACAACAATGCTTTTTATATATTAGTATAAGTAAAAAAGGCCAGGTGATGGAAAGACTTGAATCCCGCCATGGCTGCAACCGAACACAGACACACAGTTGCACATTTATAGTGTGCTATCCGGTGGCTGCCCCGCCAAGTTACGGTTGGATCTTTCAGTACCCATTTCATTTTGCTCAAATTACAATAGTCATCACAGCCCATTTGAAAACCATTATCAGTATTAGTACGAAATCCAAAACCATAAGCCATAAACCCCATATTGATCACCACCACCACAGTAAAGATTGGGTGAAAACGAAATCATAACAGGCCTCAAAGTCTCCCAACTCAGCCCACGCTAAATGTATCTTATATAGTGGTAAGGCAACTGAAGTATCCAAATTCCGCCAATGGCTGCAAAGAAACCCGGTTGCACGGCAGCCATATATGCCATATACGGAAAACATTATTAAGAATTAGTATGAAATCCAAACCAACTGCAGGCTTAGGTGAACAATCGAACAAAGAGGATACGTCCGCCATGGCTGCAACCATAATAAGTTACCATGCCGAGATGCGGAGAATGTCCGCTGTATCAACTCCAATTAGACTCATGACAACATGCTACAATCGTTACCACCATCGTTGGCCAAAAGTTGTGTAACATTTGAACACTTCCGTTGCAACATATTCAGCAACGAATCCAAACCTACACTTACAAATATACCAAATTTAATTAACCCTATTAACCTTCCTTTTATCTAGTAGCTACTTTTCCGCTGCCTAAGCACAATCGAACTAACCAATTTCTCAAAAACTTAATACTGAAATGTTAATCTAAACAGATCCTTGGTATGTGCTTAAACACATACCATTTCTCGACCAAAACCGGACCCAAATAGACCAAAAACCCGACCAAAATGCCAAATATATTGTGTTTTTGTGTTTTTACATACGCAGGCACGGATATCGAAGAAAAGGACAAAAATCAAGCAAAGACTGGGAAACTGAGCACGAGATATGGAAGTATTATTTTTAGCCGATGCTGGGAAGCAAAAAGTCAAAGTCAATCCTTGAAGTTTCATCAAATGACAAGAATGGCCCTTGGATTTATATTTTGAAGACATGGCAAGATCAGTCCCTGAGATTTCAATAAATACAATTTTGGTCCTTCAATATTTGTTAACCAAAAAAAAATCACCAAATACCTTAAACCACTTACTATCCGGATTTAATAATCCAATCCATTCCACAAACAAAATAACCCAGCCCATTCTTTAATAACCCAAGCCCAAATCTTAACCCGGATCCAACACTACCCAACCCGAAGTCAAACTTTAATTAATAGCGGGTCAAACTAAAATAAAATAACCTCACCCAAAGTTACCCGCCCCCCTTTTTATCCTTTCCCAGAAAAAGCTATGAACCCTAATAACCCCGTACAAATTTTAACCGAAAGTAAGGGCAAATTCGTACAATTGCTTGGCTTCTAGAGCAATCAGAGGTGTCAGAAGGGTGTCAAACTCAAAGAAACACACGAATGGATAACGTGGCACTCTCCCATTGGTCCGAACACCTCATAGAAGCTTGATCGAAGGGCTGAGATCATTTGCAATGATTGGGAGAGGATTGTACGGTGTGGATTAGCTCAGAGGAAGCACAATCCCTCTGATTGCCAGCATGTCAGGAAGGTCTAGAATGCTCCTCCTTCGGCTATAAATAGGAGGTTGATTTTCATGTTTAGGCAGTTAGTTTTTAGTGTAATGTTACTCTGTCAAAATTTATTTACTGTCTTGTAGTTTTAAATTTCTATTGTAACATTTAAAATTTTATTAATGAAATTGTTATTTTAATTTTACTTTGATTCTGTCTCAATTAAGTTGTGTATCTGAATTTAGTTTATTGAATTTGTTATCAGCTTATTTCAAATCATTTCCAGCATTATTTCTCTTTATCATTTCAATTTTTGTTAAACTCTTTTGAAACATATTCCAAAAATATTCCAAAAATATTAAAAAAATACAAAAATAAATCAAATCCACAGCTTCAATAAGCTGTATTTCAGAATAGTATAAGCTTATACAAGCTCATTAGCTTAGTGTAAGTCTTTGCTTTGTTCAATTCAGCTCTTATCTCACAAAAGTCAAAAAGTCAAACATCAGGTCAACTGTGGTCAACATAAGCAGTTTGAAGGATAAGCTGATTCAGGAAAGAGCTTATTGGGTGTTTTTGGGCTTATTGAAAAGCCCTGGTGTCCCTTGTTCTGTTCAGATCAGTTGTTTCTACATAAGGTCACTTGTATGTTCAATTTAGTATAATTCATAGCTTAATAGAGTAAATTGCTAAATAGTGCTTATTTAGGATTAGAAATTGCTTTTTAATAGTTAGTTTATTCAGTTATGCAATAGTTAATTAAATTTTAAGTTCATTTCAGTGGTCATTAGTTTAAAGTTGCAAAGTAGCTATTTGAAAGGTTTGTTTGGATTATGAGCAATCTAGTTAGTACTATTAATTTACAAGTAAGATGAGAATTGATACAGCTTAGATAAGGTGTTATAAGCAATAATCAGTAGGTGTTAAGAGAATTCTAGCTCACTATAGTTAGTTTGGCCTTTTTGTGGAATATTAAGCATCAATACTGCCTCAATAAGCTCAGCAATAAGCTGAGCTTATCTGAAGTTCCAATTCAACATTTCTGTGAACACTTTAGTGGTTTAAGTAAGATTGCAAGAGTTGGTTTGCTGTGGTTTAGAATTTCACACTTTTGCGCCATTCTTCTTGACCTGCTGAATCAGAATCTATGTGCAGACCTAGGGTTTTTGACTGCTGATCTGAGCTACTTTGTAGCTTATTTAATTAAGCTTTTGCCTTGAAATTTGGTTTGTAGTGAGTTAGTATAATAAGCTATAGGTGTGATATCTGGGATTAGAGTTTTGTGCTTTTTAGATAGCTTATTTGTAGTCTGCAATAAGCCCCATCATACTGCTCTGTCTGCATTTCTTTATTCAGTCCCTAAACCCATCTGTTCTGTGCTCATTTTAAATAAGCAATTGTGAGTGATTTTTGGGCATTTTTGGCCTGAACATAGCTTTTCACATGAGCTTTAAGTAGTAGCTTCTGGTTTTCCAAATTAAGCTCTGCTTAGCTTATTATTCAGCTGCAAAGAACTGCTTTTCAACACTATTTTGGTTTAAACTTGCAGTTGAACAAAGTGCTTTTTAGGCTTAATCTGTGGGATTTTCTAAGCTAAATTGGTTGATTCTAGTTTTCAGTAGTATGTAGAATAAGTCCTAAGCTTTTGATAATTTTTGGTTCACTTTTGCTTATTCTTGGCTTATTTCCAACTGCTTATTTGCTCTGTTCTGCTTATTAGTCTTTAGTCAGTTCTTGAATTTATTTTTCCTAGATTTAGAATTAAATTTTAGATTTACTCAAATTTTTCCAGATTTTTCCAAACTGTTTTACTATTTTTAAATCATTTTAATAGTTTTAATTAGTTTTTAATTCATAAAAAATTATTAAAAAATCAAAAAAATATTTTTCTTTTTCCAAAAATTTTCTTTTATCAGTTTTAATATAGGAAAATTATTTTTATATTTTTAGGTTTTAAATTTTAGAAAATCATTTTTAATTACGTTTTATAATTCGTCGCGTAACGTTTTTAAATTCTAATTTTCGTTTTTAGGTTTACATGCTTAGTGTAATTGTACTTTTAGCTTAATTAGTTGTTTTCATTTAATATTTCATTGTTCGTAGTATAAAATCACCAATCAATCACTCTTTTTCACACACATTCACTACACAATTCGACAACGTTAACAACAACTCGATATTCGACCTTCGTTGGGACACGACCCGGGGAAAACGCATAAGTTGCCTTTTCCTTTGGAAACTAAAATATACTGAATCAAAAAAATGGCGCCGCTGCCGGGGAAGGCTTGAAAAGAGTTGGAGTTTCGCCATAGAATCGTGTTTTGAAGACCCTTCCTCGGAAGTTTTCGTTTTCATAAAAATAAAAATACAACAAGAAAATAATTAAAAAACACTTTTCCTAAAGTGTTTTCACCATTAATAATAAATCCTCGCTCTCGAGAGGGCGTTGTAAACCATTCCAAAATAACAACAAAAGAGATCGGAAAATTAAACGTTTCTTGGATTATTTCTTTACTACAACCTATACACGGGGTTTAAGGAGGTCTTGACATTAAATTGCAGACCGAAGAGAGATCCATTCTTCTTGATGCGCGTGATGTGTCGTTGCGGTTTAGCAGTTTTAATGCCTACTCAAGTTTTAAATTTATATTTAGCCGACTTATCAATAACACGCACACTTAACGAGCAGTGTACCCGGTCAGTATGAAGATAATGGTAAGTAGAGTGTCGATCACTAAGAGTGGAACGTATTATCTCGTTATTCTAATCAGTATTTTAATATCCTAACGTAAGGGGGTTTCAGCCTGAGAGACTGGCACGGTTTGTTTGCAATTAAATAATAAAATAAACCAATAGGCACGAATCAGCAAGTAGCACACACGTACACAGATAAATACTTGAGACAATAAGAGGGCTGTCCTTATGATTAAGTAGATTGTCACTTGTTTTATTGATAGCTTTATATGAAGTGTATGTAGTTAACCCTTTCTCGTTGGTCCTAATCTTATCGGCGAGTAAACCCTTAATGATTACTTATGTCTAAAAGTTATTCCTAAGTGATCAATTTAGTAATAACCGTGGGAGCCACATTATGTCCCGCAGTCAAATGCCCGCAAGCCACTAATAAACACAGAGGTTATCAATGCACTAATAAGTAGTAACCAAAGACATCAACATATAAACTTTAATTGATGGGAAAGCAAGTATTAAAGGGAGTGCAATCTTTCGTTGTCACATTACACAAGCCACCAATCCTGATGAATTAAAGTTTGCTAACACAATAAACACAAAACTACTTAATGAATTAAACACATGCAGCACCTTCTTACAGCTCTTGTATCTTTGATTTGGGTGTGTCTTGTGTTGCCTCCTTGACTGAATTCGTCCTTTGTTTCTCCTGTTCGAACTTCGGTTTTAGGTTTTCCGGAACTTGTAATTCGTCTGGTCTACGGGGTATTTATAGTTTCTGTCTGAGGGAAGATGCGGCGCATCTAGTAAGTAGATGCGGCGCATGTACTTAACTTCGCGTGGGGTCCAAGATTATAATATTCAGGAATATTCGTACACCGCCAGAAGATGCGGCGTAACTCCATGATTAGATGCGACGCATGTCCTCTTGTATCTTAGATCGTATCTGGTGATATCTTGATAGAGATGCGGCGCATGTCGAGAGTGAGATGCGGCGCATCTGGAGCAGAATTGACTTGATCTTGTCCATGTCAGTAGACTTTCAACTTTATGCACGTTTTGCTCCATTATTAGACCAAAATTGCCAAGTTTCACCAAATGCTTGTTTTTACCTGAGAATTACAAAAGTAAACGATTAAGTATCAATCCTCATACATAATATAGTAAAACAAGTCAAATTAATAGGATAAATGATAGTAATAAAATGTACTTATTTGAGTTTATCAAATATCCCCCCACTTGAACTTTACTTGTCCCCAAGTAAACCTTAGAATTTCTTTTATGAAAATGTATCCTAAAAGATGTTAGGATTTATTTTTATATTTAAGCATGTATTCGTTCATTTCATAATCACACAACTAAACACTTTAACGAATTAGAAGTAAAATAAAGTAAGTCGATAAAAGCAAATCTAATCGTTTAACTGTCCAGTCGCGACGAATATTCTATCATAAGCTTGGCAAGTATACACATCTCCACCACTAAAGCTAAGGAATAACAAGTCTAAAGCGGTAAAAAAGGGTTTTTAGGCTTAAGGGTTAATTATTCTCTTTCACTATCGATCTCAAATTCCATAAAAGGCGACAAAATCACAAATACATGATCGAATCCACGAACACGATACTTGCAATTGCTCAAATCCTTAACTCGAATAGGCTAAAGATATGTCCAAACTTCACCAATAATAATATATCAAAAAGGGCGACAAAATCATAAATACATAGCCGAATCCACGACTACGATACTTAAGATTGCTCAAATCCCTAATCTCAATAAATCAAAGGTTTGGTTGGATAAAGAATAATAAAGGGCATGGATAACATTTGGGATATAAATTGGTGCAAAAATAAAAATAAACAAAACAAATAAATTAAAATCTTAAGTGTGGTTAATCACTATCCCAACCATCCCATGAATAAGACTCATATCATCGAATAACTCACGCTTTAACACTTGAAACACACGCTTTAGGTAGACACGAATTATACTCAACAAGATCTTAATCAAATAATAAACCTTAATTGGCGTTCCCATAACTGCCAATTCCCATTCAATCCATAGATATAGTACAACAAATAGTGGTGATATCGACCACTTACATAACTTTACATCGTTGGCTTAAAATAAACATCCAACTTTTCTTTCTTTCTTTTTCTTTTCTCATTTTTTCGATTTTTTTTTTTTTTTTTTTTTTTTTTTTTTTTTTTTTTTTTAACATAAACATAGATGTGTAAAATTTCACCACATCACTATAACTTTCTTTCCGGATAATTTTTCCATACTTTTCATGACTTCAGAAATAATGGTAATAGTGAAAGTAGTAAACACACGAAAAATAAACTCCAAAATATACAATATTTACTTTCATTCCAATTGCATTGTGCAATTTCCCGACCTAACCATAGATAATGAATTACGCACGCGAACACAGGTAATGTAAGGAAACACACTCTGCCTATAGCAATCAACCAACCACGGATTCTAATCTACAGGGTAGGCTAAGGTGTAAGGGTGTAACGAAACATTTTAAACATAGGTGTAAGAAACGAAAGGAATGGCTCTGAGGGTTTTTCTAGGGGTATCTTACTCTAAAAATGAGAGTAACAAAAGGTTTATACGGGGGTTAACTAACCAGTGTAGTTAGTTAATAACACATAACATATAAAGGCTATTTGGGTGTAATCCTAGAATTTTACCAATTTAGACAAGTCATTCCAATTATATAAATAATACTTATTATGGTGGTCTCGAATAGTATACAAGCCAAGTTCTAAAGTTTACAAGTCACCGGCACACTCATAGATTTGTGAATTTTGAAAAATCACAATTTTTGAAAATAACGTCATGTGTGCAGCTATGCAACTTAGATCTTAAACAAAAACATGCTAAAAAATTTTTAAGTTTGATATATTAAGCACATTTTAAGCATAATTTTTGAAAAAGTTTAGGACAAGTAATTGTTAAGTGTTCTAATTCTCCAATCCCCCCACTTAAGTTAAACAACGTCCTCGTTGTTTGTATAAAAGGTTAAAAACTGGAAAATAAAAGAATTAGAACAGAAAAACTCCCCTGAGATTTGCTCGGTATGATCCTCCATTTGTATAAGAGCAAAAATCAACTTCTTGTGGATTAGAACGTTAAAGCTTCATACTTGATGTATCCACAGGAAATCCAGGAAACTATAATACCACCAATACTTTAAAACACACCTAAGATAAGAAAGGTTCAAGCTTTGCATAATACATTAGTAGTTAGGAAAAATAAAACTTAAAAATTAAAACTGAAAATCATCAGGTCAGTCGATGCGCCGTATCTTATTGAAGAAGATACGCCGTATCGAGCCTGGAATTAATACGGATCAGAATAAAGATGCGCCGCATCCTTAACCAGGGATGCGCCGCATTAAAATAAACTGATAAATAGTTTTAAAGTCGAAAATAAAAATGCAGAAAAAATAAAATAAGATATGACCATTGCAGGAGATGCGTCGCATCTCAGAATTGAGATGCGCCGTATCCTCATGCGGCCTTGACTGACTCGACACAGAACTAGAAAATAAAATAAAATAAAGTAAAAGATAAGCATGGGTTGCCTCCCACGAAGCGCTTGTTTTTGTTCGAGTCACGAGCCTGACTCCACCCTTATTTACTGTGTAATAGGGTGTTGTTCCTCCCACTTGGGATCAAGTGCGGATGATAGTAGCAATAAACACGAAAAGAGTGTAAATTTGCTATTAAAGATGGAAGAAATACATAAAGATCATACCTTGGCAATACATGTACATCTTTCCTATTCATACCCGGTTTGGTTGATAAATTGGATGACTTGACCACTTCATCTGAAAGAGTAGTATGTTGAGGAAAAATGAGTCTCCTTTCTTCTTGGTTAGTCTCTTTGGTAGTAAGGCGTCCCATGACTTTTGCAGAAGATGAGAAAGGGTCTTTAGCAAGTAAAAGTTCCAGTTCCTCAATAACCTTCATAGGGTCGAGACCATCATCTTCATCAATCATAGCAATGTTTGAGAGCTCATCACCAAATTCTTTTTCGCGCTCCACCAAATACGGGTTGATCACAGGTGCTTCAATAGGTAGTGTAATAAATTTCACCTCGTCATCTTTTTGTTTTGCAACCTGTTTAGGAAAACTAGCAAGATTATTAGTAACGGGATTAATTATATTAAATAAATTTGTACCACTTTGTGTTGTAAGTGACTCCAATTCGTCCTGTGAATCTCCATCTTCAACTAGTGGTCTGGTAATTTCAGCATCGTCCCGAATTTCATCTTTAAATAAATAATCCCAGACTTCTTCAAAATCCCTCGTTGGGTCAAAATCTGGTTGAGGTATGTCATCATCAACTATGGCGTCAAATGGTTCAAAATCAAAATTAGAATACTTTTCATCTTCATCCGTTGGATTGTCTAATGGTGGTAATACGATTGCTGAATATTCTTCATCGTAATGTTCCGTATACCCATCATCTTCTTGTGCAATCTCCGGAGAAAAAGTACTATCAATAACAATTGCCGGAATTGGTTTCATGATATATGATTCTTCCTCATCATCATTTGACATACACCAAGCGTGTTGAAACGGCAATCTGTTTCTTTCTTTCCTTATTTTTTCTCGTCCTAAAATTAAGTATTCTTCCATAGTGATTTCTTTTGTCTCAATGACTTGTGCACCATATCTTGCTCTTCTCCAATCATACATCTGATTATTGCTCAAGGCTCTTTTCTCTATAAGCTTGATATATTCTTCCATTGTAATATCCGGATCGTCCATCTTCCTGAAATAAAACTTACTCGTGCAAAAGAAGAGTGAAACAATCAAAGTAAAATAAAAGCTTCTGATATCTGCTGTTGATGCGCCGTATCCTATAAATGGGATACGCCGTATCTTAATACGTTAAAAATAAGTCAAACTTTTATTCAGAAAAGCGATACGCCGCGCTCGATAAATCAAATGCGCCGTATGTTTAAATAATCAAAAATTAGTTATATTTATAAAAAAAAATTAATGCGCCGTATCAGCAAAAACTAATACGCCGTTACTTCGTTACGTTTCAAAATATAAGATTTTTTATTATTATTAAAGATGCGCCGTATCGATAAAAATCGATACGCCGTATCTGTTTAATAATTCGAAAACTGTTTTTAATTAAAATAATAGATACGCCGTATCTGCTAAAGCAGATGCGTCGTATGGCGTTAACGTTTAGAAAAAAAAAATTTATCAAAAACAGATACGCCGTATCTTGGGGAAAAGATGCGTCGTATCGAATTAATTAAACGCGTTGTATTTTAAAAAATTTAAACGCAATACGCCGTATCTGAGAGATCAGATGCGCCGTATCGTTTGATTTAGCACAGTACAACGATTGTAGAACAGAAAAATACGAAAAATAAAAACAAAAAATTAAACACACAAACAAAAATAAACACACAAAAATAAAAGAAAACAATTAACACACAATACAACAAATATGCAAAATAGTACAATGATGCAATTAATCTAATAAAAAGAAAAACCTAATTAAAATACTAATAAAATTAACAGATAATAACAATTCACTCCCCGGCAACGGCGCCAAAAACTTGATGCGCGTGATGTGTCGTTGCGGTTTAGCAGTTTTAATGCCTACTCAAGTTTTAAATTTATATTTAGCCGACTTATCAATAACACGCACACTTAACGAGCAGTGTACCCGGTCAGTATGAAGATAATGGTAAGTAGAGTGTCGATCACTAAGAGTGGAACGTATTATCTCGTTATTCTAATCAGTATTTTAATATCCTAACGTAAGGGGGTTTCAGCCTGAGAGACTGGCACGGTTTGTTTGCAATTAAATAATAAAATAAACCAATAGGCACGAATCAGCAAGTAGCACACACGTACACAGATAAATACTTGAGACAATAAGAGGGCTGTCCTTATGATTAAGTAGATTGTCACTTGTTTTATTGATAGCTTTATATGAAGTGTATGTAGTTAACCCTTTCTCGTTGGTCCTAATCTTATCGGCGAGTAAACCCTTAATGATTACTTATGTCTAAAAGTTATTCCTAAGTGATCAATTTAGTAATAACCGTGGGAGCCACATTATGTCCCGCAGTCAAATGCCCGCAAGCCACTAATAAACACAGAGGTTATCAATGCACTAATAAGTAGTAACCAAAGACATCAACATATAAACTTTAATTGATGGGAAAGCAAGTATTAAAGGGAGTGCAATCTTTCGTTGTCACATTACACAAGCCACCAATCCTGATGAATTAAAGTTTGCTAACACAATAAAACAAAACTACTTAATGAATTAAACACATGCAGCACCTTCTTACAGCTCTTGTATCTTTGATTTGGGTGTGTCTTGTGCTGCCTCCTTGACTGAATTCGTCCTTTGTTTCTCCTGTTCGAACTTCGGTTTTAGGTTTTCCGGAACTTGTAATTCGTCTGGTCTACGGGGTATTTATAGTTTCTGTCTGAGGGAAGATGCGGCGCATCTAGTAAGTAGATGCGGCGCATGTACTTAACTTCGCGTGGGGTCCAAGATTATAATATTCAGGAATATTCGTACACCGCCAGAAGATGCGGCGTAACTCCATGATTAGATGCGGCGCATGTCCTCTTGTATCTTAGATCGTATCTGGTGATATCTTGATAGAGATGCGGCGCATGTCGAGAGTGAGATGCGGCGCATCTGGAGCAGAATTGACTTGATCTTGTCCATGTCAGTAGACTTTCAACTTTATGCACGTTTTGCTCCATTATTAGTCCAAAATCGCCAAGTTTCACCAAATGCTTGTTTTTACCTGAGAATTACAAAAGTAAACGATTAAGTATCAATCCTCATACATAATATAGTAAAACAAGTCAAATTAATAGGATAAATGATAGTAATAAAATGTACTTATTTGAGTTCATCACTTCTCTCCCGCCACGCTGCGCGTAGTTTTGAAAGAAACAAGTACGATTGATTAACGATCACCAAAAAAAAAAAATCTCATTTTTCATTAAATATAAAAATCCAAAAATATTTTATTTTCAAATTTGGTTTTCCTTTTTGATTTTGTGTTTGTTTTTGGTGTATGCACACCCGTTCTTCTTCTTCTCAACCTCTTCTTTCACCACTCTCAAATCCCGAGAGGATTATTCGTCATAATCACCGTGTTCATTTCTCAACCGTTGAGGAAATGGCCGACGACCCAAACAATCAACACCCGCCGATGGGTGGTGATAATCACATGCCAGCTCCCGATCTCCGAACGATGGAGGAGCTGTGCCAACCCACAATGCACGGACGTGGTGGCCCGATTGCCCCCGTCAATATTCAAGCCGCCGATTTTGGACTTAAGCACCATATGATTCAACAAGTCCAAAACTCGTGCCAATTCCATGGCTTGCCGGGTGATGATGCGAACAAGCATCTTGACAAATTCATAACCGTCACCCAAAGTATGAAACAAAATGGGGTCTCCGATGACGCCCTTCGTCTATATCTCTTTCCTTACTCCTTGACGCATCATGCCACCGCTTGGTTTGATCGTCTTCCCAAGAACTCCATTCGTAGTTTCGATGAAATGGTTACGAAGTTCTTGGCGAAATATTTCCCACCGTCGATGGTGACGAAATTAAGGAATGAGATTAGCAATTTCCGTCAGCTTCCCGATGAATCATTGTTTGAGGCATGGGAACGCTACAAGTTATCGATTGATCGGTGTCCGAACCACAATATGTTATTGCTCACTATTATAGATACCTTCTATAACGGTTTGACATTACGACACCGTGATACGATTAATGCTGCTGCCGGTGGTACGTTTATGAAACGTCGACCCGAAGAGTGCTATGAGCTTATTGAAAACATGACCGCCCACCATAATTTTTGGGATTCCTCTGCCGAGAGGAATGAGTCAACAAGATCTAGCACTGATTCTTCTACCTCCGAGATAGCCGCTCTCTCTAAACAAATGAATGATTTGTCAACGGCTGTCTTGAGAATTCATCAAAATCAGATTTCAACTCAAAACAACAACCATCAAGTCAATGTTGTTAATCATAGTTATGAGACATGTGGTGGTCCACATCAGTATTTCGAGTGCCCAGCCTCCGGTGGCTACACTCAAGAGAATGTTTACGCTGCAACGGGAACCTTTAATCAGGGAGGTAACGGTTACCAACCCCAAGGTGACCGTAATTTGCTCAGCTACCGTTCTAACAACTTCCTCGGACCACCCGGTTTCCCACCAAATCAGAATCAGCAAGTGCAAAACCGCAATGTTCAAAATAACCAAAATCAAAATCGGGGCAATCAAGGTTATCAAAACCAAGGGAATTATAACCAAGCCCCGAATCAAGGAAATCTTCAAAACCAAGGAAATCAGAATCAGGGAAATTTTCAAAACAACAACCAAGGTTTTAATCAAAACACCCGAGGGGCAAATCTTAACAATAATCAAAATCAAGGATTTTTGCAAAACCAATCGCCCTCGGATGAGATTTTGAAACAGCTTCTCCTTCAGAGTCAACAACAACAAAAATTTAACAAAAACCAAGAAGAAACAACTAGGTTTTTGATTAAAGAAATGACTGAGATGAAAAAATCTTTAAATGATCGACCCTCGGGTTCGGGTACTACTACTCTTCCAAGCAACACGATCGCTAACCCGAGGGGCGATGCTAAGGCGATTACTACAAGGAGCGGTGTTTCATATGATGGACCCACAGCTCCGGCTATCGCTTCTTCTCTACCTCCCAAGGTAGTCGACCGTGAGACCGAGGTGACCAAGGACACGGAACCTCCTACTAACAACGGAGGAACCGAAGACGTCCAACCTCCGGTCATCCATCCATCTAAACCAAAGAATGTTGAACCAAACGAAAAAGCTCCTGAAGAAATTCCCGTCAAAGCAAACCTTCCGTATCCCTCGAGATTGAGTGATCAAAAGCTCCGTGAGAAAGCTTCGAGTCAAATGGAGAAATTTTTCCAAATCTTTCAAGAGTTACATTTCGACATAAGCTTCGCGGATGCTTTGCTCTTGATGCCTAAATTCATTTCTACTCTCAAAAGTGTGTTGAGCAATAAGGAAAAATTATCGGAACTAGCAAAAACTCCAGTGAACGAAAACTGCTCCGCGGCAATTCTCAAAAAGCTTCCAGAAAAGCTTGGAGATCCCGGAAAATTTCTCATCCCATGTGAATTTCCGGGAATGGTTGAATGCCACGCCTTGGCCGATCTTGGTGCGAGCATCAACCTAATGCCGTTATCCATCTGGAAGAAACTTTCTTTGCCCAATCTTACCCCCACTTGCATGACCCTCGAGCTTGCGGATCGGTCCATAACCCTTCCTAAGGGTGTAGCCGAGGATGTCTTTGTAAAGGTGGGGAAGTTCCATTTTCTAGCAGATTTTGTGGTAGTTGATTTTGACGCCGACCCCCCGGGTTCCTCTTATTCTCGGAAGATCATTCTTGAGGACCGGGCGGGCTTTGATCGATGTCTATGGTGAAGAAATTACTTTGCGGGTCGATAAGGAAAAAGTTACATTCAATATTAATCCGAACTCGAAACCTCAAACCGACAAATGCAATGTCGCTACGGTTGATCAAAAGTCCGATCCCGTAATTGCTCCTAAAAGAGTTGATCCAAACCTTTCAAGATTCACGGTCAAGAGTATGTCAGAAAAACGTGCTGAGCTCAAGGCTATGAAAATCAATCCTGGATCGAGTAAATGGTTTGAGTGTTGTGCTGCAAATGCTAAGAGTGTTCTTGACGACGATGATGAAGATGAATTGGAGACTACAACGGAAGCGGTGGAAATTGCTAGCTCTAAGAGCACACCTCTCGTCCCACCTCCAGAACAAGTTTATCACATCGAGATTCTTAATTCCGACTCTTCCCATCTTTCTCCTACGATTGAAGAAAATGTTATCTCTAGGGAAGAGGTCGAGGTGTTCTTTGATAAAACTCCAATTTCTCCGGAAATTGTTGAGACTGACAGTGATCCGGGGGAAGATGATTCAATAAAAATAATTGATGAACCATTCCTTTCCCTTCCCCCGGAGGAAGTTTATGAAGAAGTTAATCTTGAAAAGAAGCCGTCAGATCCTTTGGAGCTCGAGCTCGAGGATGCTTGTACCGAATATGAGAGTTTTACGTTTGACACGGCTAGTGGCAATCCCACTTCTGATCTCAATCTTTCTATCCCATCTTTTGAAACCTTCTTCTTTGATATTGATCATTCAGAGGAGACGAGTAGTGGCAGTACCACTTCTCATGCTCATATCTCTCCCCCCGAATATGAATCATTTCATTTTGATATGAATGATCTTTATCCCGACCAGTTCTCCGATGAACTTTCTTTCTTTCTATCTCCTCCGGAATATGATAAATTCTATTTTGATCTGGAGGAAGATTCTAGTCTGGGGGGAGGTGTACCTTCTCATGAAGATTTAATCCCGACCTTCCCGCCCAAGACTTTTGACAACACTTCTGATGATGATGAAGAGCTTTTTATGATCATCATCAAAATCTTTATGCTCTTCATCACATATACTGTGGCTTCTCCCATCTTTCACTCCGTTGGGAGTGAGGATATCATCTTTGACCCCGGTATTACCATTTCTGGTTCTTCTTTCTAAAAATACCGCGGGTATCTCATCGGTGTGGAACTTTCATATGTTTCAATGTTTATCCAAACCGCTTGAACGAAAGTCCGATTGAGATTATCTCTTCCACTTGCTCTCCCATGGACAAATAAATTCGGGGTCGAGTCAAGCTCATGTGACTCGGTTACCAAAAACAAGCGCTTCGTGGGAGGCACCCCATGCTTATCTATCTATCTTCTCATCTCTTTTCTAATAAAACATGAAGAGGTCTCCGCTTCCATTTCTTGTGTTTCGTGTTTTCTGTGATATGTCCAGGATTGCCCGATGATTGAAGACTCTCGTGCTCATAGTTTCCTTCACGCTACTCGAGTTTCATCATTCGCTGCTCATCCGATATCCTAAAAATCTTATCGTTTTACATCTCTCTTTTGGCATAATTAATAAACGGCCTTAGATTTATGTAGGAGAACCCTTACCTTTAAGACATTGAGGACAATGTCTCGTTTTAGTCTGGGGGGGTAATCTTGCGATTTGATTTTTGCCTTGCATTTTTTGCCGTTTACTCATGCAACCCCGTTTTTCCTCAAAAATTGAAAAAATCCAAAAAATGAGAAAAATTTAAAAATTTTTGCAAAAATATAATAAATTTTGACATTTTTGTTGACTTTCCGCTGGTGAGAGTAGGAATAAAATTCTGACTTGATCGGGCGTGTTGAGCCCTAGCTTGTCTCCTTAACCTTTTATAATCTATAAGCTCGTGCTAGTCTTTTACACAAGGAGCTAGAAAACGCGAATTCTTTTTAAGAATTTGCAAGTTCCCGTATCGACTTTATATATGCATGGCTTGATTATTTGGCTAAGCATTCGCGGATCTTATTATTTAAGGTTTTAAATTTGCGAAGAACGAGAAATGATAGAGTTGTTTATAAGTTAGATTGCTAAACGTGGAGTAGTTGGTTCTCTTTAGAGCTCATCGAAGTTACTTGTGGCTTTTTGTTCCCATAAGCTTGTTTCACTCAAAAAATAGAAATTTAGGAATAATTAAAGGTATTTTGGTTTTGGCGATAATTAGTTTTTATTTCTTCCTTAGAGAATTCTTGCTTATGAAAGTTGGGTACACATCAAGGTACTGTCAGTGTTACGGTGTAATAGACTATTCCATCTTGCCGGCTCACAACCGATGTTGGGATTGTTATAAAAGCCGTAGGACTTGGGGTTTGGCAACACAAATAATTAATGAACAATGAATAATAATAATAATCCAAAGCCATAAAAAGTTTTCTACATCTTGCCGGTTCACAGCCGATGTTGTAGACTTCTAATAAAGGCAGAGGAAAAATTCCAAGGTCATAATAGACTATCACATCTTGCCGGTTCACAACCGATGTTGTGATTGTTATAAAGGGCCAAGGACTAAATACGTTAATGTGCTGTATAAATGTTAAAAAATGCCAAACTTCGACTCCGGGGTATCCTAATAAAGGCTTCTGTCTCTGGACTCGTAGATGAGTTGTTTCGGTCGCAAATAAAAGGGATATCCTCAAAATCGTGTTAAATCAGAGACCTTGATGTGGACCTCATTTTTGTATGCAACGGTTTTCGAGGGAAGGTTTGGAAACTACTTAGCATCTAAACTAGGTATCTTTATCGGATTAAAACTTATCGAAATGAGAATTTGAAGAAATTCATTTCTCACCAAAAATAAAATAAATAGAGGAAAATAGGAATTTGGGAACAAGGAGTCCACAATTAGCTTTTATGAGTAGTGTTGGCAATCTAACTTGTAAATAACAATGATCTCGTTTTTAAGCTTAGTTTGGGGACTCGCGAAAAATCAGGGACGACGAATTTTATCCGAATGGTCACTTCTTTATGAGTCGTGTTTCCTACTCGAAGACCCTAAAAATTATCGTTAGATAATGATTGTCGACAAAGCCGTCACCTAAATAATAAAGAAAATTACAAAAATAGAATAAAAAGGAAAATCGGGGAGTTTTTAAAACTTAAGATTTCTTAATCTCTTTTGAAAATTTTGCTGCTTCTCAAAGTTAGTAAAAAGAGATTGGAAATTTTCGATTTCAAAAACGTGTTTTTATAACATTGCATGAGGACATTGCAATAGCTTAGTCTGGGGGAATTTTGGTATGTGCTTAAACACATACCATTTCTCGACCAAAACCGGACCCAAATTGACCAAAAACCCGACCAAAATGCCAAATATATTGTGTTTTTGTGTTTTTACATACGCAGGCACGGATATCGAAGAAAAGGACAAAAATCAAGCAAAGACCGGGAAACTGAGCACGAGATATGGAAGTATTATTTTTAGCCGATGCCGGGAAGCAAAAAGTCAAAGTCAATCCTTGAAGTTTCATCAAATGACAAGAATGACCCTTGGATTATATATTTTGAAGACATGGCAAGATCAGTCCCTGAGATTTCAATAAATACAATTTTGGTCCTTCAATATTTGTTAACCAAAAAAAAATCACCAAATACCTTAAACCACTTACTATCCGGATTTAATAATCCAATCCATTCCACAAACAAAATAACCCAGCCCATTCTTTAATAACCCAAGCCCAAATCTTAACCCGGATCCAACACTACCCAACCCGAAGTCAAACTTTAATTAATAGCGGGTCAAACTAAAATAAAATAACCTCACCCAAAGTTACCCGCCCCCTTTTTATCCTTTCCCAGAAAAAGCTATGAACCATAATAACCCCGTACAAATTTTAACCGAAAGTAAGGGCAAATTCGTACAATTGCTTGGCTTCTAGAACAATCAGAGGTGTCAGAAGGGTGTCAGACTCAAAGAAACACACGAATGGATAACGTGGCACTCTCCCATTGGTCCGAACACCTCATAGAAGCTTGATCGAAGGGCTGAGATCATTTTCAATGATTGGGAGAGGATTGTAAGGTGTGGATTAGCTCAGAGGAAGCACAATCCCTCGGATTGCCAGCATGTCAGGAAGGTCTAGAATGCTCCTCCTTCGGCTATAAATAGGAGGTTGATTTTCATGTTTAGGCAGTTAGTTTTTAGTGTAATGTTACTCTGTCAAAATTTATTTACTGTCTTGTAGTTTTAAATTTCTATTGTAACCTTTAAAATTTTATTAATGAAATTGTTATTTTAATTTTACTTTGATTCTGTCTCAATTAAGTTGTGTATCTGAATTTAGTTTATTGAATTTGTTATCAGCTTATTTCAAATCATTTCCAGCATTATTTCTCTTTATCATTTCAATTTTTGTTAAACTCTTTTGAAACACCAAAAATATTCCAAAAATATTAAAAAAATACAAAAATAAATCAAATCCACAGCTTCAATAAGCTGTATTTCAGAATAGTATAAGCTTATACAAGCTCATTAGCTTAGTGTAAGTCTTTGCTTTGTTCAATTCAGCTCTTATCTCACAAAAGTCAAAAAGTCAAACATCAGGTCAACTGTGGTCAACATAAGCAGTTTGAAGGATAAGCTGATTCAGGAAAGAGCTTATTGGGTGTTTTTGGGCTTATTGAAAAGCCCTGGTGTCCCTTGTTCTGTTCAGATCAGTTGTTTCTACATAAGGTCACTTGTATGTTCAATTTAGTATAATTCATAGCTTAATAGAGTAAATTGCTAAATAGTGCTTATTTAGGATTAGAAATTGCTTTTTAATAGTTAGTTTATTCAGTTATGCAATAGTTAATTAAATTTTAAGTTCATTTCAGTGGTCATTAGTTTAAAGTTGCAAAGTAGCTATTTGAAAGGTTTGTTTGGATTATGAGCAATCTAGTTAGTACTGTTAATTTGCAAGTAAGATGAGAATTGATACAGCTTAGATAAGGTGTTATAAGGAATAATCAGTAGGTGTTAAGAGAATTCTAGCTCACTATAGTTAGTTTGGCCTTTTTGTAGAATATTAAGCATCAATACTGCCTCAATAAGCTCAGCAATAAGCTGAGCTTATCTGAAGTTCCAATTCAACATTTCTGTGAACACTTTAGTGGTTTAAGTAAGATTGCAAGAGTTGGTTTGCTGTGGTTTAGAATTTCACACTTTTGCGCCATTCTTCTTGACCTGCTGAATCAGAATCTATGTGCAGACCTAGGGTTTTTGACTGCTGATCTGAGCTACTTTGTAGCTTATTTAATTAAGCTTTTGCCTTGAAATTTGGTTTGTAGTGAGTTAGTATAATAAGCTATAGGTGTGATATCTGGGATTAGAGTTTTGTGCTTTTTAGATAGCTTATTTGTAGTCTGCAATAAGCCCCATCATACTGCTCTGTCTGCATTTCTATATTCAGTCCCTAAACCCATCTGTTCTGTGCTCATTTTAAATAAGCAATTGTGAGTGATTTTTGGGCATTTTTGGCCTGAACATAGCTTTTCACATGAGCTTTAAGTAGTAGCTTCTGGTTTTCCAAATTAAGCTCTGCTTAGCTTATTATTCAGCTGCAAAGAACTGTTTTTCAACACTAATTTGGTTTAAACTTGCAGTTGAACAAAGTGCTTTTTAGGCTTAATCTGTGGGATTTTCTAAGCTAAATTGGTTGATTCTAGTTTTCAGTAGTATGTAGAATAAGTCCTAAGCTTTTGATAATTTTTGGTTCACTTTTGCTTATTCTTGGCTTATTTCCAACTGCTTATTTGCTCTGTTCTGCTTATTAGTCTTTAGTCAGTTCTTGAATTTATTTTTTCTAGATTTAGAATTAAATTTTAGATTTACTCAAATTTTTCCAGATTTTTCCAAACTCTTTTACTATTTTTAAATCATTTTAATAGTTTTAATTAGTTTTTAATTCATAAAAAATTATTAAAAAATCAAAAAAATATTTTTCTTTTTCCAAAAATTTTCTTTTATCAGTTTTAATATAGGAAAATTATTTTTATCTTTTTAGGTTTTAAATTTTAGAAAATCATTTTTAATTACGTTTTATAATTCGTCGCGTAACGTTTTTAAATTCTAATTTTCGTTTTTAGGTTTACATGCTTAGTGTAGTTGTACTTTTAGCTTAATTAGTTGTTTTCATTTAATATTTCATTGTTCGTAGTATAAAATCACCAATCAATCACTCTTTTTCACACACATTCACTACACAATTCGACAACGTTAACAACAACTCGATATTCGACCTTCGTTGGGACACGACCCGGGGAAAACGCATACGTTGCCTTTTCCTTTGGAAACTATAAAACAAACGAATCAATCCTCAAAAACAAAAAAGTAAACAAAAAAAAATAGAAATAAATTCCTGTTACCTTAGAACCTCATCCAATTTTGTTTTCCCATTTACTATCTTGGCCATACTTGTGATTGGAGAATTTAAAGTACCTCATTTGCGATACAATCTAAACAAAAACTAAACTTCCTAATTGATCCTGGAAGAGAATTTCAAAACCCTTCTTCAACACACATGTAGCTGTTCAAACTACCTTGCCAAGATTTCCTACCACAAAATCATAACCAACATAAGAAATCCAACATCAGCCACCACCAAAAATACATCCTTTAACGAAATTAAACATAAATCAGATCAAAGCTTCAATTATGCGGCAGCATATTCAGTTTGTTTAACACCATCCCAATTGAAGCTATAAATTAGGGTTTCAAACAAAAAAATTGAAGCTCAAAATTAGGGTTTCAAACCTAAAATAAATTATGTAACCAACGGTTGAATGATTGTTTCATTGTTTCCCAGATGATCAGTGTTTTTTTTTTCTTTCGATTTAAATTAGATTTGAGATCGGTATGTGTGTTTTGTGAGTTGTGACTTCAAAAGATGCTTTCGATAACCGTATACTTCCATTGCATATCTTCATGGTTTGAGGTTGCAGGGTTTTGGGAGAAGGAAGAAAGTGTGTATGAAAGGTGAAAATTTTAGTCTGCTTTGTGGTTCATTGGAAGATTCATGAATATATTAGATAATATGTGTGTGTGTGTGTATGTTTATGAGACTGAAATTTTTGTTAGCCAGATTTCTCTGGAATATCACACACCTACATGTACTAATACTTTGTTAACCATTTTTTTCCCAAATTACGAAGGCACAGTGGATGAATAGTACAAAACAGTTGTTTGTACAGTTGCATCACATATAAAACAGCAACACCAACCACACATTCATGTGTTAATTACCCTCTTAATGATATTTGGAGATTTTTTTTTTTTGCAAATCGCAATACTCACTATTAAATAGATTGGATAATATACTCACTAAAAACTTAATTATAATAATGAGGTACGACTTCAAAACAAGAATCAAGGAAGGTGAAACAATTAGTTGTGTAAGTCGACATGAGAGACATCATCATGTGCATCATCATGATGCAAAGCAATGCAATTTTGAAGGCCCATTTTACATAATTTCTTAAGCATGCCATAGTGGAAAGGGGAACATTCCAACCCCAATCTAAATCATGGTTTATGAATAACATAAATTCCCACTTGGCTTGCTCATGCATATACTCATATAGTCATATAAATATGCATCGCATACCATGTACATAATCATATATATTCATCCATGTTATGTTTCTAGTTGACTATTTCTCTTTAAGGTAGTTAAAAAGAACATGTTGTTTGAAAAGTTGAAGTTTTACTGATTTTTATTTTATTCATTTACAATAAATTTTCTATTTACATAATCAACCATATTGTTTTCTCCTTAGAAAGCCTTGATCACTTTATATATGAAGAAACACTACCAACTTATAACCTATTATTAGATGAAATTTAATTACTATTAAAATATCAAATATTTGATGACAATCAAATACATGCATACGTACATTTAGTTGTATATGTGATTATAGAGTGTAAACCTACTTAAATGTTGCAAACCTACTTAATTACGTAAACAAACAGGTAATGGAAATATAGAGTGTAAACCATCCAAATTGCATATGAGCACTTTTGTATATTCATATCTTCATACATAGATCAGTATATACTTTTAACAAGGTTATTAGCAAACGAAAAGCTAGGGGAGCTATTTGGACATAATCATTGCTTTAACATTATACTTTCATGGTCACCAACTTTTGCCTCGATATCTTATTGTATTTTCATATCTTTATTGTAACATGTCCAATATACCCTCCATATCATATATACATGAAATGAAATAATCATATATTGCTACCTATAGATATAAAAAAAGATGTGTGGCCCAAGGGCAATTATGTCAAATGAGGTTTTGCCCAAACTCCCCAAAGATTTGGTATCCATATGGTTGTGAAAACAATCACTATGATATATTAACCATTCTTTCTCATGATTCTATTCTCTTCTTTTCATGTGCATGTGTTGGTGGGACTCATTCTCCTTTATAGACGTACTATCACCACTCTCTATATGTTGATCTTTACACAAAAAAAATGACACACTATTTGTATCATATGATTCATATCGTTAAAACTATAACATCATATGTATAGTTTGAAAGGTATATTAAGCGTGAAACTCGTTTTAGATACAAGTCTTTTAAGAAAGAATGCTTTGCATAGATATTAAATCATAATAAAGTAAAATACAATATATGTTTATTAATTGAAAAGGGAAAACCATGTTGAGACTTGAGACATGAAGTGTCAAGTACATCTATTGATGTTGATTTTGTGTTGAATATACATGTCTCCTTTTATAAGGAATTAAGGATTAACAAAAACTTTTCCTTTTATCAAACATAATCAAAAGAGAACACATTATATTTGACTGTCAGCACTCAGCATAACAGGGTAACTGCTAGTCAAACTTGTAACTTTTTTATGGTGCAACAATAAGCAACTAGATAGATCGAATTGATATTTATCAATCAATCAAAGGTTTAATTTCTATGTAACTAACCATTAGAAAAACATAAGAAAACAATATCGATATGAATCTAAAACAAAAGGAAATAAATCAAGTAATAACACATAGGAGATGGCATGTACAAAAAAAGTTGGCCAAACGACTTAACCTTTCAACACGTACACCATCCGATAGCCGAAAACTAACAAAGATTTTAACTTTTGAACCAATTTGTTTTTAATTTTCGTGACTAAATAAATCATATTTTGCATTGTTTTTCCATGCAATTTTTTTTATAAAGCATTGGGCTAACTTATTTAAAGATATAGTAGTATTTATTTGGAGATAATTTAAACTAAGTACATATCAAAGCCAGTGAAATGTTATTTTATGGTAAGATACGAATTGAAAAAGACGACAAGGGTGGTGGGATGCATCATTGCCGAAACACTAAAAAGGGAAGTAGCTAGATTAGGGTAAGGGAAATATAAATTACAAAACCATAAACCCATACTTACACCCTAATTAAATAACACTTGCTATAGTTATATATAAGCTAAGGTTTATCCATATAACGCTTTTTCTCACATGTTTTTCTGTGATTTCTTTATTAATGTTTAGATTCACCTTAGCAGTAAGCTAGCATTATTGTAATTACACATAATTTACTTTATTGATTTGTAGATGGGCTAGTAGGTGAACAAATATGTTCGATAAAACCTCTAACAAACTTGAAAGCTTAGCACGAAATCGATCAAAAAGTTCATAAAAAAGGTCGACACCCTCAAGATCACAAGATAATCGAAAAAAGTAAAAACAATATGCACACAAATATTCCCTAGAACCCCCTTTATTAATAACTAATTAAAGGCTTACATCAAGACAAGAATGATGAATTAAACTAGCAACCCCCCTCATCTCTATTTATAGAGATGAGGGGGTACAATCCCTATGGAATTAGAATTTCATAGTATCTTTGTTTGTCTTGCACACCAAGCAATCGTAATTTAAGTCTAACCCTAACTCTATTTAACTAAGTACATTTAAATCCCTCTACATAAACTAATTATACTTTAACCCACTAAAAATTGCTAATATATTCTTACAAAATATGAAGAACATGACGGTTAGTATGTACCTGTAGTCGCTGTCATTATGTAAAGACTTGACAAGACTACATACCCAGGGAGTGAACGAGATAAATCAATGAATTTTTTATCTCTTAATATACAAGGCCTTTCCAAAAAGGAGTGGGTTAAGGAGTTAATTATGTTCAGAAAATAATGTAAACTTTATGACGTTACAGGAGACAAAGATGGAAACGATAGATCTGTTTACTGTTAAATTGACTCGGGGTAATTATTCTTTTGAGTTTGTTGTTAGTCCTTCGCTAGGTGATTCGGGTGGTATTCTTTACGTTTGGGATCCTAGGTTGTTTGGAAAGAATATGTGACGGTGTCTGACTACTTTGTAGCTCTCAAAAGTGTGTGGTGGTCTATTTTTAATTAGATTGATGATTATTTCGATTTATGCTCCTCAAGAATTGACCATAAAAAAGGATGGTTTGGGATTATTTGTATGGAATGGGGAGGTAGTGATAATAAGGGATTTTAATGAAGTTCGTACAAAAGAAAAACGATTTGGTTCATGTTTTAATGTTCAAGGTGCAACTACATTTAATTCGTTCATATCAAAAGGTGGTTTGGTCGATATCCCATTAGGAGGTTATGAATTCACGTGGACTCATAGTTCAGTAACAAAAATGAGTAACTTGTATCGATTTCTCATTACTAAAGGTTTAATGGAGACATGTCCTAGGACTTCAGCTTTATTCCTAGACCGATATTTATCTGACCACCGTCCTCTACTACTGCTTGAGGTGTGTTTGGACTATGGTCCGGTTCCCTTTCGGTTCTATCATTATTGGTTTGAGGTGGATGGTTTTGACGAGTTGGTGAAGGATATATGGAATGAGTCACATATCACAGATTTTAATCCCATGGTTAGATTGAAAAATAAATTGCAAAATTTAAAAAAGATGATTCAAGTATGGAGAAACGAGCAGCTTGGTAATATCAAAAGACAAAAACAAAATCTTAAAGAAGATTTAGAATCCTGTGATAAGGTGGTTGATGACGTATAGTCCGCATTCTGGTCACGAACCCGACCAATGGACGCTACTACCACTCAAGCCCATCACGAATGGGCTCAAGCCCATCACGAATGGGCTATCACGATAACGTTTTGGGCTTATGAAGGCCCAAACCCGAAGTTATTTATGGTCTTGATATAGGATATCTCTTATTTATGGGATATGTATCAAACGACCGACTTAGGCGGGATACGCCGAAGGGTAAGGAATACGAAACCAACAAGGATTTCGTGTGTATATATAGAGGGCATCTCGGCTCTCATTAGGGTACAACATTATAACCCTAACTCTTCACAAAACCCTAAAACCGATTACTTACTCTCACGCCGGAGGATAATCGTGGGAGACAATCCCACGATAAGTCTAACGGTGTTTTTTGTTCTCTTAGTGCGCAGGTCTCAAGCATTAAGATCCAATTGATACGGGAACCGGAATCCGAACAAGGAACGCCCAACTTTTGTATCAACAAGTGGCGCCATCCGTGGGACCATACACTAAGAACTTTACTAAGAACTAGAATGACAAAGCACGGAAACCCAAACCTGCGGACTCCGCAGGCGAAGAAAACGCATGGTGACCTACAGGGGGATAAGCAGTAAACTGATTCAGCCACTAAGCAGGCCTCTGGAACAACCAGTGCGCCCAAAAACTGAGGATCATACTCAGATCTGGTCTTTACTGCAGTAGAACCGCCCACAAGGATTACCCATGCTACTACAACAACCACTAGCGCAGAAGATCTACAGCGCACTCCTTTCACCATGCCAGAATTAGACCTTACTAAACCGCCAAATGCGCCTATCCGAAACAAGGGTCCTGATTCGGAAACAGACATCCTCGCGCTAGAAGGAGTCACGCCTGAACTAGCGCCAAGTGATTTCGTGTCTCAAAACTATGAAACCTTGGCTGCGCTTATGCGAGAGGAAGCAAAAAAGAGGTCAAGTCAGAGCCTGCAAGCCCGGCTCAACTTCGACCCTGAGCGTGAAGCATTCCCACCGCGCTACCGAAAGGAAAGGCGCGAGAAGGATAGGCGCCGACACCCAGTGTTTAATAGGATCGGAAGGAAAGTTGTGGAGGACGAAGCAGCCGACTTTCAGTATCTGGAGGAACATGATGACGATGGACGGCGCACCAATGTCTACACTAGGCTTGGTAGTCGCAGGATTCACGATAGACTTGGGCGACGGGTCTCCCTAAGCGAAAGCCCTTCAAGCTCGAATTCCGAGGATAGTCGGCGCAAGCGCCGCAAAAGAGTAAGCTCATCCTCAAGTGACTCCTCGGACAACGAGGACGAGGAAACAGGACACTGGAAGTCCAGGAGAAGATCCCGCGACCGGGAAGACGAAGATATGTCTCGTCCCTGACACCGCCAAAAGGTTGACGCATTCACTCGGCGCATCAGTGATTTTTCAGAAGATAAGAGAAGGCACATGCCCGCTAATGTTAAAACTTATGATGGGATAGGTGATCCTGATGACCACCTAAAAATTTTTAAATCAGCAGCAACCATCGAAAATTGGCCACAACCTGTGTGGTGCCACATGTTTAATTCTACTTTAGTAGGGAATGCGCGAAACTGGTTCAGTAAGCTTCCACGTAGAAGCATCGATGGGTTTGAAGAGTTGCGGAAGGCGTTTCGTTTGAACTTTACCCAGAGGAAGAAGTGCGCCAAGAACCCTGTCGAACTCGCTAGGGTAAAACAGCGCCAAGGGGAATCCACAAGCGCTTTTATGGAGCGCTATAAGGACGAATGCATACATGTCAAAGCATGCCCCGAAATACTAAAGATCTCAGGGTTTATGAACGGAATCAATAACCCATAACTTATCAAAAAGTTAAATGATAGGGTTCCCCAAACCTTTGACGAACTTATGAAGCGCACGAGGTCCTTCATCCAAGGAGAAGCCGCCGCTGCGGATAGCAAGAAAGGCTACTCAAACTATAGGTCACAAGAACAGCCAAGGAGACAATCCAATGACCAGAGTAGCAATCGCAACAAACGCTACCGCAGTCAGGGGGGCGGACGAGAGAATGACAAGTATACCCCACTAACGAAGACTCCAAAGGAGATATTTGCGACGGAAGGCGCGAACTTTCCGAGACCCCCACCGATGCGCACCCCAGAAGATCGGCGCGTAGGAACGGATACTGCGAGTATCATGGACAGAAGGGCCACACAACCAATGAGTGTGTCCAATTGCGCCAATTAATTGAGAAGCTAGTAAAAGAAGGCAGATTGGACCATCTAGTTAAGAACATTAAGGATGGGAAAGACAAACAGAAAACCGGGGGCAAGAAAGAAGTACCTAAGGACAAGGCTGACACAATCTACATGATACAATCATGGCAGCGAAAGACTAGGCAAAAGGTCAGCCAGAAATTTTCTCATGGAAGCGAAATCTCTTTTCCCACCTTGGCTGCGGACAACGCAGTGGCGGAACCACTCACCATCGAGATAAATGCGGGGGGTCACGATATCCACCACATGTATGTTGATGGAGGGGCATCAGCAGACATAATGTATGAGCATTATTTCAAGAGATTGCGACCTGAGATACAAAGACAGTTAAGCCCAGCCACGACGTCGTTGACTGGCTTCACAGGAGAAAAGATATGGCCCATGGGGCAACTACGACTACTAGTAATTGTTGGCAATAAGGAACACTCCACGACAGCCTGGATGAATTTTATGGTGATCAGATCTCCTTCGCCATACAATGGCATTATCGGAAGACCAGGAATTTCGGCAATACGCGCAGTACCGTCCACAGCACATGGGATGCTCAAATTCCCGGTAGAAGGCGGCATTGTCACCATCTACAATAAATCTGCGCCACCAAGAGAGTGTAACACGATTACATGTGAGACGACGCACACCCCAGAACAGAGCGCAGCTAAAGTACCAAATCTGAAGGTCGCAATTCATCCTGATTACCCGGAACAAGAAGTATCGATCGGGGGATCGCTGTCTGATAAAGGCAGAGCTGCCGTGTGCGCACTCTTGCAAAAGAATCTAGATATCTTCGTATGGGAACCAAAGCACATGACTGGTGTACCACGCTCGATTGCAGAACACAAGTTGAAAATCCGACAAGGATACTCCCTAGTACGGCAGAAAAAGCGCGGCCAGGCTCCAGAGCGCGCAAAAGCCATTCTAGAGGAAGTACACAAACTTGTTGACGCAGGTATCATGCGAGAGGTCTATTACCATGACTGGCTCTCCAATCCAGTGATGGTCAAGAAGAGTGATGGTAGTTGGCGGATGTGTGTGGATTTCACCAATCTCAACAAAGCATGTCCACAAGACTGCTACCCACTACCAGAGATAGACTGGAAGGTAGAATCTTTATGCGGATACCCCTTTAAATGTTTTTTAGACGCATACAAAGGGTACCACCAAATCCAAATGGCCAAAGTGGACGAGGAAAAAACAGCCTTCCACACAAGCCAAGGTGTCTATTGTTATACAAAGATGCCTTTTGGCCTAAAGAATGCGGGCGCCACCTACCAGCGATTGGTAGATAATGCATTTGAAAAGCAAGTGGGCCGCAATCTAGAGGTCTATGTTGACGACCTTGTCATAAAAAGCCATACCGAAGGCGAATTGGTCCGCGACATTGAAGAAACATTTAGAACACTACGAAAGATCAACATGAAGCTAAATCCTAAGAAATGCACTTTTGGCGCTACAGAAGGCATGTTCCTAGGATACTTGATCGAACCTGATGGCATTAAACCATGCCTAGAAAAAACAGAGGCTGTCATCCAACTCCCTTCACCACGCACATTGAAAGAAGTCCAGTCTCTGAATGGAAAACTAGCCGGGTTAAACAGATTCCTGTCTAAATCAGCAGATAAGTCACTCCCCCTCTTTAAAACACTCAAAAAGTGTACAAAAAAGGGAGACTTTCGTTGGACTACAGAAGCGAAAGAAGCTTTCACACAGCTTAAGCAACATATAGCAGCGCTTCCCAAGCTAGTCGCACCCCGACCAGGGGAGGAGTTAATTGTGTATTTGTCTGCGACTCATGGAGCAGTCAGCGCGGTGCTACTGACAGATAGGAATTCCGTACAAACACCGGTATACTTTGTAAGTAAAGCGCTCAAGAAGACAGAGATTAACTATAGCCCAATGGAAAAGTTGGTCTTGGCATTAGTATTCGCCGCCAAAAGATTGCGCAGATACTTTCAAGCACACCCAATAGCGGTGATCACGGACCAACCAATCAAGCAAGTTATCTCCAAACCCGACGCATCTGGGCGATTACAAAAGTGGAGTGTATTGCTAGGCGAGTATAACATCTCTTATAGACCACGCACTGCGGTTAAGGGGCAAATACTAGCAGACTTCATCATCGAAAAACCAGACACCGATGCTGCACCTCCACTGAGCGAGGTAGAACTACAAGAGCCATGGGTCTTGTTCACGGATGGATCTTCATGCGTGGATGGGTCGGGCGCAGGCCTTATCCTCACCAATCCAGAAGGAATGGAATTCACTTACGCACTGCGCTTTGAATTCACAGCTACGAATAACGAGGCAGAGTATGAAGCCCTAATCGCTGGATTACGCATTGCAACTCGAATGGGTGTACGTAACCTAGAAGCAAATGTGGACTCCCGATTAGTAGCCAACCATGTGTTGGGCGAATATGTGGCTAAAGAGGATAACATGGTTCAATACCTCGACAAGACCAAGTCACTAATCCAAGGTTTTGACAGGTTTACCATTAAACAAGTCCCTAGAGGTGAAAACAAAAAAGCGGATGCGCTAAGCAAGATCGCATCTACAAGCTTTGCGCACCTGTCAAAACAAGTGTTGGTGGAGATCCTAAAAAATAAATCCATCTCGGAGATGGAGATATCCATGGTAATAGAGGAGGAGAATCCTACGTGGATGACCCCTATTGTCGAATTTATAAGCAAAGGCATATTGCCCCATGAGCAGAAGGATGCTCGACGGATACGGCGCACAGCGCAGAGGTTCGAACTTTGAGATGGTATCCTATATCGGCGCTCATTTCTACAACCATGGCTTCGGTGCGTTGGACCTCTTCAGGCAGATTACGTACTCCGAGAGATCTACGCCGGTTCATGCAGTATGCATTCAGGACCACGGTCCGTCATAGCACGAGCCTTGCGGTCAGGATACTACTGGCCCACTATGCATCGCGATGCGCGTGATGTGATAAAGAAATGTAGCGACTGCCAAGTTCATAGACCCATTCCGCGCAGACCACAACAAGAGCTAACGCCTATCACTTCTCCATGGCCATTCTATAAGTGGGGTATCGACATTGCGGGTCCCTTCCCTATTGCAGCGGGGGGACTAAAATTTCTTATTGTGGCAATAGACTACTTCACTAAGTGGATTGAGGCAAAAGCGGTGACGACAATCACAGGTAATCAAGTAAAACGATTCATTTGGGAAAATATTGTATGCCGCTTTGGGTTACCTGGGGAAATCGTTTCGGACAACGGAAAACAATTCCGCGATAACCCGTTCAAAGACTGGTGCGCAGAACTAAATATCACACAACACTTCGCGTCAGTTAAACACCCACAAACCAATGGTTTAGTTGAGCGTGCAAATCGTAGTCTAGGCGAAGGAATTAAAGCGCGCCTGGACAAACACAAAGGAAGATGGGTGGATGAATTGTCGCATGTCTTATGGGCGCACCGAACGACAATCAAAGTTAGCAATGGAGACACTCCCTTTTCTCTTGTCTATGGGACAGAAGCTGTCATACCAGCTGAAATTGGGATGCCAACTATTCGTACCGCGGAAGTTAATGTCGCAACCAATGACGACGAACGACGTATAGACTTGGACCTATTGGAAGAAAGGCGTGAATGCGCAGCTATACGTGAAGCAAAAGCCAAGTCAAAAATGAAGGGATACTACGATGCTAAAGTTCGAAGCACCTCATTCAGACCAGGCGACTTTGTATATCGCGCTAATGATGCAAGCCACGCAGAAGATACAGGTAAACTTGGACCAAAGTGGGAGGGACCCTATGAGGTCGTTGAAGCACTAGGAAAAGGCGCGTACAAGCTGCGTGACATGGATGGCCGTGAGCTACAACGCACATGGAATATTTGCAATCTCAAGAGATGCTATCTTTAGGAAAGGTTACGACCCAACACACGGACACTTCCGAACTTTAGTAAGTGCTCAATAAATATCCGTGTATTTATTTTTTTCATCTAGGCAAATGTCTTTCTTTTTCCAAAAACTTGCAAGTATTAATTAAATGTCGCGGTTTCTAGCTAACTCCGCGACACACTTTACTTTGTTGTTTACATATTATTTATGTCTCAATATTGTTATTATATTATCTTTTGCCTATGATGCGTGGTTTTGCGACCTTACAACAGGTTTTACCTCTCGAGGGATCTCAAGAGGCTTACAACCCCACCAGGCAGTGTACCTGACCGATGTAGTATAGTGTAGTGGTAAGTACGGGGGATTGATCGTTCTCCACAGGGAATAGTGTCGTTAGGATTGAAAAACTACTCTAATAGGTCTAGGGGTGAGAGAAGATTCTTTTTTTATGTTTTTATAATTTTATGAAAGCAAGTAAAATCTCGGGTTTGAAAGAGTGGGCGGAATTAGTTGCTAATCAACTAACCCAAATAACTACGAATGCAAATAAAATAAAATAACTGAAAATGAAAAGGTGGTAAAACTTATGTGGAGAGAAATGTGTTTACATAGATTTCCTTACTCCCTAACTATCTTTTACCGGTTGATTAGTGTGTATTAATTGCGTGGATGACGGGTGTATTCCTTAATACCAATCGTGGGGTGGCGTACGTACTTCCCCAACTCTATAAGTTCCTACTTCACTCCTATGTCGAGCCGGCTAGGAAGCTCCTAACATGGGATCACTAGAATTCGCTCATGCATTAAATACAACCATAAAAACCTTTAGTACGCATTGGTTCATGTTTCTTAAGACGTTCAAACAAGTTACCGAATAGGAAGTTAGCCAGTTTTCTTAAGCCTAACATAGATGAACAATCATACAATACAATTAATAACACACTAATAACCAACAATCAATAGCTAGGTTTCATTAGATCTAAGCAAACACAAGATAAATCTAGCCTAGCATGTTAAACAAAAGACAAGAACAAGATAGAATCAAATAACACATAGACATATTGAATGATTAATTGATAACTTATCTTCAATGTAACATGGAAGATCTCAAGGCAAAAAGCCTTGAAAAAGCTGCTAAAATCGTCTTAGGGTTTCCTCCCAAAAGGTTACACACAAAGTTCCACACTAATGACAAAAAATTGCAAAACTATATATAGAGATTAAGGGCTGACGGCGTCACATTGTAGATCCTGACGCCATCACCTCGCCGCTTTTAGGGTTCCCGGATGGCCTTCCTGACGCCGTCCCTCTTTAGACCTCCAAAATCCGTTCTGGCTTATCATAGCTTGACGCCGTCAGATTAGTGCTTGACGCCGTCCCTCTATAATTTAAACCGTGATGGCCTTCATCACTTTAAAGGGTGACGCCGTCAGATTTTTCATGCAAAATTCTCTGGCTTATCATGAGTAATTTTCACATCCATCACTTTTGCCAAGCCATGACGCCGTCTGGACCAATTCCTGACGCCGTCAAAGGTACTTTCCAGCATAATTTTGAGACTTTGTCGTTTTCTTCACTTTTATGCTCCAAAAACGTCCAAAATGCTTCCTTTTCCAGATTTCTTCTCAAAAGTACCTAAAATGACAAAAGGAACGATTTAGGGCAATATTTGATCAAATAAATACGATTTAGGGCTTAAATGACCCCCTAAAAGCGGTACACTTTTCGCTTCATCAAATACCCTTACACTTGACATTTGCTTGTCCTCAAGCAAATGCGCTTTTATTCTAATCAAAATACAAGTTAGGGGTCATTTAACGCTAATATAAAAGTAATTGCAACAAATAGTCGTTCCACTTTAATCATAATAAGCACGGAGATTACAAACTAGCACCTCACAAGTAGTGTTTAGATACTCACATCTCTCAAGTGTCATCAAAATAAATCTCATAAATGAAAACGGATAATATCTCTCACTACCTGTCATAGCAAATAGATTACCATAGGCTTGGGAAAGGATCAAAAACCTCCTCCACTAGGCGTAAGCACCTAAGATAAACTATCAAAGAGGGCTTTTACATGGGTTATAACGTTAGGTGTAGGGAAAAGGAAAACACGGTTTTGTTGGATAAAGGATATTTTACTGGTGGCGAGTTAAAGATCTTGATTAATTACATGTACTATACAATGTTGCTAAGCCAAGACTCGACTCAATCTTATGCTAAAAACAAAATAACAAAAACATAAAATAAACATAAAATAAAACGGGATGGTAGTCCGTATGTTTTTTTTTTTTCTATTTTTCTTTTTCTCTTTTTTTTTTTTTTTTTTTTTTTTTTTTTTTGCATACACTTTTGCCCTACCATCCAAAATAGTACATCATAGGGGCGTTGCATTCCCCTTACACTTGAACTTTTACATAACTTTACAAATAACTATTCTAATGACTCGAATTAAGATAATTGAAAAACTTGGAGTACTTTTAAAATATTTAGCACATATGGGGGTAATAAATGATGTTCTTCCCCATTACTCCATTACACTAGTACTTTACCCATGAGTCCCAATCGTCCCAAAACAATATGTACAAGGATATGACTCAACTTAGCAACTATGTAATCAATTAGATAATTAACTTGGGGTTTAAACAAATGTTGTCACAATAATGCACTAAAAATGAGTGCATACAAGGTAGGCTAAGGCGATTTAGGTGTACATTTAAGTGGGGTGTAAACAAATTCTTCCTTTAAGTAAAATGCTTAAAGGTCGAAACGAAAAGATAGGCTCTGAGGGGTGTACTAGGGGTATCGTGTACCAAAAATGGGTACAACGCAAAGGGTGTGGGAGAATTACTTGACCAATGTAGCCAAAGTAATTATAACAAAAACACAGGTGTAAAACAATGGGTTAATCCTAATGCCTCTTATCATGTAGTAAATCTAACTACACGAATGTAGTCTCACTTGTGGCCTTGGAATGGTCCTAACGCAAGTTCTAGAATCTAAGTGCTACCGGTACACACATCATAGCATAAATGCTTTTCCTACCAATTCTAGGGGAGAACCTCACATATTTGGGGGTGGAAAATTTTTTAGTGGTACGGTTTTTTGTACTAGTCATATAACTCCTATCAATGAGACGCTCATTAAGATCAAAGTTTCACTCCTAAATGTTGTAAAAAATTTTAAATTTGGCACTAAAATTATCCTAACAGGTATTTATCTCAGTTTTATTACACATCTACTATTAAACAAACAAAAATCAAGCGTAATAGCATTCTCTAATCGTACTTTTACCCCCCCTTACACTTAAGATGAACATTGTCCCCAATGTTCAAATAACAAATGTAAAAGTGAATAAGGTAAAAGAATGAAATCAAATACTCCCCTGATTCGCTCGGTGGATAATGTGGTAACACGGTTAGATCTTCTTCCAAAGTAATGTTGAAGCTCCATGACTAATGCATCGCCAAAAGCTTGATCCAACAAACATTTCCTTGTCCAAAATAACCTGTTAAACCTGAGAAAACAAACACGAAAACCTGCATAACATCGGCGGGATAAACTCTATATATAAGGATATAATGCTTGTGGAATGATAATTTTGCAGATTCCTGGAGATTATAAGTTATAGATTTAATAAAAACTTTTATAAAAACAAAACTTTCAAAAATTTCAGAAAATTCAAATCTGACGCCGTCAGGTTGTAACTCCTGACGCCGTCAGAAATGATCTGACAGAATTCTCATGTTAAGTTTCCGGAAAATTTCTGGAAAAACCTCTACCTTACTTCCTGGAAATCCTGCAAAACATCATTATGACTCGATACTAGCATTTGACTCAAACAAATACGAATATGTGTGTTAATTTATTATTATTATGATTCATGTTCATTTGTGTTCTAATAAACCGATTTGGATTTCCCTTACACTTAACTTTTGCAAAATACCTTTATATGTAGTTAAGACGAAGTTAAAAACAAAATAAAGCATTTTCACAAATTAGTTTTGAACATGAATCAATAATAATAAAATTAAACATGCATACGGAAGCAAATAAAATCAAACAAACAAATAAATAAACACACAAAGCAAATAAAGCTTGGGTTGCCTCCCAAGAAGCGCTTTTCTTTATTAACGAGTCTTGTAGCTAGACTCAAAGTCACGTACATTACGTGATTCCATCATTCATAATGACGTATCCCTGATAGATATAATCCTTGTTATCAGGGTGGTGGTGTCTCAATCGCCCGACATTCACAGTCACTTCACCTCCTCCCTTGCTGGTCAAGCTCACTACCCCATCTTGGTGTAGACTTTTAATTGTGAATGGTCCGTACCACCAGGGACTTGGTTCATCGGTAGGTGCTTTTGTTTCTGAATGCCTTAGGAGTACTGAGTCTCCTTTTGTAAATTCCACGGGGTTATTGGTCTGCTTATCAGCCTCAATATAATCGTCATTTCCGCCCTTACATTCTCTAATCTCACTTTCCTTGTAATTCTTAATCCTTGCCTCCCATGCACGGATTTTCTCTCGAACCTTACCACGGATTATATTGGGGTTCGCCTCCATCTTCTTTTGTAGAGCAACATCTCGTATATGTCGTGGGATCGTTGGGAAGTTTATTGTTTTCTTCCCCTTCTTCATTTGGATGGTACTTTTTTCGTAATTGATTTGTGCCCTAGTGGTCGCGAGAAAGGGTGCCCCAAGGATTATTGGCATATTCATGTCATTTCTTTCAATAATCATGAAGTCGACCGGATACAGGAATCCAGCAACGTTGACCAACACATCTTCCGCAATTCCTAACGGGTACTCATAAGAATGTTTTGCAAAGGAGAGTTTAGTACGGGTGATGGATGGCAGTTCGTCGGTTAACTGGACATAAACGGATAAAGGCATCAAATTTACGTCGGAACCTTGGTCAGCTACCGCATCCAGATACTTGAGTTTTCCAATGCTGCATGGTATTTCGAAGACCCCGTAGAATTCCTGCTTTTCCACTAACTTTTGTCTTATGAGGCACTCATACAATTGCCCTCCGGGTAATGTGTCGGATTCATCATCCGGTTCCATCCTCTTGGACTCCTTGTTGGGTAGATGAGTACTTCGATAGTTTCCCACCCAATCGTTTATGGTTTCCTTGTTTATTTCGTGCTTCAAGTAATGCCTCACTTGTTGTGGCTTTGGTGGTTCTTCCAATTGGCGCTTCTCAATGGGTGCCTCTTTTCCCTTGTCGGAATCGCATGTGTAGGCATTGGGGTTTCCGTCATTAAGTGGGACGAGGTCAATTTTGTTAACTTCCATAGTTATCAACTTCCTTCTTCCATCATTTTCGCCCTCTTGGACGACGGAGACGGCATTAATACATTTAGTGTTGGGAACTTCAACATCTTTTCGCACTAGCACATTTTTAGGAGCTTTTGTATTTGTGTATTCTTTCAAAAGGTTCATCATCTCCGCCATCTTCTCCTCCATTTCCTCCTTTTGTTTGTAGACGGCTTCCTCAAATTTTGCCAACCGTTCGGAGTGTTTTGACATGTATTCTCTCATTCGAGCTTCGAATGTTGGACTAAGTTCCTGAGGTGGTGAGTTGGGTTGAGCGTGCTTATGGAAGGGTTTAGTATTTTCCCTACGGGGTGATTCGGACAATGGTATTTGCTTAACGCTTGAGACCGAGTTAATTGTTGCTTTTTGTGGACTTAAGGGTCTCTTTTGCTTTTCCATAATATATGCAACCCTTTTCTCAAGTTCACTAATGCTTTCCTCAGTGATTTGATTGGCTGTATCGGGCGATGAATATGTCTTGACCGCAGAGCGTACGTCGTGGGAAACTTGCCACAATTCATCATCGTCGGATGCAAGCTCATCAATGATCTCCCATGATTCCTCGGCGCTTTTGTCGCGCAATCTGCCCCCGGCGGCTCGATCGATGGCACGCTTGGTGTGGTAATCAACATGGTCATAGAAGATTTGGATTTGAAGCCAGAGATTTATGCCATGATGAGGGACTTTTTGGAGTAAGTCCTTGAATCGAATCCATGCCCCGTAGAGGGTTTCGCCTCGACGTTGTTCAAACATCAAGATATCCTTCCTTAGCTTGGTAGTTCTTCCTGGTGGGAAAAACTGAGCAAGGAAACGAGTGGTGAGATCATCCTAAGAGGTGATGGATCCTGCGGGTTGACGCTCTAGCCATTGACTAGCTTGGTCCCGCAAAGAGAATTGAAAGAGACGCAGTCGGGTCGTCTCTCGAGTGGCAAAATCAAGGTCTATAGAATCAACGATTTTGAGAAAGTCCTTGAGATGTTGATTAGGATCTTCAGAACGAAGTCCATGGAATGCGCATCCGCTTTGCACCAACCGGATGGTGTCGGATCGCAAGGGAGTGACATTGGCTCCTTGAGTGAGCTCAATGGTGTTTCGATAGCCATGGTGGCTAGGACGGGAGTACTCTCCTAAAGTACGGGCTCTAGGAGGTGGTGGTTGTTGTGGTGGGTTGTTGGGATCGAGGATATTACCACCTTCTATGATGTCGGATGGTAATGGTTACGAACAAAGAAACGAAGAAAAAAGATAGACTAAAGAAAACCTAGAAAAATAAAATAAAAATCTCACTAGAAAGGAATCTAGTGAGTAGACCTATAAAATAAAAATTCAACCTAAACAATAACTATTCCCCAGCAGCGGCGCCAAAAACTTGATGCGTGGTTTTGCGACCTTACAACAGGTTTTACCTCTCGAGGGATCTCAAGAGGCTTACAACCCCACCAGGCAGTGTACCTGACCGATGTAGTATAGTGTAGTGGTAAGTACGGGGGATTGATCGTTCTCCACAGGGAATAGTGTCGTTAGGATTGAAAAACTACTCTAATAGGTCTAGGGGTGAGAGAAGATTCTTTTTTTATGTTTTTATAATTTTATGAAAGCAAGTAAAATCTCGGGTTTGAAAGAGTGGGCGGAATTAGTTGCTAATCAACTAACCCAAATAACTACGAATGCAAATAAAATAAAATAACTGAAAATGAAAAGGTGGTAAAACTTATGTGGAGAGAAATGTGTTTACTTAGATTTCCTTACTCCCTAACTATCTTTTACCGGTTGATTAGTGTGTATTAATTGCGTGGATGACGGGTGTATTCCTTAATACCAATCGTGGGGTGGCGTACGTACTTCCCCAACTCTATAAGCTCCTACTTCACTCCTATGTCGAGCCGGCTAGGAAGCTCCTAACATGGGATCACTAGAATTCGCTCATGCATTAAATACAACCATAAAAACATTTAGTACGCATTGGTTCATGTTTCTTAAGACGTTCAAGCAAGTTACCGAATAGGAAGTTAGCCAGTTTTCTTAAGCCTAACATAGATGAACAATCATCCAATACAATTAATAACACACTAATAACCAACAATCAATAGCTAGGTTTCATTAGATCTAAGCAAACACAAGATAAATCTAGCCTAGCATGTTAAACAAAAGACAAGAACAAGATAGAATCAAACAACACATAGACATATTGAATGATTAATTGATAACTTATCTTCAATGTAACATGGAAGATCTCAAGGCAAAAAGCCTTGAAAAAGCTGCTAAAATCGTCTTATGGTTTCCTCCCAAAAGGTTACACACAAAGTTCCACACTAATGACAAAAAATTGCAAAACTATATATAGAGATTAAGGGCTGACGGCGTCACATTGTAGATCCTGACGCCGTCACCTCGCCGCTTTTAGGGTTCCCGGATGGCCTTCCTGACGCCGTCCCTCTTTAGACCTCCAAAATCCGTTCTGGCTTATCATAGCTTGACGCCGTCAGATTAGGGCTTGACGCCGTCCCTCTTTAATTTAAACCGTGATGGCCTTCATCACTTTAAAGGGTGACGCCGTCAGATTTTTCATGCAAAATTCTCTGGCTTATCATGAGTAATTTTCACATCCATCACTTTTGCCAAGCCATGACGCCGTCTGGACCAATTCCTGACGCCGTCAAAGGTACTTTCCAGCATAATTTTGAGACTTTGTCGTTTTCTTCACTTTTATGCTCCAAAAACGTCCAAAATGCTTCCTTTTCCAGATTTCTTCTCAAAAGTACCTAAAATGACAAAAGGAACGATTTAGGGCAATATTTGATCAAATAAATACGATTTAGGGCTTAAATGACCCCCTAAAAGCGGTACACTTTTCGCTTCATCAGCCTACATGGCGTGCATGCACTTATTAAAACCCACGATGGTAAAAGGATGAGTAAACCTACTAAATAACTCGTTGAGTAAGAGGGTTGCAAACCCATCAACATCGGATCACGCATCCTTGTTAAACACCTTACTCTCAAGACGTTGGAGTAAGTTCATTGTGCATCCCACGACGGATACACAACAATGCACACTGTGCGCGTTTAACAAATTAGGAGTTAAGACTCTTAACCCCTTGATATATATTCGAGCTTGACAATAAGTCATGAATTTCATACACGATTATATTATAAGTGATTATAGATTCCTGTAATCTTTTTTAAGTATGTTTATATAACGGTTTGATTCTTAGACATAACATAGACGTCTTGTACGTAAAGACAGATAGCTAAGTACAAACATCATAACCACAATCACATACAATATGCGTACAATCGCACTTTCGAAATATCATTTTATTATGGACTACGAGTTCATACAAAGTATATATTTAACATGCACATGTGCAACAAAATGTTAACCTATTACAAAAAAAATCACCAAGTCAACACAATCTAAAGGCTATGGGAGCGTCTAAGCTCTGAACTACTCACATGATACGCAGCACTCCCAGCATCCTCAAGCTTCTTTAGGAGATCACCATCCTTAGGCGACACTGTCGGTACGCTAACAGATACTCCATCAGATCTTGGAAGATGCGCAGCCCCAACACCACAACGGATGGCCTTCCCCTTCACACCTTGCTTCTTCGCAAGCCTCATGGCATGGGCTTCTAAGGATTCCTTCAGCGGGATTTCCTTCTCGAGGGCAAAAGGATTTAAGATGTTGCGAGGACGAGCAAAGATAGGTACCTGCAGCTGTGACACCTCTGGCTTAAGAAAGTAATCAGGTTGTTCCTCTGCGCCATCCGCTGCGTGCCTAGCTAAGGTTAACCCCTCCATAATAACACCTATGGGGTAATCTTGATCGCGCTCCAGTTGAGCAATATGAGGAAGATCTAACAGCTTCATCTTCTCCATAGCAGCGACAAGCTCATCATAGGCATCAGCATTATAACCCGGTACTTGTGCGGCAGGCACTGTCAACAACTTGCTCTCCGAAAGCTCCTCTATAGCCTGCGCCTTGCCACGTGCCAGCGCACGCTCAACAACATCCCCAAATGCCTCCCTCACCTCTTGCGACTCCAGCGTACTCATAGCATCAAGGCGCAAACCATGGCTGATAAGCCATCTGCGCTCAGCAATCGAAGATACCAGGTGGGGGTACAGCTCTTCATCATACTCAATACTGAGTTTGCGCAGTTTACTTTCTTGCTTCTCCAACGACCCCTCCACAGCTTTACGAAAGTCATCCAATCTAGAGAAGTGAGTGGCCTTGTTAAGCTCCATGTACTTCATGACCCAAAGACAAGTGGCCTTATACTTTGTGAACTCAGTACGCTCTTGGCCCACTTGAGCAAGTAATGACATCTTTTCTTCAGCAAGCTTCTGGGCATACGCATCTGTTGCCCTTACCTTAGCCTGCGCATTAGCCAACTGCGCCTTCAGAAGCGCAATCTCCTCATCTTTCTGCACACAGCGGCTACCTTCACCAGCATACCTTGATTGTAGTTGTGCAACTAAGGAAGCCTGGTGCACAGCGGCCAAACCTAGCTCCTCTATCAGTTGGTCCGTTGGCACATCCTCAAATGCCTTCGGCTCAGGCTCTTGGCTCTTCTGCGCAACATCATCAGTATGTGAGGGACTCGCCTTGGGTGGCGAACTCCCAACACGCGCAGCATCATCACCAGCAGCTTCAACACTACACGCAAATAACAAAGTTACTCTATATTATCAACGCGGAATAAAGAACTGAAGATCTAAAGATACAAGTCTCATTACTTACTTGGGGGGAGGAGATTTAGTTGACGACGCATCCTCTTCTGATGATGATTGCCCGCCAGAGATAAGATGGCGCCTTCTTTTAGATGTACCAGCGCCATCATCACCTGAAGCTTTCTTGCGCTTCACCCCTTGGCTAGCCTCCTCGGGCCCACTTACAGACATGGCAATCCCCTCACTCTCTGACGAGTCTGTGCGTGACAGCTCTTCCACAGGGACTTGTGCCCCAGGAGCTGGAAAACTGCGAAGGGGAGTCGCCTCTAAAACAACTGGGGGTGTATCCTCTGGTTCCTCCTGTACGATCTCCATAGTGCGCCCCGCAGTAGCCTCCAAAACTGGCTCCTCACCTTCTCTCAAAGGGCGCACTCCTACGGTCACCTGTTTGGGTCTCGCCAAGCGCACCACGCTGAATAGATCCATCTCTGCGCAACAAACAACAAACAAACAAAGATGGTTACAAAAGCTATAATAGTGAAGAGCGCTTACACTACTGAGCGAAGGAGAAGAAAGGACAAGCACCCACCCCGGTTATTCTCATCCAAAAAAGTAGGCACCTCGTCAGGAGTTCCGAAGTAGTTGCGACTAATCCCCATATGCACTAAAAACTCTTCTGGATAAGCGTTGATAGGGAGGCGATTGGCATTTATCGTTTCCGCATCCTCTACGCTATACGTTCCGGGGAGGGGGCGCTCATCCTTCGGTAATGACTCTTGGGTATAGAATTCAAAAATCCATGGAAAAAATGCATCATCAACCCAAAAGAACTTCTCCCTCCAATTCCTAAGTGCGTCTAACTTTTCCGTATAGCACTGTAGCCGCCCTGCGCGCTTGGAAAAGGACAACCACCCGTTTGACCACGACGTGTGATAAAACGCGTGGAATAGATGGATTGTGGGGTCAATCGCCAACAAGCGACAATTTACTTCAAAATTTGTTATTTTCGCTGCACCTATACAGTGCAGTTGGGAAATATGGAGACGATAGTGGTTTAACACATCGCACAAGAATAGGGAAATGGGCACACGTTGGTTAGCGAATTCGAAGAAGCGTGTGTAAACTCCTACTTTCCCTTCCGGGAAGTTCGCTATGGACGCAGTCGCCACCGGAACCACCGGGTGCAATGCGATAGGGATATAATAATCCGAGGTGAACTGACGAAGTTCGTCCTCAGATATATCGGATGTAAAGTCAGATACTTGAAGAACTATGGTTAGAATTTAATGGATTCTGAAGCGCACGCGCTATTACCTTATGAGTTGTTGATTTCTTGTTCGCTGTTTAGAGTTTTTAACAATGGCGGCAATGGACGTTTTTACTGTGATAAGCACAGTGAAATGGAGATGACACTTTATATAGGGTTACAAGATCTCATGGATGATTGACATGTGTCACCCACTTGCTCTAATCGTGTGGCTGAGAGGCCAAAAGGTGAAGCACTTTTTCACCCACCCCTCACGATTTACGAAGAAAATACGGATGTACTTGGACTAGATTCATCGTATTGCTTTTTAGGCGGGAAACACTTGAAACTTCTCCGCTACGCATTCCGGAATACTTTTTTGCTACATTTGTTAGTCTAGCATCCGCAGTAGGTACACTGCGCATACTAGACTGGGGGGACATGATGACGTATAGTCCGCATTCGGGTCACGAACCCGACCAATGGACGCTACTACCACTCAAGCCCATCACGAATGGGCTCAAGCCCATCACGAATGGGCTATCACGATAACGTTTTGGGCTTACGAAGGCCCAAACCCGAAGTTATTTATGGTCTTGATATAGGATATCTCTTATTTATGGGATATGTATCAAACGACCGACTTAGGCGGGATACGCCGAAGGGTAAGGAACACGAAACCAACAAGGATTTCGTGTGTATATATAGAGGGCATCTCGGCTCTCATTAGGGTACGACATTAAAACCCTAACTCTTCACAAAACCCTAAAACCGATTACTTACTCTCACGCCGGAGGATAATCGTGGGAGACAATCCCACGATAAGTCTAACGGTGTTTTTTGTTCTCTTAGTGCGCAGGTCTCAAGCATTAAGATCCAATTGATACGGGAACCGGAATCCGAACAAGGAACGCCCAACTTTTGTATCAACAGTGATAGAGCAAGGAAATGTTGATTCTAAGATAATGTCTAGACGTACACATGTTATGAAGCATTTACAGGAATTAGAGGCTAAGGAGAATATGGAGCTTACCCAAAAAGCAAAAATCAAATAGTACATAGAAGGTGATGAAAATAGTAAGTATTTTTATGGTATTCCAAACAAAAAACGAAACCAACTTGCAATTCGAGGAATTCTTGTAGATGGCTATTGGATTGATTATCCGATAAAGGTAAAAAAAGAATTCTTAACGCACTTTTTGGATAGATTAGCTAGTCCTTTTAGTTCTCGGTTATTGTTAGATGACAATTTTCTGAATCATTTGACGTTAGAAAAAATTAATTGAACTGGAGAGTAACATCTCAATGAGGAAATAAAACGTGTTGTATGGGACTGTGGGACGGATAAGTCACCTGGACTCGATGGATTTACGTTTGGTTTCTATCGTTTTATAGCTTTGAAACCTAAATTACAAGGTGCTAAAATGATAAAGGATTTTTGTCATATAAGTTTAATTGAAAGTATATATAAAGTTATAGCTAAGATCTTAGCTAATCATTTATGTTATGTACATGGATGGACCTACATTGGTGCCGGGTGTGGCACGGGCTACACCCTTTTTTTGGTCACGAAGTGTAAATTTTTCCAAAAACTGTCATTTCTTCGTATGTGCAACACCCGATTTTTTTTGCTACTTTCGTTTTTTATCTTGCAACTTTAGTTAGTCGTGCATCTTTTATTTAGCCTAAAATATAATTGTAGATAAATAAATAGCCCACTAGCTCAGTAAACCCAAATTAATTAATCTAATCTATATATAAAATAAAAGAAGGTTTATTTGAATTTCTGCCATGTCATTAAAGCCATGCAGGCACTAAAAGCCACCTCACAAAAGCCACGTCATATATACAATTGATTGCTCCAACCATTTTGAACGAGATATGTCTTTGACTTTCAACCTTTGTAACACCCCAACCCGACAAGGGTAAAGATGTCACAATAATGGTTTCATATCAGATCAAACAAAGCATACACTTAAAGTAATACAAGAATTCAAAGGTTACAAACGAAATACTGAAAAACTACAAGGTTACAAATGAAACTTCCGATAAGTACAAATTCTAAGATATAATAACTTTAATCATCTCTAATCCCGAATAGCTATCAATCTTCTAAGTCCAAGGTACTCTCCACTCATTTCCAGCTTCCTACTAAAACCTGCCGCAGGAAAAGAAATGCGGCTGAGCTACGAGAGCTCAGTGAATAGATATAACGATAACAAAGCAGTAATAGAGAAAGTGCAAAGTAAATGATATAAAAGTCATGCAGATATAATAAGATTCGAGGGATGATAAATGGATAAGAATAAGAGAAAAGAAAAAGGTTATAAGGTAAGGATAACGGGACAGTAATCCACCACGAGCCCAAAACAAAACAAATCATATCATCTCAAATATAACCAAATGGAGTAGCTAGCTCCCAGATATGTGAAAGACGTGTATTGCACACACCATCAGTCACCAGATATACAATAATCAATAACAGAAACAGATCAAATCTAGAATGCATCCATACGCCCCTGCAGACAAGTCATAATCATAATGGCCATAACAGATAACAAATAAGGGACGGAACAGGTCATCACTCTCCTGCCCTAGAGTCATGTCAAAGGTGCATCAATGACATGGACATGAAACCCTCATGCCTAGTGATTGGCTCGGATATCAGACTGTAGGTCAAAGGTCAGATGTACTATCAAAATAATCAAAAAGTCATATCTTAAGGGTACATGGCAAAAAGGTTCATGTCAAACAGTTCAGAAATAAATGTCAAAGGTTCAAATCAAAGTTTATCCGATTAAGTTTTATAACAAGTTTAAGTTCAGATCAAAAGGACTATATCAAATGGTTCAGAATTAAAAGTTCGTAGCAAAAGTTCATTTTAGAAGTTTCTGTCAAAAGTTCATTTAAAGCAATCCTTTAATAATGGTTTTCAATAAAATGATCTTTCAAAGTAGTTTTATAAAGGCAGTCTTTTATGATAGTTTTCATAAATGTTACTGGAATTTCATATAGAAATCGTATTGTATCATACCCATAAACATCCTTTTTAAAACAAATGATTTTTCTCAAAACATTTCCAAGTCTTAATTAAAAAGGTTTTCACATAACAGATTTTTATATCAGAGGTCGTAACAAAAGGGAATTATGAAAAAGGTTCAAGGCAAAGAGGACATCAACTCAGAAGTAAAACAGGTCAGAACATGAGAGAGATCATAGAAGGCTCACAAAACAAAGAGATCACATGAAAGGTTCACAAACAGAAGGGAACATAGCAATGGTATAGGGAATCCTAATATGGAACAAGATTAAATCAGAAGGAAGGGAGAGAAAACACCCTTACTGAAAAAGGGCAGAATATCTGTACCTTATACCGCAAGTGAAAACATAACAGAAAATACAAAGGTCGGAAGCAAACTCCATCTTCGGCGAATCTACACGAATTCACGACTGTCTTATTAAAAGCTTATTTAATTCAGATTACTTATTTTAGTCGGCTTTCCATTTTTTAGTAACTTTCCTTTTCAGGTAACTTTCCAAAAATAGCAACTTTCCATATTTAGTAACTTTCTATTTTTAGCAGGTTTCCTTAATTAGCAGGTTTCCATAATTAGGGTTTTAAATATAAATATACCAAAGTTAAAGGTTTAAACTGAAAATATCACAAGTTACTCATTTTAAATCATGAGTTATCCAGAATTAGACTTTTAACCCTTTAGGTTTAACAATTTACAATTTATACCCCTTTAGTTAATTAAATTACAAATTAAACCCTATATTTACATAAATCACAATTTAACCCTTACCATATTTATATTTACACATCAAGCCCTTACTTTTACAACATTTCAGAATATACCTCTTAATTTAACATATGGTACGATTTACCCTTCAAGTTTCATAATTTACAAAATTAGTCCCTTGAATTTACAAAACTTATAATTCGAAACATAAATTATTAATAATTACATATTAAGCCCTTAAATATTCAAAATTACACATTACACCCTTTATATCATTATTTACACCGAATAACCTTAAGTTTCCAGAATTTACACTTTTAGTCCCTCTATTTAATTAATTTACAAATCGAATTACAATTTATATAATTTACCAATTAAACCTTTTAGTTACAAATTTTACATATAGCACCCTCATCTTATATTTTCTACGACATACCCCTGGTCCAAAATAATTTACAAAAATAACCCCCATGTTTATAAAATTACAAAACACACCCTACACTTTTTATTTTCCAATCGGTAGAATATTAACCCATATAAACCCTAACCCTAAATTCTTCAATCATTACCAATCATCATTATAACCTTAAAATACATTTAATATATCAATTACATCATCAAGATTCAAAACCCTAGTTCATACAATTTATAATTTGTTTTTATTTCTTTTTCCTTTAGATCCGGTTTCAAGATAAATTAACCAAGAGAGATCTAGGCTTCGAAAAATACAAAGATCATTTTTCTAGTGTTATATGACATGTATAAGATCAGAATAAAATATGTACATGATCTGAAAAATTCGCATGATAGATCTAGGGTTTATTTTACGTTTTTGATATATAGATTTACTTTAATTAATCAAGCATGCATGGTAATGTTTCAAACATTTAAACATGATGAAAATGAGTAAAAGGGATGATATAGATACCCTCTTTCAAGATTCGAACCAAGGATGAACAAGAATGAATTTTATTCTTGTCGGCTAGAACAAATCGACACAAGAAAACTCCCACGAGCACTTCTAGCGATCCAACAGCCTTGAAACTATTTTTCCCACCTTCTTTGCACTTGAAAGAACCCACGAAAAATATTCAATAGCCTCCAGAAATTCGTATGGTTTATAGAGGAGTTTTTGGTGTTGTTTTAGGTTTAAAGAATGAATAAAATGGGAAAATGTATAAAACCGTGTAATTGGAGGAGGGGAGGGCATGATTTTCGGCCTAGGAGTGATTGTGAGATATAATTCCTGATTTGCAAGAGTTTCCCTATTTAGTTTCATGGTTATCCCTTTATTTTATACATTATAAATATGAAACAAATAATTAAACATATGTATTTATATATTTCGGCCCATATTGCAATTTTGTGTGTGACAAGTAATTTTTGGACATTGTAAAATACTAAAATGTTGTAGCAAAATTATCTTACTTCATATGTTGTTAATTTCCAAGAGTTTGGGATTTATTTGATGCTTTATGTACTTATTAATCAAATTTTAAAGTCACGGGGGCATTTTGGTTATTTTGCATGTTTAGAAATTTCGGGTATTACAACTTCTTCCCCTCTACAAGAAAAATTTCGTCCTCGAAATTTGAAGTCGTAAAGTTAGACGAAGTCGTAGCAAATCGCAAAAGATCGTCACAACATACTCACGCCCGGGGAGGTTCTTCCAAAAGGGATCTTCAGACCAAATAGTTTCTCATGACTCAAATCAAAACAAGATGGGTTCAAATTTATCAGAAGGAGGCAAATTAGATTGATTTTAACCAAAAGGTCCATGCAACATAAAATGGACGATAGGTGAATCTCCTGGAAAGCTCATATGGAGGACGAACAAGATTTCAAATCAAATTGACTGTATCAACAGTAGAGGGCTCTACAAAGAGTTCAATATTTATAATTGAGGTCAACAGAATGCAAAACGGGAGTTTAAACTCATCCAGATATCTAAAGAACGAAAGTAGGGTATACGCATAAATAGAATGAACCTACAGTCTCACTAATCACGGATAAACCAACGGAGATCAATTTCTAAACTTCTTAGGTACTCCCCGAAATATCCTATGCCCACAACAAGTGCACGTTATATGGTGTAAGTATTATCACGTTGGCCAGACGTCATAATACTGGCATCATATAAATATGCCCTCATGATGGTCATACTTTATCTCAGGTCGTGAACAAAATATCCTATCTTAATCCACCAAATCTTTCTACAGCCTCAGAGGTCATTAAAATCAAACACCCTAACTAAGAGAAGAACGAACTACTCGAAAGGGTTAGCGGAAAAGATCTAGTATGTCTATCAGAATTGAATACGTCGCTAATAGCGCCAATCCTTCATCACTCACTAGAATCAACTCAGGCAATATCAGTGGTTACTTCAAAATTCTCATAACAAACCATCATCCAACATGCGCAAAATCTACACAAACGGGATTACTAGCATGGAACCTAAGTCATTCAAAGGATCTTATTATCAGGTAACGGAAATTTAAGTAGGTCAAGAGGAAATGAATTTCGTCATCCATAGCTTCATCCTTCACAGAATCAAGTCTTCCAAACACAACGTTCGCTTCAGAAATATCATACCTTCAATACATGCTTCCAATTCCAAGTAGTCTGTCTACGTCTATTCATATGATCACAGAGTGGAAAGGAAAATATAATCTTGAGTCTGGTCCCTCAAGCCTTCGACACTTCTTCATGGAACTGTGGTGTAGTAACGTGAATCTCTGTCATGGTCACTGTGCATCTTCCATTCGCGAGTCTGCTTCTGCTCTCAATTCATCCTAGTACAACTAAAATGAATAGAGAAGCAAGACTGCGTGTCTTTGACAGGTCTTCTAGCCCAGTTCGCAATTTGCCAACTCACTGTTGTCATCACCGGATACGTGGTAGTGTTGTCTGCTACAATTACTGGACGCCAATCAAATCTACTATTCCAGAATAAGGGTCATTTTATTTAATACGAAAATGATCTACGTGTTCCTCGTTCGTCTCAGAGCACAAACACACCGTCATACTATGACAGTTGTCCGATTACTCACGAAAAACATGATTTTATTAGCCAATACAATTGGCATTATTTAAAACTCATAATGGTCACAACGAGTACGAAAACAGCTTCATGAATCGTTTCAGGAAAACTTCATATCTACTTCACATCACCTGTCTTCCTCTTCTCAAATAAAATTGTAATGCTTCACGGAGGTTACTCTCAGTTAGTCAACTTTCTTCTTGGAAGTACTTGTGGTTGCTTCTTCCGTCCTTCAAACATTAAATGAGGCCGTCTGATACAGAGTTTCAAAGATAGGACGAATCAATCATTGACGCGCGGAAATGAAAAATGATTTCGGGTAGTGATACGGTTAGGTTTACGATAATAGATACGCTGACGCAAAATTTTCTCTTTCTTCTTCATGAACTAGTAGGGGTATTCAAAAGGAAACACTGAGGTGAATAAAATCACATTCCATCAGCTTCTTCATTCTCTCAACTTCTATAGCATCATGGTTCGTCAACTGAGGTCAGTTCAAAGTCAATTCTACTACACCAAAAATTTGTACAACAAAACTTCCGATGCCAAAGCTTCTAAGGGTGGACACTAATAAGTGTCAAGAGAATTTGACAATCAAATGAGATCAAGGTAAATGTTTCCATAGCAGCGTTAAGCTTAACAGATTCGAGCGGTTAAAAGGTTATCATAACAAAAGTAGGATGAAAATAGATTTCTGAAGTCACATATCATGTACAGAAATCCCTGGCAGCTTATGAGGGCCAGCCAATCCATAAATTAAAGACCTCAAAATCGAATATATCAAAAGTAAACGGATTCGTAGGATGATTACGGTCGTCAAGACAGATGGTTAGTTTATATATCAAGGTTGAGTACATGGTTCAATATAGTGTTGAGATAGATAAATGAACAGTTCAAGGTGATGGAAATTTTGTTTAGCTATTTAGCATAAGTGGCAGGTAGGTTGTGAATCATCGGTAATACAAACATCGTATAACTGTCAAAAGTGAGGCGTAAGGAATATCAGTTATCAGCATCATCATGCTCAGTTGACAATTTAATATCGAGACAAAATTATCGTCATATCCTTCTAAAGGAGGCTAGTTGGCGGCAAGATTCATTATTCAAAGGGAGGGAATAAATTTCTTATATCCATGGTTAATAATCACCAGAGTCCTCATAGGAGTAGTAATGGATTTCGCAAGACGGAGTAGTATCAGATGATACATTTATATCCAGCACTGGAAATGAATTAATAAGGTGTGTCAAACAAATTGGGTTAAGTGACCTTTGGGATGGTCGGAGAGGTATCAAACTGTTTGTCAAACAGTTCGGAAGTGAAGATCACAATCAGGTAGTGGAACACTCCCAGAAGATATACTTAAGCAACTCACTTCCTGGTCTTCAGTTGCTGCCTTTCCTGGTTGCTCAAATCAACTGGTATGATCCGAAAGACATCTTCGCTTGGCGGCTAGACAATCTCTCGGTATCATGTCAAATCCTACTTCCTATTCCGGTGGAAAAACTTGGGGGTTCAACCCGGAATCATATTCGAAAAACTCAGGGTGCCAATTAATTTTCAAGGTAAGGTTTATTCATTGGTGTACGAAATGGTTTCTAGGAAAACTTCATAACCGCGAAAGTAACACACTAGTCTCCAGGGTAATAGTGATAGCAAGGAGTTTAACAATCGGTAATTATGGTAGGAAGTTCAAAATTGTTTCAAACGCCAAAGGATAGTTGTCAATATTTTGAATGTTCACTCAACCAATCCCTTATTAGAATAAAATCAAGGTTGACTATCCAAAGAAGGACGGGTCAACAAAGCAAATCTTATCGTTCAAAATGAGAGGGAAACATTTTATACTCGTGGTTAACACCACAAGGCTTCTCATAGGAACGGAGATGGGTAAGACGAAATCAAATAGCGTCGGAAGATTCATAGATGCTTATCAAAAGCAAGAGACAAATAATAAAATGTATCAAGTTTGTCGGAGTCGGAATCTGAAGACAAGGATCAAATAGTGCCAGGCAATTACTATGCAATTCTCAATGCTTTCAAGATTTATTTAGGTTTCAAATCTTAGGTGGTGCAAAGCGTAAGCTTTCAATTTCCAAAAGTGATCTCAACAAGCTTTAACCAAAAGCAAGGCACAAATCAAAGTAATGCGGAATCAATGCTACTTAAACAAATGCCTTATAGTCTACCCATTCCTCACCGGTCAAAACTTAAAGTTCCTATAGGGAAATCCTAAAGCAATTTCTTACAGGTTGATGCGCGTGTGCGTATGCTCTAATTTATACCCACGGTATGTCGTTGTGGTTTTAGCAGTATTCAAGTTTTAAATTTATATTTAGCCGACTTATCAATAACACACACACTTTAACGAGCAGTGTACCCGGTCAGTATGAATATAATGGTAAGTAGAGTGTCGATCACTAAGAGTGGAACGTATTATCTAGTTATCCTAATCAGTATTTTAATATCTTAAGTTAGCTATACAACCTAATCTAACGCAAGGGGGTTCAGCCTGAGAGACTGGCACGGTTTGGTTGCAATTAAATAATAAATTAAACTAATAGGCACGAATCAGCGAGTAGCACACACGTACACAGATAAATACTTGAGACAATAAGAAGGCCTGTCCTGATAGTTAAGTAGCTTGTCACTTGTTTTATTGCTAGTTTTATATGAAGTGTATAGTTCGATGCAACGCACCGAGATTAAGTCATTTCTCGTTGGCTCTAATCTTATCGGCGAGTAAACCCTTAATGATTACTTATGACTATCCTATTTATCTTTCTTCCTACTTTTCTGCAGACGATAGAATGCATAGGCGATCTAATAAATAGGCGAGGGCAGAGGCATGGCGACCCGATCAACGCTCAGCTAGACACAGAGGTTATCAATGCACTAATAAAAGTCACCAAAGACATCAACATATAAACTTTAATTAATGGGAAAGCAGTTTTAAGGGAGTGCAACCTTTCCGTTGTCACATTACACAAGCCACCAATCCTGATGAATTAAAGTTTACTAACACAATAAAACAAAACTACTTAATGAATTGAATACATGCAGGACCTTCTTACAGCTCTTGTATCTTCGTTCAAGGTGTGTCTTGTGCTGCTACTTCGACTGAATTCGGCCTTAGGTTTCTGTGGTCTTCGGTTTTCTAAAACTAAGGTTCTTGAAATTCGTCTGGTCTTGGGGTATTTATAGTTTCTGTCTGAGGGTAAGATGCGGCGCATCTAATAAGTAGATGCGGCGCATTGACTTAACTTCGCGTGGGGTCCAAGATTAATATATTCAGGAATATTCGTACACCGCCAGAAGATGCGGCGTAACTCCATTCTTAGATGCGGCGCATGTCCTTTGCCGTCTTAGATAATATCTTGTGAAATCTTGATAGTGATGCGCCGTATGTAATAAGTAAGATGCGGCGTATCTGGAGCAGAATGGTCTTGATCTTGTACGTTTCAGTAGAATCTTAACTTCTTGCTTGTTTTGCTCCATAATTAGTCCAAAATCGCCAAGTTTCACATAATACTTGTTTTTATCTGAGAATTGCAAAAGTAAACATTAACGTATCAATTCTCACAGATAATATAATAAAACAAGTCAAATAAATAGGATAAATGATGGTAATAAAATATACTTATTTGAGTTCATCAAATATCCCCCCACTTGAACTTTACTTGTCCCCAAGTAAACCTTAGAATTAATCTTATGAAAATGTATCCTAAAAGATATTAGGATTTATTTTTATATTTAAGCATGTATTCGTTTTATCATAATCACACAACCAAACACTTAACGAATTAGAAGTAAAATAAAATAATTTGATAAAAGCAAATCTAATCGTTTAACTGTCCAGTCGTGATGAATATTCTATCATAAGCTTGGCAAGTATACACATCTCCCCCACTAAAGCCAAGGAATAACAAGTCTAAAGCGGTAAAAAGGGTTTGTAGGCTTAAGGGTTAATTATTCTCCTTAATCTCTATCGATCTCAAATTCCATAAAATGCGACAAAATCACAAATACATGATCGAATCCACGAACACGATACTTGCAATTGCTCAAATCCTTAACTCGAATAGGCTAAAGATAGGACCAAGTAATCTTCACCAATAATAATATATCAAAAAGGGCGACAAAATCATAAATACATAGCCGAATCCACGACTACGATACTTAAGATTGCTCAAATCCCTAATCTCAATAAATCAAAGGTTTGGATAAAGAATAATATAGGGTATGGATAATATTTGGGATATAAATTGGTGTAAAATGAAAAATAAACAAAACAGATAAATTAAAATCCTAAGTGTGGTTAATCACTATCCCAACCATCCCATGAATAAGACTCATATCATAGAATAACTCACGCTTTAACACTTGAAACACACGCTTTAGGTAGACACGAATTATACTCAACAAGATCTCAATCAAAGAATAACCTTTAGTTGGCGTTCCCATAACGTCCAACTCCCATTCAATCCATAGATATGATATAAAACAACTAGTGGTGATATCGACCACTTAATACAAAACTTTACATAAGTTGGTTAAAACAAACATCCAACTCTTCCTTTTTTTTTTTTTTTTTTTTTTTTTTTTTTTTTTTTTTTTCCTTTAAACATAAACATAGATGTGTAAAATTTCACAACTTTTCTATCACTTTCTTTCCGGATAATTTTTCCATACTTTTCATACTTTCAGAAATAACGGTAATAGTGAAAGTAGTAAACACACGAAAAATAAACTCAAAGATATACAATATTTACTTTCACTCCAATTGCATTGTGCAATTTTCCGACCTAACCATAGATAATGAATTACGCACGCGAACACAAGTAATGTAAGGAAACACACTTTGCCTAAAGCAATTAACCAACCACGGATTTTAATCTACAGGGTAGGCTAAGGTGTAAGGGTGTAACGATACATTATAACAAAGGTGTAAGAAACGAAAGGAATGGCTCTGAGTGTTTTTCTAGGGGTATCTTACTCTAAAAGTGAGAGTAACAAAAGGGTTTATACGGGGGTTAACTAACCAGTGTAGTTAGCTAATAACACATAACATATAAAGGCTATTTGGGTGTAATCCTAGAAATTTACCAATTTAGACAAGTCATTCCAATTATATAAATAATACTTATTATGGTGGTCTCGAATAGTATACAAGCCAAGTTCTAAAGTTTACAAATCACCGGCACACTCATAGATTTGTGAATTTTTGAAAAATCACAAATTTTGAAAATAACGTTATGTGTGCAGCTATGCAACTTAGATCTCAAACAAAAACATGCTAAAAATTTTAAATTTTGATATATTAAGCACATTTTAAGCATAATTTTTGAAAAAGTTTAGGACAAGTAAGTGTTCTAATTCTCCAATCCCCCCACTTAAGTTAAACAACGTCCTCGTTGTTTGTATCAAAGATTAAAAACTGGAAAATAAAAGAATTAGAACAGAAAAACTCCCCTGAGATTTGCTCAGTATGATCCTCCATTATTTGTATAAGAGCAAAAATCATCTTTCTTGTGGATGAGAACTTTTAAGCTTCATAATTGATGTATCCACAGGAAATGCAGGAATCTATAATACCACCAAGACTTTAACACACACTAAGTTAAGAAAGTTCAAACTTGCATAATACATTAGTAGTTAGTAAAAATAAAAATGTAAAAATTAAAATGAAAATCATCAGGTCAGTCGATGCGCCGTATCTTATGGAAGAAGATACGCCGTATCGAGCCTGGAATAAATACGAATCAGAATAGAAGATGCGTCGCATCCTTAACCAGGGATGCGCCGCATTAAAATAAACTGATAAAAAGTTTTAAAGTCGAAAATAAAAAATGCGGAAAATAAAGTAAGATATGACCAGTGCAGGAGATGCGTCGCATCTAGGGATTGAGATGCGCCGTATCCTCTGCGGGCCTGACTGACTCGACACAGAACAGAATAGTAAAAATTTTCCGGGTTGTCTCCCGGTCAGCACTTGTCTTTATTCCAGAGTCTTCAAGTTAGACTCACGTTCAGCTCCTTAATATCGATCATTGAAGGAATCGGAAGCATCGCGCTCCCTCATCGCCAATTCAGTAATATTGAACATTCCTTGCTCGTCCTTAATTTCCACGCCATTCTTCCTTAATATCTGTATATACAAAGTTCTGTCCCTTTCGGGCAGAGATGACAAAATGATAGACGGGAAATTCTTATTATCATATAGGCATAAATAAGCAAGGTGGGGTGGTAGTTCAATAAACACATCATAATTCAAATTTGTATCCTCAACTATCCTCCTACGTTTGTTAATTACTACGCAATCATACCACTCATCATCAGAATCATTAACAATATCGCGCCTAAGTTCGGTAGGTACATTAAGGTCAATAAATTCCTCAAAGTTCTCATGATTAGGATTAGTTGAGTTGTTTTGAATCAATGTTTCTCCCATGACCCTAGCTTCAAGATCGAGGTCCATACGTTCTCTTAATCCTAGCACATAGACGCCTCTAATTATGCTTTTAACAGGATCTTGGCACTTATAGACTAGTTTATTATTCCCTACCCTTAATGAGATTTTTCTTTTAAACACATCAATCTTAGCATGGGCAGTAGACAAGAAAGGTCTTCCAAGGATTAAAGGAATCTTAACATCCTCGGGCATATCTAATATAACAAAGTCTACAGGGAAAATAAACTTCTCAATCTTAACTAGCACATTATTAGCAATCCCTTCAGATCGTTTTACCGTTTTATCAGCCAATTCAATAAGTAACTTAGTTGGTGCTAATTTTCCTAGTCCTAGGGTAGTGAATGTCTTAAGGGGCATTACACTAACGCTAGCTCCTAAGTCAGCTAACACATTATTGAAAGATATATCATTAATTGAACAAGGTAAAGTAAAACTTCCTGGGTCTTTTTCTTTATGAGGCAAGGCATTTAAGTCGGTTGCAGAGCTCTCTTCTTTCATTGTAGCCCTGATCTCTTCTTCAATATTTGTCTTCTCTTTTAGTAGTCTCCTTAAACTGATTGAAGAATTAAAGAAAAATTCGGGTCTTGAACCATCATTACCATTCATCAATCTTCTAGGAAAAGGAATGTTAGGAGTGACTTCTTCAGTGGTGCTTATGGCCTTGACATGATCTCTTGGGTTGGTTTCAGTTGAGCTCGGTAGACTTCCGTATCCCCTTTCTTGAAGAACTTTGCTCATTTGACCAATTTGTTGTTCCAATGCTTTGATCGAAGCTCCTTGATTTCTTGTAATAGTGTCCGTTGAGGCTCGGATTTCTTAGATCATAGCAGTATTCTCTTCATGTCTCTTAGCAGCATCGGCCATAATTTGCTTTAGAGTGTCATCTAAAGTCTGCCTCCTTTCTTGATAAGCGGGATTAAAGTTGTTCTTTTGATAGAATCCCGGGGTGGCTTCCCTAAATCTTCCTGAAGGTCGGAATGGTTGTCCAAATTGGGTGTAGTATGCTTCTTCAAACGTCTCACTTTCATTCTTATTCGGGCAATCTTTAGTGTAGTGAGGTCCTTCGCATTTTTCACATCCAACTTGGGCAGCATACACTTTTTCATCACGCTTCTTCATCTCTCTACTAATTTTATCCAATTGAGCTTGAATAGCAGCAAACCCGTCAAAATTAGTGCTGCTCTTAGATCTAGTAGAGGTCCCATCGTGCCATTTTTGAGAATGATCAGCAGCTTCTTGGATAGCTTTCCTAGCATTAGCTGCACTCATTTGAGGCACAGCTCCCTTAGCGTCCAAGATTTGTCTAGTAGGCACGTCCAATCCTTGATAAAACAATATTATCTCCTGCATAGGGGTTAGATAGTGTTGAGGACATTTCACCAGTAAATCTTTAAACCGTTCTCAAGCTTGATAAAGAGTTTCATCAGGCTCTTGCTTGAAACTGTTGATAGCCTCCATCTTTTTATCCCCGGCAACGGCGCCAAAAACTTGATGCGCGTGTGCGTATGCTCTAATTTATACCCACGGTATGTCGTTGTGGTTTTAGCAGTATTCAAGTTTTAAATTTATATTTAGCCGACTTATCAATAACACACACACTTTAACGAGCAGTGTACCCGATCAGTATGAATATAATGGTAAGTAGAGTGTCGATCACTAAGAGTGGAACGTATTATCTAGTTATCCTAATCAGTATTTTAATATCTTAAGTTAGCTATACAACCTAATCTAACGCAAGGGGGTTCAGCCTGAGAGACTGGCACGGTTTGGTTGCAATTAAATAATAAACTAAACTAATAGGCACGAATCAGCTAGTAGCACACACGTACACAGATAAATACTCGAGACAATAAGAAGGCCTGTCCTGATAGTTATGTAGCTTGTCACTTGTTTTATTGCTAGTTTTATATGAAGTGTATAGTTCGATGCAACGCACCGAGATTAAATCCTTTCTCGTTGGCTCTAATCTTATCGGCGAGTAAACCCTTAATGATTACTTATGACTATCCTATTTATCTTTCTTCTTACTTTTCTACAGACGATAGAATGCATAGGCGATCTAATAAATAGGCGAGGGCAGAGGCATGGCGACCCGATCAACGCTCAGCTAGACACAGAGGTTATCAATGCACTAATAAAAGTCACCAAAGACATCAACATATAAACTTTAATTAATGGGAAAGCAGTTTTAAGGGAGTGCAACCTTTCCGTTGTCACATTACACAAGCCACCAATCCTGATGAATTAAAGTTTACTAACACAATAAAACAAAACTACTTAATGAATTGAATACATGCAGGACCTTCTTACAGCTCTTGTATCTTCGTTCAAGGTGTGTCTTGTGCTGCTACTTTGACTGAATTCGGCCTTAGGTTTCTGTGGTCTTCGGTTTTCTAAAACTAAGGCTCTTGAAATTCGTCTGGTCTTGGGGTATTTATAGTTTCTGTCTGAGGGTAAGATGCGGCGCATCTAATAAGTAGATGCGGCGCATTGACTTAACTTCGCGTGGGGTCCAAGATTAATATATTCAGGAATATTCGTACACCGCCAGAAGATGCGACGTAACTCCATTCTTAGATGCGGCGCATGTCCTTTCCCGTCTTGGATAATATCTTGTGAAATCTTGATAGTGATGCGCCGTATGTAATAAGTAAGATGCGGCGTATCTGGAGCAGAATGGTCTTGATCTTGTACGTTTCAGTAGACTCTTAACTTCTTGCTTGTTTTGCTCCATAATTAGTCCAAAATCGCCAAGTTTCACATAATACTTGTTTTTACCTGAGAATTGCAAAAGTAAACATTAACGTATCAATTCTCACAGATAATATAATAAAACAAGTCAAATAAATAGGAAAAATGATGGTAATAAAATGTACTTATTTGAGTTCATCACAGGTTATCTCATGAGCGCCTACAGTGGAAACCTAATGGTCCAAATTTCACAGGTCAAGGGTAAATGTATTACAAGTCGCAACCTGTCTCTCTGATACCATAAATTGTAACACCCCAACCCGACAAGGGTAAAGATGTCACAATAATGGTTTCATATCAGATCAAACAAAGCATACACTTAAAGTAATACAAGAATTCAAAGGTTACAAACGAAATAGTGAAAAACTACAAGGTTACAAATGAAACTTCCGATAAGTACAAATTCTAAGATATAATAACTTTAATCATCTCTAATCCCGAATAGATATCAATCTTCTAAGTCCAAGGTAAAAAAGATAAAGCATATTGTTTGTGTTGTTATTTGTTTAGAAATCATGGTGCGGGTGATGCTTTTACGCTACAGGGGTTTGATAGTTGGAGTAAAAAAACACGTTTGAAAGACCATGTGGGTGAACTTAATAGTTTTCACAACAAAGCACTTCAAAAATGTGAAAATCTAATGAAGAAAAATGGGATAATACCACCAAAATGTAGTGAACTTTTCACCATTTTCAATTATGTGTAGTGAACTTTTTTTTTTTCAAAAAAAGTACTAAACTTTCTAAATCCGTCTTATTTGTGTAGTCTAATGCTGCCCGTGACACGTAGCTTGCCCGTGCCACGTGTCATAGTCCACCTCAGCTTGCTCTTGCCTTGTGGATATTATTATTATTATTATTTTTTTGAAAAAATTTCAAAAAAAAAAAATCGAAAATAATTTCTAATTTTTTTTTTCGAAAATAACTTCTAAACACAAATTTTCGAAAAAAAAAATTCTAAAAAAATTATTAGAAATTGTAAAAAAAAAAATTTAGAAATTCAAAAAAAAGAGTAAATTACACGGATCGTCCCTGTGGTTTGTCCAAAATCACTGGTTTAGTCCCTCGAGTTTCAAAGTTGCGTGTATGGTCCCTCTGACAGCAAAAGAATAACACCTATGGTCCCTATCGCTAACTGACGTTATATATTCCGTTAGCAAGTTTCAACGTTAGTCCATTAAACAAACAAGCGTTTGCAACGTTAGTCCTTTTCCTTAACGGCCGTTTGCAACGTTTGCAACGTTAGTCCTTTTTTGAAAAATATTCGAAAAATTTATAAAAATTCGAAAAAACTTATAAAAATTCGAAAAATTTATAAAAATTCAAAAAATTTTAAAAATTCAAAAAACTTATAAAAATTCGACAAAATTTATAAAAATTCGAAAAATTTTTAAAAATTCGAAAAAAAATTATAAAAATTCGAAAAACTTATAAAAATTCGAAAAATTTCTAAAAATTCAAAAAATTTTAAAAATTCGAAAAAATTTATAAAAATCCGAAATTTTTTTAAAAATTCGAAAAAACTTATAAAAATTCAAAAAAATTTAAAAATTCCAAAAATTTATAAAAATTATAAAAAATCTATAAAAATTCGAAAAATTTATAAAAATTCGAAAAATTTATAAAAATTCAAAAAAACTTATAAAATCCGAAAAAATTATGAAAAATTTTAAAAATTCAAAAAATTTATAAAAATTCAAAAAAATTCGAAAAAATTTTAAAAATTCGAAAAAACTTATAAAAATTCGAAAAATTTCTAAAAATTCGAAAAAACTTATAAAAATTTATAAAAATTCATAAAACTTTAGAAGTTCCAAAAATTTATAAAAATTCAAAAAAATTTATAAAAATTCGAAAAAATTTATAAAAATTCGAAAAATTTATAAAAATTCGAAAAAACTTATAAAAATTTATAAAAATTCAAAAAATTATAAAAATTTAAAAAATTTATAAAAACTCGAAAAAATTCATAAAAATTCAAAAAAAATTAAAAATTCGAAAAACTTTTAAAAAATCGAAAAAACATATAAAATAAGAAAAACGCGACCTTCCTTTTTACTCAATACGTTTTGACAAAGGTGGTCATATTTGTTTTCGAGTCCAAAGAAATGAAAGCAACCGTAGACCGCTTTTGGCCTATGGAAATACCGTTAGGGGACGTGTGAATGTATAGGTTTTTTCTATATTTTTTGAATTTTTATAAATTTTTGGTATTTTTAAAAATTTTTGAGTTTTTATAAATTTTTCGAATTGTAAAAAGTTTTTTCGAATTTCTAAAATTTTTTCGGATTTTTATAAATTTTTTCGAATTTTTAAAATTTTTCGAATTTTTATAAATTTTTTGAATTTTTATAAGTTTTTTCGAATTTTTAAAATTTTTTCGAATTTTTATAAATTTTTTGAATTTTTATAAATTTTTTCGAATTTTTATAAATTTTTGGAATTTTTAAAATTTTTTGAATTTTTAAAATTTTTTCGAATTTTTATAAGTTTTTTCGAATTTTTATAAATTTTTGGAATTTTTATAAATTTTTTCGAATTTTTATAAATTTTTGGAATTTTTAAATTTTTTTGAATTTTTCGAATTTTTATAAGTTTTTTCGAATTTTTAAAAAATTTTCGAATTTTTGTAAATTTTTGGAATTTTTTAATTTTTTTGAATTTTTATAAATTTTTTGAATTTTTATAAGTTTTTTCGAATTTTTAAAAAATTTTCGGATTTTTATAAATTTTTTCAAATTTTTAAAATTTTTTGAATTTTTATAAGTTTTTTCGAATTTTTATAAATTTTTCAAATTTTTATAAATTTTTATAAATTTTTTCGAATTTTTATAATTTTTTTGAATTTTTAAAATTTTTTGAATTTTTATAAATTTTTCGAATTTTTATAAGTTTTTTCGAATTTTTATAAATTTTTCGAATATTTTTCAAAAAAGGACTAACGTTGCAAACGGCCGTTAAGGAAAAGGACTAACGTTGCAAACGCTTGTTTGGTTAATAGACTAACATTGAAACTTGCTAACGGAATATATAACGTCAGTTAGCGATAGGGACCATAGGTGTTATTCTTTTGCTGTCAGAGGGACCATACACGCAACTTTGAAACTCGAGGGACTAAACCAGTTATTTTGGACAAACCACATGGACGATCCGTGTAAATTATTAGTAATTCTAAAAAAATTCTAAAAAAAAAAAAATCGAAAAAAAAATTATTAGAAATTCTTAAAAAAAAATTCCAAAAAAAATTATTAGAAATTCTATAAAAAATTCTAAAAAAAAAATTTTAGAAATTCTATTTTTTTTTTTTTTTTTTCGAAAATTATTTGGTTTGAATTATTTCGGGTTTAGGGTTTATGGTTTAGGGTTGGGGGTTTTAAAATCCTAAACCCTAAACCCGAAATAATTCTAACCAAATAATTTTCGAAAAAAAAAAATTAGAATTTCTTAAAAGTTTTTTTTAGAATTTCTAATAATTTTTTTTTTAGAATTTCTAATAATTTTTTTTCGAAATCTTTTTTTTTTAGAATTTTTTTAGAATTACTAATATTTTTTTTTTGAATTTCTAAAAAAAAAAATAATTCGATTTTTTTTTTTTTTACAATTTCTAATAATTTTTTGTTTCGAAAATTTTTTTTCTAGAAATTATTTTCGAAAAAAAAAAATTAGAAATTATTTTCGAATTTTTTTTTGAAATTAAAAAAAAAAAAAAAAAAAAGAAAAAAAGAAAGTAAAATGCCACGTGGCATGCCACGTGGCAAGGGCAAGCTGAGGTGGACTATGACACGTGGCACGGGCAAGCCACGTGTTACGGGCAACATTAGAATACACAAATAAGACGGATATAGAAAGTTTAGTACTTTTTTTGAAAATAAAAAGTTCACTACACATAATTGAAAATGGTGACAATTTCACTACATTTTTGTGGTATTATCCCAAGAAAAATCAATCTATATTTGCTGCCTTTAATAAGCGAACTGAACAAGAGATGAGTGATTATCGAATTCTATTGTATCTATCAGTTAAGACTTGTGGATTCTTGTTGAAGGGTGGATGTCCCTTTCGTGGTCGTGATGAAAGTATAAGTTCTTTGAATAGAGGTATTTTTTTAGAATTGTATCACTTGCTTGCAAATGAAAACGAGAAAACTCGATTAGCTGTAGCGCGAGCTCCTTTGAACTGTACCTTAACATCTCCAAAAATTCAGAAACAAATATGTGAATGTTTTGCCAATGAGGTACTTGATTCCATTCTTGACGATATTGGCGATGATGTATTTTCCTTATTAGTAGATGAGTCTAGTGACGTATCTAAAAAGGAACAAATGGCTATTCTTTTTCGATATCTCGATAGACATGGAGTTATCCGAAAGTGATTTGTTGGGGTTATTCATGTGAAGGAGGCTTCTTCCGCCACTCTTAAATCTGCCATTGATGTTTTCTTCACCAAACACAATTTGAGTTTGAAACAGGTAACACTCCAAGTTTACAATTTATAATTAAATCTTTGAAATTATAATTTATAAATTACAATTCTTAGTTACTCAATCTCTTAGAAATTATTATTGAATTTTGAAACAGTTAAGAGGCCAAGGTTATGATGGAGCAAGCAATATGCGTGGTGAGTTCAACGGTTTAAAAGCTTTGGTATTAAAAGATAATAGCTCAGCACACTATGTACATTGCTTTGCACATCAACTTCAGTAAGTGGTTGTGGCGGTTGCAAAAAACCATGATAGTGTTATGAAATTCTTTGAAAAGCTAATGAATGTGGTTTCCTCGTCATGTAAGAGAAAAGATATGGTGCGAGATAATTACAAGCAAAGAATAGAAAAGGAACTTAGTGAAGGTATAATTGGAAGTGGAAAAGGGAAAAATCAAGAGCTCTCGCTTATACGACCTGGTGATACACGGTGGGGTTCGCATTACAAAACAATTGTGAGATTGTTTTCTTTGTTTCTTGAGGTTATTAAGGTGTTGAAATATGTAGAAAAGGAAGCACTTGATGGCCGCAACCGAAATCAAGCAACTGGTATTTTATCATATTTTAAAAAGTTTGAGTTTGCGTTTTATTCCCACTTGATGGAGCACATTTTAGGAATCACGGATTTATTGTCGAGATCTCTTCAAAAACGAGATCAAAATATTGTAGATGCGGTTTCAATGATAAAAGGAACAAAACAAGCATTTGTAAGACTTAGAACAAATGGGTTTGATGCATTTTTGAAGATAGTAAATTCTTTTTGTGAAAAACATGATATTGTAGTATTGAATATGGAAGAAATTTGTGTTGCTAAAAGAAACCGAGTAGCTGGCATAAAGAATCGACATTATTTTGAGATTGATATATTTAACACAGTTTTGGATATGCAAATACAAGAGTTTGGAGATCGATTTGGTGAGATAAGCACTGAATTGCTTAATAATATGTCAGCTTTGAGTCCATGAGATTCATTTACAATGTTTGATGCATCAAACATAATTAGTTTTATGCTTTGAACTGTGCACTCATGTTTAAAGGGATTGATTTGTTAGCTTATTGTACAAAAAGAAGCGGGAAATGGTGTTGACACATTATTTTGGGATGAAGTTTGGTTGGGAGATGTGGCGTTGAAACATATATATTCGAGAGTTTATGCTTTGGAAACTGAAAAAGTTGATATACTTAGCAGAAAAGTTGGACCATGATTCTGTTATCTTTTCGTTGAGATGTGAATCGAGGGGAGGTCCTGAGCGTGATCAAGAAATTGAGTTGTCTTCTAAAATAGCGGATGTTGTATTGCCTCAAATGCAAGATAGATGGACATGGTCGTTAACAGGTAGTTGAGACTTCACAGTTGCTTCGGTTCGCAAATACATTGACGGCCAAAGTTTACTACACTTCATAATCAAACTAGGTGGGTAAATGCAATGCCAATTAAAGTGAACGTTTTAGCTTGGATAATTTACCCACAAGACTGAATATGTCTATTAGAGGAATGGAAATTAATTCCATTCTATGTCCGATATGCAGTGTCCAAGTCGAATCAACGGATCATCTAATGTTTTCTTGTTCTATGGCGTCTGATTTGTTACGTAAACTGATGATTTGGTTGGGTATTGGATGTTTGGAGTTAGCTTCCTATGCTGATTGGTTATCTTGGTTTGAGTAGCTTCATATTCATTCCAAAGCCAAGAAAATTTTGGAAGGAATATTTTATGTTTTGTGGTGGCAAATTTGGAGATTTCGAAACAAGACTCTTTTCGAGAGGACTATTCCCAAGAAGGCGACTTTGTTTGACGATTTAGTTACTTTAACTTTTCAATGGTGTAAGGCTAGATGTAAAGCAAATATGAATTGGGTAGGATGGTTACAAAATCCTATGCTTATTATCGTGTAATTGGTTTTTTCTAGCTCCTTGCTAGTTTTTATATAAGTCGTCGTTCAAAAAAATGTATCTAAACCAATATATATTTGTTTTAAGCCTGATCTTAATGATGTAGCTAGGTTTGGCGAAACATCTTAATTTTATCTTAAACATCTTTCCTTAAAGCACACAAATTAAGTAAGTAGATAAGTCAATAACAACAATGTCTAGCTAGTAACATGAATCATAACTGCTACTTATTGTGTATGTCGGTATAGTACTTGCTCGTTGGTTGGATAATGAGTAATACGACTAACAAGTAATAATATTCTAGCCGGTCGATTGTGGAGCTTTTTCCAAACAAAACATAACAGATAGATGATTATATATAGATGAATAAGATAATGTGAAACTAACTTTTTGCCCATAAGAAAATATTATCAAATGTGATGCGCATGCATGGATTTGTAGCATAAGCATGCAGGTTCACATAACCAGGTTCCCGCATGCCAATACAACCCACAATTTAGTATTTTTACAAGCCAAATGTTACACATTACTTACTCAATATATTAGCTAGACACAAGAATATACGACAAATTAAATCACATTGACAATGTGAGGGTAAATGTGATGAGAATGACAACTCCGATTTTGATAAAAAGTTGATATATTATACATGAAAAGTTAGTTGCCTAAAATGAATCCTAGTATTGGATTATGAAGTTAGATCTTTTCATTTTGATACATATTGTATGTTGTGTCTTGCAGTGTCCTCTTCTTCTAAATTTGCTTAGCTAATTTTAACAATAATGTGGAATTAGATCTTTTCATTTTGATACATATTATGTGTTGTGTCTTGCAGTGTCCTTTTCTTCTAAATTAGCTTAGCTAATTTTAACAATGTGAAATTAGATCTTTTCATTTTGATACATATTATGTGTTGTGTCTTGTAGTGTCCTTTTCTTCTAAATTAGCTTAGCTAATTTTGACAATGTGAAGTTAGATCTTTTCATTTTGATACATACTGTGTGTACGTTGTGTCTTGCATCTTCTTCAAAATTAGCTTAGCTAATTTTAACAATTTGAAGTTAGATCTTTTCATTTCGATACATATTGTGTGTTGTCTTGTAGTGTCCTCTTCTTCTAAATTAGCTTACCTAAGCGCTTGAAGGCCGGCATCAATTTTTTTAGTAAAATGATACACAATAGTATACTATATCATCGTATTAGCAGGCCTATAAGTCGTTCAGCATGCAACCACGGAACAAATCCATAAGAGCTAGCAAATGGTCTGGCCGGCCACGTCCTTACCCGTTTCCTCAACAACTCATGAAATGTGACATTCTATTAGTAGATTTGGTAGACATGTTATGGAACATGAAATATATATATCGTTCATCATCTCATAGAGAGGAGTAAGATGCATTTATTATAACATGATGTTGTCACGCAAGACATTGGTCCAAAAGTTTTATGATAGTAATTAAGAATGACATAAAATAAGTGACAATATGATGTTAAAAGTACTTGCTTGTCTACTATATAACCCACAATTATACAAGTCTATTGCATTGAGAAGAGATTATAGAATTTTGACCATTCAAGACCTTCAGTTAAGAATTGAAAATAACTTTGTAAAATTATCTATATTATATTTGGAGGTAAAAAGAGTGGAATATTAAGAAAAGAAGAGAGTAACAGAAAGAACATATAGGGAGAAGTGAAAGAGAAGCACTTAAAGCAAATAGCAAGGCAACTTTGAGACTCAGAATCAAGTGTAATTCCTTTCTGTCACCCCCCAAAGTAAAGAATATTACTTTTTACATATATATTAAACATTATATTATATATGACTGGAAAATATATATAACCTTCTTCACTTATATAAAACATTTATGTAGCAAATATTTAAGGCTCAAAGCCTCAAAGTATATTTATAGTACATTATGAACACATTAAAGCTATAGATTAAATACAAGTGTTCTTTTACATTGGTATAAAAAATATTTTTCTTTTATTATGCTTAGATCTCATTAATTCTGACTTTAATTACCAAGATCTATTATTAAATGAAATAACTATTGATAAATCAAAATCAAAATGAAATAAACTTTAAGTGATAAAAAAAGGTAAAGTTGCAGTCTTTGTATTGATGACCGGAAACACCTATCTCTCTCTACTCAATTTTATTTGCTAGTTAAATATTGCATGTCTTGGTCTCAACCCAATATTTATTTGCAAACTCCACATGCTTAAACTCTAAAAAAACTCAAAACCTTCCATATTTTGTGCTCAAATCATAAATATTTGAGCTATTTAATTACTTGTTGCCTTGAAGTTGTTGTTGTTGTCAGAGCATAGAAATCAAGGAATAGAATTAGAATAGAAACTTTGGAGAGAGAAGATATCACAACTCTTGTGTGTGTGTTTATATCACAACTGAGATTTTATTTTTATTGTTTTCTAAAAACATTATTAGAATGCTTTGAAAATGGTGTTGGAGCTATTTGGAATGGCTAGTTTTCATTGGGAGAAAACAGTGGAAACTTGTTTTTGTTTTGATTTTACAAGGAGACAAGAAGAAGGCAAATGCACAAAACAAAAACAAGAAACAAAAACAAATTTGTTTGGAAGAGCACAAGCAGTACATACAAGAATGGATTTCACTTCTAGTTTTCAGATCATTCCAATCATTTCCTCCTTTGCATTTTTTCTCTTGTTGTTTTCAACTCTTTTTCCGTCAATCTCGGCTTCACAATTTGATGATTTTCGAAGATTGAATCAAACATTTCGGGCTGGTGAAGAGTCTAAGAAAATGAGATTGATCAAAGCTCATCTCATGAAAATCAACAAACCTTCAGTCAAAACAATTCAGGTAGTGTCATTAGTGTCATTTTGCATTAAAATTCTGTTACTTGTAAATGAGGCATTCTGTAAACCTTTTAATATATCAACTTAGGACTCTTTTCCAACTTTTTATTTTTTCTCAAAATCATGCAATCAATTCACACTTCGGTATTGCCGGCTATCAACATTTAGCAAAAATTTACATTTTTTGTTTTCTTCCTACAGAGTCCAGACGGCGATATAATGGATTGTATCATGGTTCATCAACAGCCAGCTTTTGATCATCCCATGCTTAAAGGAACGAAACCATTAGTAGGTTTCGTATACTATGTATTTTTGAAAACGATAAAAATTTTGTATCTTTTTTGTTCAGTTACTTATTATTTTTGGATAATTAGGATCCACCCGAGAGACCATATGGATATCATCATATACATTCGGAACATTATCAGTTATGGAGTTTATCGGGCGAATCATGTCCTGAGGGAACCATTCCAGTCAGAAGAACGACAGAACAAGATGTTTTACGTGCTAGTAATATCAAAAGATTTGGTCGAAAAATCGCAAAACCAGTTAGAAGAGATTCTTCTAATGGTGGCCATGAGGTAATTCCTTCCAAACCATTTTTTGAAAATTTGGATATAAGTTACTTTGAACAAAAGAGCATTTCACTTTTTTTACTATATATGAATAAAGTATTGTCTGTAAAAGTAAACAAGAGTGAGTGATTTGAACAAATAATTTTCAAGCAAAATGGTTTTACATTCATTTAAGATCATTACTTTGTCACTGTTTGTAAAACATAATAATTTTGTAATAAATATTCACGTAAGAACTGTCACAAGGTTTGAAAAGTCAAGTCAACAATAACAAATCCTGACTTTGTTCCAAAAAGAATAAGCATAAACAAATCAAAGATATGTTGCTCAAAATTAAGTACTGTTCTAGTTATGTTCAGATTAACTGTCTTCCTTAAAAATATGTGAATTGCTAAGTTTTATTCAGACATAAAACCTAGACAATTTTTGTACATTTTTCTTAAGTTTTAGAAGAAAAAATTATATTCATTGCATAATTAGTTCATAAGTTCATCGTTTCATAAATTGAACTTGACAAAATTACTCCTTTTATAGAATTCAAATAAGTGATAACACCTAATTGAGGATTATTAGTATGTTCTACCAAAATAGGACTTTTTGTTTGTTGCCGAATTAAGGATTATTAGTATGTAGATGGTGCTCGATATCTAGTTGATTAATGTCTTGCTTATCCATGAAAGATAAAAGGAAATAGATATTCTAAACATTGTACATTTTGTGTCTAATGAGCAGCATGCAGTTGGTTATGTGACTGGAGAACAGTACTACGGAGCCAAAGCGAGCATAAACGTGTGGGATCCAAAGGTGACAGATCGATTTGAGTTCAGTTTGTCGCAAATGTGGGTTATCTCGGGTTCTTTCGGTGATGATCTTAACACCATTGAAGCTGGCTGGCAGGTATGTTGGCTAGCACAACAATTTTCATTTTTAGTTGTATCAATAAAACTGCACAAGTTTTTTACTAGACAATACTCCAAATAGAGACAACATGTTGGTCGAAAGTTGGTCAAAGTTTTTTTTTTTTTTCTAGAATCAAGAAACTTTGTTTTTGGTCCCGAAACCCTTTCAAAATTCTATAAAATTCTTCAATTTTGAATTCATACAAAATGCATGCATATATGATGACGCACATACATTGATACATACATTGTACGTGTACAAATTCATAAAAATGATTGCCATAATTAAACTTACGCCTAAACTTGAGCAAATACATGCATGCCGTTAGCAGAGGCAGAGGCAGAGACAGGAGGGGCAGGTGGGCACGTGTCCCTTAGCCAAAAAAATTGTAGTGTAAATTTTTTAAAATATCTGGTTATTTTTGTAATTTGCTCCCGAATTGATTTGTAGTATAGTTGCTAAAAATTAGTAAAGTTTGCTCTCTCGATCATAACTTTGTGGCTGCACTCCTAATAGTTAGTGTATTTATTGGTGAGAAAGTGAGCATGTTTAACATCAATAGATTAACTGACACGTAAATTTAATTCCAATTCTAAGTGGCAATTATTTTTCCTGATTTATATGGAGTACCATTGATTAGAAGCACACAAAACACATAGGTTTTTGGGCTTCCAAACAAATTTTAATAAATTTTCTTGTCTACCAGGTTAGCCCGGAGTTGTATGGAGACAATTACCCAAGATTCTTCACTTACTGGACGGTAAGTATTATTTTATTTTCTTTGTCTTGATTTCCTTTTAGATCATTTAAATGTATTACAATAAGTTGTCAATTAGTTCTAAAGTTTTAAAGTTGCTAAATTGTAGACCGATGCATATCAAGCAACAGGATGCTACAATCTGTTATGTTCGGGTTTTGTACAAACGAATAATAAGATTGCAATCGGAGCAGCCATATCTCCGACGTCATCATACAATGGTGGACAATTCGATATTAGCCTATTGATATGGAAGGTAAATAATCCCTGTTCAAAAATACAATACATGTATACGTTGCATAGGCTTATAACATATATGTCTAGAAACAAAAGTTTATACAAGAAAAAGAACGTAATATATATCTCCATATGTATAGTTGTTTTTGTAAATCTTATGTAGTAAATCCTGAAAATAACAAATTAAAATGTCAAAATGAAAACTATATATATAACAAAAGAACTTTGATATTGTATAAAAGACAAAAATAAAGTGAAAAAGAGAGAAGAATCATTTTGTTTCTTTAAGGGGTGTAAATGCCATCATATATTTCAAAGTAGTCTTGCCTTGTACTCTTTGGTGAAATTATTTCCTTAGTAATTATTATGTACAACGTAAAATGCAAGAATGTCGAACTAAAATGATACCATTTTTTTTTTTTTTTTTACTTTTCGTTTTCCAAAAGTAGGAATTAGTATGATATCAGTAGAATGTTAGGTAATTTGTGGTAATAAACACAACATTTTTTCATGGTCTCATTTACGTGTTACTTATTTGCATCTATGTTACGCAGGATCCGAAGCATGGAAACTGGTGGCTCGAGTTTGGGTCAGGGGTTTTAGTAGGATATTGGCCAGCCTCTTTGTTCACTCACCTTCGGGATCATGCAAGTATGGTACAATTTGGGGGCGAAGTTGTGAATAGTCAATCCTCGGGTTCTCATACCTCAACCGAAATGGGAAGTGGTCATTTTTCAGGTGAAGGGTTCGGGAAAGCTTCATACTTTCGAAATATGCAAGTTGTTGATTGGGATAATAGCTTAATCCCGTTATCAAATTTGAAAGTATTAGCTGATAACCCGAATTGCTATGACATTAAAGGAGGGATTAATAATGTTTGGGGTAATTATATTTACTACGGTGGGCCGGGTAAAAACCCGAAATGTCCCTAAAATGGGTCGAGCTATCCGTTTAGTATAAATACATGGGTGAAATTTTTATAGTTAGTTTTGTTAATTTTACTTCAATGGGGTGATCGGTTTTTCAATCATATGGGTTATTCTTTCAATTTTTCGGGTATGTGATCTATTTATACATTGAAAAACTCGTGTAAATTTGCGATTTTGAGCTTAAATGGTCGATATGTTATGGTTTGTGATGTTCTTTTCTACTTTTTCACTTTATAAACTTCGTTATACGTAAATTTATTAATGGCAAGAACTGAAATTGTCGTTGTTTTTGTTAAACATGGGCTATAGTAAACATCAAGGTTACTACTTAAGTCAGGCTGTCAGGGTTACGCTCAAGGGCCCAGTGTAGTCCAGTGGGCTGATACAACTACACATATTGTTATATTATACGATATTTTATCAAATACCCGAAGAATGTGGGCATAATCCCAGTCCAATCCAAGTCCAAGTCCAAGCCCAAATGGCTAGGAGGAAAGAATACAACAAAGATGAAAATTGTATTGTGCAATCTAAATCTACAGTAAAAATTGTAGGCATTATATTAGACTATTAGCCTTGATATCACCGAGTACCGAAGCAAACTATAAAATCGAACCTTTTGGGAAAACCAAGTTAAAAAAAACAAATCCGTTTGTTCTTTGCATAAAAGATAAAACCTAAAGAAAAACGAACAAAATCAGTCTACAACTATGTGCTTTGGTCATATGTGAATGATTTAATTAGTAATTAAAAGAAGCTATAAGATCATCGTCGATAATTTTTACTCGTATATGTTAAGGTTATAAAGTAATGATCACTGCTGATATTTTATATGTATTTATTACCAATATAATGTGAGAAGTAAAGCCCAAATGATATTAAGACGAAATGGGACAAACCGACAAAGGTTTGAGTGAATCTAATCCAAATGTTTAAATGCAAGGCATGTGGACTCGATTCAATTGTGGAGTTAATACTGTAGTAAGATATAGGTGGCATTGTAGCAACTAGCAACATATTGCATTATCATACATAAATTATGATATAAGTAACATTATTTCTATTTCAGTTACATTCTTTATTAGCTTCAGTTTAGATTTCATAGTAATATAGTAGTATATTGAATTTTCCTTTAACATTATATTTTGGGCTTTTAAAAAACATATTTTGGACTCTACGATATACAAGTGAAAGGGTTATGTTTGTAAAAGAAAGATATGCATGAATGGCATGATCATTTCACCGACGTAGATGGATGAACATAGTATAAATACTAGCGGCCGATCTAGAAATCGGATAAAGGGTGTGCACTTTCATTCGAAACCCAAAAAAGGGTATGTATTTAGTGTTCAAAAAATGTTTTTTACTGCAAATGTTGCTCAAAAGATATGCAAGTGCATACATTTTTCTGGAGTATGTCAGTCCCTTATGTGCTTACATAAGAGCAAAAAATTTATGTGTTTTCTTTTAGTGTTATGATCCTAGTTTTAATGGTGTCACGAGGACCTATTTTAAACTTCAAGCAAAGCCAAATTGGATGGAAGTCAGAATTATGGGTCTAAAGTTGATGGAATGGAAAAGTCAAAGTCAAAATATGTCTTCCACATGACGTGCCCAACGCTACAATCACACGCCTTTTGCTTCCTTTTCTTTTCGTTCTATTATAATGTTTTGGGTTTAGGCATAAATATTTGTAATAAAATTTAATCAAAGTATGTTTACTTTCTTGTTACTACTAATGATTATTAAATAACACTCACATTAGTCTGATCACCTAAGGCTGGCCCCAACCCAACGGAAATTTTCGGTCGATCCCCACCCAAATGTCAAAGCGACCGATCCATCAAGAGGCCGCTTGGGATGTGAGAAAGGGTCGCTTGGTCGGTCGCTTGTCACTAAATTTCAATATCGATCGGTTGATTGACCAATTGTTTCTTGCATGATACGAAGTAATATGAGCATGCATGTGTCTTTAGAGTTTGGGTACACAGAAGTTCCAAGATTGGTTTACTTGCAACAAAAATCTATGTGTAGTATACATGCATAGTGAGGAGTGAGTTGTGTTTATAACTTTGATCTTTGCATGAAATGTTCCAACTTTCATTATTTAGTTAACACATGTTACATGGTTTCCTAGAATGTTGACACGTTTGTTTAAACGTCTAATATGTAAGGTAAAACGTGTGATGTTTAATAGGAAACATGTGACATGTATTTTACAAGAAATGTGTTTATAATTGTAAGAGATATTTATAAAGTATGAACACATTTGGAGAAATCGTAGAAATCAAGTCAATCAAGGGAATGAAAACGAAGACGGTAGTGATGGTGACGATGAGGACAACGATGAAGAATTCTTGTAATGTTTTTTTTTTTTTTTTTTTTTTTTTTTTTTTTTTTTTTGAATAATTCAGTATTGTAATATTTTTAATTCAGTATTGTAATGTTTTTATTATTAATGAATTTTAAGTTTATTTTAAATGTTTGATTAAAAAAAAAATGAGTCACAGACTGTGGCAGGTCGGTCGCTTCTGGTCGCCGGAGAGAGAAAGCTAACGTGACAGCCGGTGACCCAGATCGCTTTGGGTCAAGACTATGCCGAGCCTAACAAACTACCACTTTTTTACACGTAATTTGAAACATTAGCGTTTCATTAACATGGAATGAAAATTTTACTTACATGTTACTATTAAAGACATATCTCACTTTCAGATACCCATTTGCTTGAATATTCAAGATTCTAAAATGACTACTTTTGCATGTTCTCAAGGCTACTTGCAGTAATAAGGGTCAATACTTCCCAATTTCTCTGTCATGTCAGCTTTTTCTTTCCAGCGACCTTCAGGCGATTGGGTGTCACAGTAAGGCGACCTTCATCCAATTTTTATTTATTTTTTTTAACATTTTTAACACAACTAATAACAAATTTTAATTACATTACATTTTTTTTTCTTTTCTTTCTTTTATAAAAGGCTTTACAAATAATATAAAAAAAAAATTACAAAATAAAAAAAAATAAAAAAAAGCTTCATTTTCAACGTTGTAAAACACACACTAAACACACACACATTCGAATAAAACCACAACTAAAACAAATAAAACCACAATTTTTTTATCCTAGCCCATGTATTCTCACAAAAAGAAAGAAACAAAAACAAAAAAAAGATAGCAACCAATCGATTGCATTTGCGACCTCGATCCCCATTTCTCTCTCTAATCGATCGATCACCTATTTTCCTTGCAACAAGGGCGATTCAATCGATCGAGTGGATCGATCGATCCTTTTGGCTTACTGCAAGTAGTCGTCTACAACAAGCTTGTAATATTAATATTAGTTAAAGAATGTATGTCAGCTTCGAAAAATCATGGTATTTTACTCTGTGTTTAATTTGTATTGTTCTTTTTTGCAAAAGGAAGTGAGTGATTTGAATAAAACAAAGGGTGAAAATCTCACATTCTTGTAGTTAGATAGATGTGAACGAAATCGACGAAAACAGATTAGAGTAAGGAATCTTTATACGACTTTCAACTTAAAACCATGTGTAGTAAATGCGAGAAGATCTAAAGATAATAGAAATACGAAACTTATGCAATTTTTTCAATTACCAAATTACGTTCGAGTTGGAATAACTTATTTTAGATACCAAATAGGGTCTTTGTTGAAGTAATTTCTTGTAAACACTTCAGACAAACAAATAGGGTCTTTCGGTCGAACTCGGTGAAGGTTCTTCCGAAAGAAAGATAGATCAATCCTTTCGGATTCTGAGGGTCTTTCGGTTGACTGCACACAAAAGCACGCGTTAGGCTCGCCCCGGGTGTTATCCCAGGACCGAGCTCCGGCGTGAGAGTAAATATTAGGTAATCCGAAAGACTTAAACAGTAATTGAGAGTAAATGTGGGTAGCTAAAAGTTGGTTGAGAGTAGTAAATGAGTTGGGTATTTATACTACCCAGCCTTGATACCTGAAATGGCAGCGCCAGATTTTCTCGGTTTGTGTCCCAGACACAATCTCGTAAATCCTGGGGCGGCGGCGGCGGTGTCTGCTGCTGCCATCTGTCATAAAGGTGATGTCACTTGTCCTATTGCTCACAGTTGCATTGGCCGGACGAACTAGGTTCCTTCCGGTCTTTACCGGACGACTTAACTTCGCCCGGACGGTCGGACGAGTTAGTCCATCCGGACACATACGCCAACAAGTCCCCCGAGTATCATAGTATTGGTTTTATCGATATTGTGATACTCAAAATTATGAAATCCCGTTTTACCAATTCTGATGGGTCTCGTCCGTCAGGACCTGATGAGTGTGATTCACAAATCGCAAAAACCATTGCCGCTTCTTTTTAAGGATAGCCGTTACACTAGCCGGGAGAGTCGGGTGCTTGTTGGTTTTCATCCGAAGGGCTCCATGTCCCCCCCAGTATTATAGCATCGGTTTTATCGATGGTGTGATACTTTATGCAAATTGTAGAATTCCGTTTTAGTTTTTTCGGAGGGCCTGACCCATTGGGTTTGAGTATGTTGGGTGTCACGCATAAGACGCCAAAAGCCATGATGGTTTCGTTTTTGGGAATGTCGTCCCCTCCTTTTTTTTATATTGTAGTCGTGGGAGTTTGACACGTGCGCGCGTGCCCATTACGTGGATTAAATGCTGCTACGTCAGCATCTGATTGGGTGCAACGTTTCATGCCCTTCCTTTTTACCTATAAATAGCGCCATTTGTGTCATTTTTTACCACTGCAATCTTTTATTTTTATTTGAGATGCATTCCGGCCATATTTTTCGAGCGAAATTTGTGTTTGTCATCCGAGCAGTTTCTACATATTTCATTCAACTTAAAAGGTACGTTCCGAACCATCCATACTTTTTATTTCACTTTGTATTCTCTTGGCTGTCCGGCTATATCCCGTTTTCCCTCGGCTAGGCTATGTCGGATTCGCCCGCTTAGATTTATGACTAGGATATTCAAGAAGTTGGGAAAGTTGTGAAAATCGCGCCTAAGGCGCGCCTAGGCGCACGAGGCTCCAGCCTTGGGGCTTTTTTTAGATCGAGGCTCACGACATGCATGAATCCCACAAGAAGCGCGCGCCTTGGGGCTTTTTGCACCTTGGGCTTCTTTTTTTTTTCTTTCTAAATATTAAGATAATATACATGAGCCTTATAAGTTATATACATGGGCCTTTTAAGTCATAGGGTGAGTATTTGTATGATTTATAAATTTGAACTGATTTTATGTTTATTTTATTGATTGAAATTTTCTTTAATAAATTACCTTGTTTCATTAAGTATTTTTCTTTATTACATATTATCATGAAAATGTGGCATTATGACTTGAGTATAAATACGTTTCTTGCTTGATATTTTGGGTTAAATTGTGAGCTTTGTTAAATGTAAGTCTGCAAGTGTAGGAAACAAGCATATTTAGTCTGATATGAATTTTAATCTCTATAAAGGTCATCGAGTCAAAGAGTTGATCCATTTAAGAAGTGACAACTGATCCATTTTAATCTTTATAACGACAATATGTGTCATGTATTAAGTATTTTAATGTTATTTTTTATTATTTAAGCTACATAAATGGTCATATATGTTATAAAAAACTTAATGTATTTAGTGCGCCTCGTATTCATGAATCCCGCGCCTTGGAGTGTGCCTCGCCTCGAGGCTCTTTGACCCCCTTTGCGCCTTAGTGCGCCTCGAGCCTTTCAGAACACTGGTTGGGGGGTTTCTACCCAAGTTTGATATTCAGAAATATACTTCTCAGATGGACGAGGGGGCAGTGTATATGGTAACAATGGACTTCGGTATACCCGTAGACCTGCACCCAAGGTTACCTCCGAAGGGAATGACCATGAACGAGTTACCGGACGATGCTATTGGCTTGTATTTGGAGTATTTTTACGAGGGTGGCCTTAGTGTGCCCTTTTCGACCTTTTTGTTGGGTGTTATCAGATATTACAAAGTTCATCTCTCTCAGCTGGTTCCGTTGGGATTGCACCGTGTGACCCTTTTTGAGGAGTATTGCCGGAGCTTGCACATCAATCCTACTACTCCTTTGTTTCGGGCTTTCTACAAGCTAAGTAAGCAAGGTCATTGGTTTTCTTTTGAAAAGAGAGGCGGTCGTGAAAGAAGGGTCTGTTTCCGGGAGATTCTTACCGGCTTGAAAGGTTGGAAATATGAATTTTTTCTGATAGATAGGCGGGCTATTCCTTTTGCTATGCCCTGGAGGCATCATGATTCGGACATATCGGATCCTTTTTCCGAAAGGGGAGTTCAATGTTGAAGATGTCGATCGATTGTCCGAGACTGTGATCGATCTTATCCGAATTCCTCGAGGCTTTCTTTACACCGTTGGGCTTACCTCTCATTGGGACCATCCCGGCTACCGGGCGGCCCTTAGGGATGCTGAGGGGAAGGGTATAGCTTCACATCCTTTGCCTTTGCTTTTGCCTCCGTCTTTCTTTTCTTTCTGTGTTGATGCATTTATGCCTGTTTACTTCTAACTATCTTGTGTTCTTACTTTCCGCAGCTATAACTAAGTCTGAATACTTGAAAAAGCCGAAAATCCGAAAGGGTACGTCGATGGTTAAAGGGGATCAGTTCCGCGAGGGTCAGTCCCACGAGCTGCATATGACCACTCCGGCCACTTCCAATACTGAAATTCAGGAGAAAACGGTCGAACAGAGGTCGATTGAGGTGGCCAATGAAGCAGTTCTAGAGGCCAAGCGAAAGAAACAGGAGCAAGCCGCCGCCCGGCAAGCACTCCAATCTCAGCAGGGGGAAACGGGGAGCAAGACCAGATTTCGCGTCGAGCGTGGAGAAGGGGGAAGTGGTGTGGTTCGTCCGGTCAAGCGAACTAGGACGAATGAAGATGTCGATGTGGTGGACCTAGATTCTTCAGAAGCAGCCTTTTCCTGCTCCCAGGCCCATCCGGACATCCGGTCATTACGTCCGGAGGAGACGAGGAAGCAACCGGAGGGCGATGAGGATATTGGCGTGAGCTTCACGTCCGGGGCTACTGGCACCGGTAAGCCACTCATACACTCGTATATTTTCCCTCTCTTTTCTTCTTTTTTTTTTTATTTGTGATAGTAACCGCCGTGTTGCCCATTCGTTTTTAGGAGATTCCTCCGGCGCTGCTTCTGGCCGTGGGAAGGAAAAGGTTGGTGAGGATGACCCTGAAGCTTTGTTTGTACCGGCTTGGAAGGTAAGGAAGGACGACCGTGTGACCAGTTGGAAATTCTGTCGGGACTTAATGTTGAATCTGCCTACTCCTCGGGAGGAGTCCTATCTTGATAGCTTGGGTGATGCGGAGGCCGCTCAGAGGGCCTGGAAGTTGCTGGGCATGGGAGCCACAGCTTAATCGGACCTCCTGTTCCGATTTGAGACCCTTCTTAATGAACATAGCGAGTTATACCGGGCACATCAACAATGTGAAAATGTTGGGTGGGAGGGGGAAGAGCTTAAACAGTTGAGGGCTGAGCATTCTAATTGTATGGTAAAGGAGTCGGAGTTGATGGGTCGCGTCTCGGAGTTAGAGCAGTTGGTGGAGGAGGAGAGAAAGGTTGCTGCGGAACAGATCAGTGCTCTGGAAGCTGAGTTGGGTACGTTCAAAGCCAAGTTATGTGAGGAGGAGAAGGAGAACTCAGCGCTTCGTCTAGAGAAGAAAGATCTGACCGCCCGAGTGGGTCGAACGGAGATGGAACGGTTTAAGGTAGTGAAGGATGTCATTCCGGAGGTGGTCCGCCGGCTTTTGAACAGTCATGAATATAAACAACATTTGGCGGCCCCCTTCAGCCTGTCCACCCAATCCGGATTTTTAGAGGGTGTCACCGGAGGATTTGGCTAAGATTCTGGCCGAGGTGGAGGATCTTGACATGGAGGCTAACGCCAAGTTCGCACCTTTGTATGACGGACTTTTCTCTGCCGAGTATCCTTATATCAAGAAAGTCAGCAGTGCTTATCTGGAATCCCTTGATGGGATAATGAACATATTTCCTGACCCCGCTCCGTCCGTGCCCGCCGAGACTGTAGTAGCCGAAGCTGCCACCGGAACAACTACCGAGGCTCCCGAGGTCCAAGCTGCCAATGTCCAGGACTCCGCAGCGGAAGAAGGTGGATCGGTCCTTTGAGAGATTTCACTGTTATTGAAGTCTAGGTAATTCCGTTTTGACTACGGGTGAAAATTATCTCGGATTTCTTTGTGAAGCTTTTTTAATCTTGTTACTTCGAAATTTATTCAGGAGATATAAGGCTTTCGGGCTGCTGGACTAGGTTTAAAAAAACTGATATGATTCGGATGACTGTTATAACTTGTAATTTGAATAATTTGTACGTTTTTTTTGTTTTTTTTTATTATTATTTTTTTTATCTTCATATTTGCTTGTATGGTTGCTTTGCTAGTTATGGAATGTATCGTGTTTCCACTTTGTGCGTACATCATATTACTCATGCTCCGAAACGACTTGTTCTGCGAGTTGACGAAACCGCCCAGTTTTGTGCCCTACGGCGACTTTTGACTATATGGTTCCTCGGTGTAACCACTGTAAGAATTTCACTATATACTATTCTAATACTTATCATTTTTCTATGTATAATTTTTTTTTTATTTAATTATTTATTATCTGATCATAGTTATTATCTAATGTGACGTAGATCACATCCTCGATAAACGTGCTCGCACGCAACCTAACCTTAACTTATTTAATGTTTATCTATATAAACATCTTTGATCTAAAACTTTATGATATTCCATTTACCACTTTACGTTAATTCGTTAACGTACGTTTAAAACTAAACGTTTCTTATCTAATAAGAGTTTTTTATGAAACCCTAAACTACTATAACAACATATAAGAATAACGAAACTCTAGAAATACTAAAATACAATTCATTTGAGTAATGTACAAGTCACTAAAGCACAGAAACCCTAATTCCACTATAACTCCCGATAAAAACCCTAATTTCACAAAACTATGATTTTATGTAATAAAATCACAAACCCTAAATAATATTTTTATAAAATATATATGTACAAGTCTTTTAAACCAAAGTACAAGTCATTTAAGCATAAAACCTAAATATTAATAAAAACACTATATAAACCTTAAAAATAATTATTTTAAAGCATAATGTACAACAAACTCATGCAATAATTTTTAAAATGAATTTATTAGATTTACAAATTAATTGTACAATCCCCTAAACCTATTGTACAACCCTCTAATGCACAAAACCTTAAAATCACATTTAACTACTTTAAAACCCTAATAAAAATTACATAAAAATTATATAACTTAAGTAAATATTAAAAATGTATTTTTCTTATTTTCTAAACCCTAGTATAACCCTCCTAAGCCTAAAGTATAACTCCATAAAGCACAATATGATTTTCCTTTCCCTAAAACCTAATTCGATATATGAATATATATTTAAAGTAAACTTTAATTGTTCCAATTTAACAAATAACTAAGTTAAACCCTAAAACTAATTAGTTATCATCCTTAACCCTAGTGTACCACTCAACCAAGCCATATGTACCATAACCTAAAGCCCTGATCGAATTCCATTTCCAATCCTAGTTCGACACTAACAATAACCAAACCAATTCCAATTCTTTTCAAAACCCTGAGTACCCTACACCATATATTCCCTCCCCTAGTCCCTTTCATATCCATGTCATCAAACCTTAAAATATCTAACCTAGGTAAGTAACATGTATGGTTAATAAAATTCCACATCAATCTCCCTCCCCCTCCTTCCATGTGGCATCCAAGGGATTAACCACATCACTTTGTCTCCCAAAGAAACCCTAGGAACTCAAGAAAACCCTAGTTCCCTTCTTGCTATAAATATCGAACCATGTAAACCCCATTTTCCATCACCACTACTCGACACAACCCAAAACAGCCCTTTACTCAATTCCTACTGATTCCATAACTCACATACAAGCCAAATAAGAGACTAAGAAGCCTAGGAGGAAGTAAGAAGCCTGTGTGTCCATTTTCCAAATCCAATTCGTCATCTTAAATCCCTAACCGAACCATATAATTACGTAAGTTTTCTAATCCTATTTCATTACTTTTTATATATTTGTTATGTTTTTAAAACAATAATAACCAACCTCTAAAAATGTAACTAGACCAAGAACAAAATAAATCCTTTCTTTCTTTTCTTTTTCTCTTGTTCGAACCAACCCAACCAAACCCTAGTTCATATTTTTATAAATAACATTAGAAACATGTTAAAAGAATAGGTTAGTAATGCTAATAACCATGTGTTTATGTACTAAAAATGATAGAACTAAAATCAATATCTTCTTTTCCTTTCTTTTTGTGTCGCGCACAAACCAAACGTACCCTTAACATAAATAAAAATCGAGGAACCTTAGGAACATGTTAAAAACAAGTTAAATATATTAAGTATATTGTAAATGAACTGAATAAACTAGTCCCTAAACTCAGAAACCAAAAACCGAACCCTTTTCCTATTTTTTTTTCTGTTGCTCAGTCGATCAGTCATCAGACTTTGCACCTAGTTTTCGACCACCAAACGGACTCTAAAAAATCTAGATTTTTGCACACCTAAAGACCACCTAGCTGTCTAATTATAGGAAAAAGAACGAAGTGAAATGATTAAGAATTCACCAAGTTATTTACGTTTGAATTCTGCCTATTTTTCTGTCGCTCGAACGCATGAAAATTAATTCATTCGAGCTTGAAAAGCTCGAATGACCAGACTATAAGCTGTCAATAAGCTCTTTATAAGTTGAAAATAAAGTGTGTAAAAGAGTCGTAAAAAGTTATGTCTTAATCCGAAGTGTAAAACGTATTTTTGTAAAAATGGGATGTCGAGTGAATAGAGTAAATTGCTTAAGGGGTAATTTCTGCCAAAACTCTACCTAGATTTATAATTTGGACTTAAAATGAATTCGACTTATAGTTAAAGGGTAAATAGTGTCACGTTTGAAAGAGAGAGTTTTATTGGGCCGAATATGTCAAATTCTTAAAGTTATTTAATGAGGGACTAAATTTGCCAACAATACAAAGTTAAGGGTGTAAAGTGTCATTATCGATAGTTCAGGAGTAAAAACTGTCATTTGACCAAGGTTGAGGGGTAAAAATTGTAATTCTATAAAAGTTCAGGGGTAAAAATTGTCATGTTGTGAAAGTTCGGGGGTATAAACTGTCAATATATGAAACTATAGGGTGAAAAGCGTAACTTATATATAATCTTTATTATTAATATATTTTAAATATATTTATAATAAAATTAATAAAAACTAATAAATAAGAATACGCATATCTCGATAACGAACGAACGGAAACATAAAAATGAACCATAAGATAAAATTCTTATCCAACTTTTATCTTATCCAACTTTTGAAGAGACTTCATGTTGTCTCATTTAAACATTTAATCAACAACCGAAAACGTTACGAAACGAATATTAAAACTTATTCAGAAACGATTACTGAAACTTGACATAACGAACCAGGTTGCGTGCCGGAGACGTTTATCAACTATGTTTAACTTTGTTTTCCATCCAGACTATCAAGGTGAGTTCATAGTCCTACTTTTCTTTATATGTTTTCTAAACTTGTGGGGAGATACATGCTACCAAACCGAACACAAGTATTTTCCTGATTGTTATTGCACTAAGTTAACTGTTCCCTATTTATATTTATTATTTAAAAGTCCCTCGTATCATGCACCATTAGTCACCTGCTGGGTGAGCGCGAATATGTGAATAGATCTATTGGCCTGACGACCCATTTGTACTAATCGGATGGATATCTTCGTGGTAGCCGGTTAGACAGATGCATTATATTTGATATCTAATCTTGGGGGCAAACCACTTTCATTTTTATATGTTAGTGAGACTGGAAACTGTCAACGCATTGCGTGTCATGAGGTTTAGTGCAATATTCTAAATTGTGATATAACTGATTTCTTTTTATTTAGCTTGTGTTCAAAACTTATTATAACTTTAAACACTATGGATTCACTCAACCTTTGTGTTGACTATTTAGCATGCTTTATCTCAGGTAACTAGGAGTATGACTTGGCACGGAGTGGCGGTGGACTTTCTTAAAGAGTGTCCATTTTGTTATCATTCAAATAAATTATGTAACTTTTATAACATATTTCCGAACCTCCCTCTGGGACCTATATTATGTACTCTGATTTAAATAATGAATGATAACAATTTTATTTAAAACGTCTCTTTTTGAGTCATTTTCTATTTTCATGACTGTGAACCATGAAGTAATACCCCAAACTTATATTCCGCTGCGTATATAAAAAACGGGGGTGTTACAGATTGGTATCAGAGCTCATGGTTATAGAGAACCAAATGTTTTTCAAACATTGAACTATAACCAATTTTCACAAACTAAACCAAAGTCCTCCGTGCCACGACGCTACTAAAACATTATTTATACCTGATTTATTATTAGTTATTTAGTTATATAGTGGAATATTCATAATTACCGGGTGGTTACAGAGTTATGACTTCCCCTCCTCATTCTATTACTTCTATGTCGGACGCGGATAACGAAAACATCGCGACTATACCGGACTTCACGACCGTACCTAGACGAGCAACAGAGTCAGATCCAACTGAAGATGTTACGGTGGTACCTGAAATCTCTTCAGCATTTGGGCATGATACAGAGTCAGATCCTTCCGAAGAGCCGTCCGAGGATACTTTGATGCCCGATGTCGCACCATTCCCTGATGATCCCTATATGCAGGCTAGAGAGAGAGCTCGTATCTTTGCAGATGAAGAGCCACCCAAGCCAGATTCTCCTTCGGTTACAGAAATACCCCCGAGAGAATCCGAAGAACAGCACGAATGAGAACACTTCCCGTGTTTACCTCACCCTTACCACGTCCACATCCCTATATGCTACCTACTTTTGAACTCTCAGTCCCAACATCCTTACCTCCGCCGCCACCATCATCTACCAGTTTCCATCCTCCATCCGTCCCGTTTGAACTTAGTGATGAGGTCCGAGCCATTATCGCCCGATATAGTGCTGTACCCCAATCACCTACTCCCGATATCTCTACTCCGCCACGAGTATTTGAGGTAGGAGAAAGTTCACAAGCAGCCCAAGAACGACAGCCGACCGTCTCCACTCTCCTGACGCAACTAGAGCGACAAGAGGAGCAGATTGAGACTGCTTTGGGTCATCTGGACGAATTACCATTAGAACGAATTGAAGGTATCGAATATAGAGTAGAGGATCTGATGACGGGTCAAGAAGCTATGCAGCAGAAAATAGATGAAAATCGTGAGGAGTCCGAGAAGCGCTATGAGCAGGTCAGACGCGAAATACCTTTTGTTTATGAAAATGTATTGAAGTTGATAGAAGAAATGATCAAGAGAAATGAAGAATTAGCAACAGCTCAGAACCGAATTGCAGTTTTAGAGACGACAGTGGCAGAGATGCAGATCCAGTACCAAGAGTACATGCAGGTTCTCGTTAGCATGATAGTCGAACTCGAGAGTCGACTTAAGGGAACTTCTGGTAATCAGTAGATCAGATCTTTATATATTATCTTTTGTACTATGTCTCAGCTATGAGATCTATGGTATAAATATGGCACTAGCATGTAGTTTATATCTGGCAGCTTTTGTACTTAGCCACGGGATATGTGGCATAAATACGACGCTTGTATTAATTTTGTTATATGTATAACAAATTAACAAGTTATTTATGACTATATGTGGTTGAGATATGTTGATGTACATGATATGGACCAGTGCTGAATATTTTACATACATGTGCGATATTTGGACATATTGTGACCTTATGATTATCATGGATTTTACCATTGTTAATGGTCACTATGCAAATTCTAAACATGTATCTTCTTGTAGAAATATGCCTCGCAGTTCCCCATAACCAGTCATGTCCCAAGCTGCTATCCGAAAGCTTGTTGCAGACAGTGTTGCTGCAGCACTTGAGACTCAAGCAGCGGAATTGGCTCGTACTGGAAGCACTAGCCGACCCAATGGAGAAAGCGAGACTGCAATAGCTCGCAAGTGTACTTACAAAGACTTCATAAACTGTCAGCCAACTTTCTTTAAGGGAACAGAAGGAGCTACTGAATTAGCTCGTTGGTTTGAGCGTACAGAAGTAGTCTTTGTATGGAGCGGGTGTACCGATGACTGCAAAGTTGCTTTTGCTACAGGGACTTTATTAGATGATGCCTTGTCTTGGTGGTCTGCTACTTCCCAAACCATGGGTGTGGAAGCAGCTCATCAACTCACTTGGGATGATCTTAAAAAGAAAATGCTGAAAAAGTATTGTCCCCGTACCGAAATCAAAAAGTTGGAAGATGAATTTCACCAGCAAATGGTGAAAGGAGTGGATCTCAAGGCATATAATAGAAGGTTTCAGGAGCTTGCTCTCCTATGTCCAACTATTGTGCCTGATCTGGAGAAGACGTTGGAAAAATATACTGAAGGATTACCTCGAAGCATCGAGGGGAATGTTACCACTTCAAAACCTCAATCGCTAGAAGAAGCAATAACCATAGCCCAGAAGCTGATGGATCGAGAAATCAAGCGCAATTCTACTCAGGGAAACAGCGATCACAAATGGAAGTTTGATGATAGAAGAAATACCCATCATTACGACAATCGTCCCAACTACCACAACAACCGCAACAATCAAAATAATTACCACCAAAACCGTAACGAATACCATCATCAACAAAACCGTCGGCAGGAAACTGCCAGAGCCTATACTGCCACTCATGCTGAGAAAAGTGGTTATGTCGGAACGAAGCCGTTATGCAATCAATGCTTGTTGCACCACTTTCGTCCATGCACTGTTAAGTGCATGAAGTGTCAGAAAGTCGAACATCAGACCGAAGACTGTAAGGCAACAGGAGCGAATCTGCAGCCGGTGATCGTGACTTGCCACGGATGTGGTGAGAAAGCGCATTATAGGAACCAGTGTCCGAAGCTGAATGCTAACCCGAACAATGGTGCCCGCGGACGAGCATATGTGCTAGGAGATGGTAATATGCAACAGAACCCGGAAGTGGTCACGGGTACATTTCCTCTCAATCAACATTTAGCTAGAGTATTATTTGATACCGGAGCCGATAAAAGTTTTATATCTCTTACTTTCGCTTCTTTACTTAAACTCACTCCCACTGCCTTAAACAATACATATGAAATTGAGCTAGCTAATGGGAAATTAGTAGGCACTAACTCTATAATCCGAGGTTGTACCTTAACCCTATTAAACCAACCCTTCGACATCGACCTCATGCCCGTCGAACTCGGAAGCTTCGACGTAATCATTGGTATGGATTGGTTATCCAAATGCCATGCAAAGATTTTATGTGACGAGAAAGTGGTTCACATCCCTTTTGAGGATGAGACTTTGATTATTCGGGGTAATCAAAGCAAAACCAGACTAAGCATAATATCCTGCATCAAAACCATGAAGTACATCAACAGAGGATGTCAAGCGTTTTTAGCTCATGTAACTGAGAAAAAGACGAATGAAAAACGACTAGAAGATGTACCCGTAGTACAAGATTTTCCGGAAGTATTTCCTGAAGAGTTACCTGGACTACCACCTGTTCGTCAGGTAGAGTTTCGGATCGACTTGGTACCAGGAGCGGCGCCAGTAGCACGAGCACCCTACCGTTTAGCTCCATCGGAAATGCAAGAATTATCCAATCAACTGCAGGAGTTATTGGATAAAGGTTTTATTCGACCAAGCTCATCGCCTTGGGGAGCACCTGTCCTATTTTGTCAAAAAGAAAGACGGATCTCTTAGGATGTGTATCGATTACCGGGAGTTGAATAAACTTACGGTAAAGAATCGATATCCATTACCAAGGATCGATGATTTGTTCGACCAACTGCAAGGATCAAGCGTTTACTCGAAAATCAATTTAAGATCAGGTTATCATCAGCTGCGTGTTAGGGAATAAGACATTCCTAAAACAGCTTTCCGAACAAGATACGGTCATTACGAATTTCAAGTGATGCCATTTGGGTTAACCAATGCACCAGCTGTGTTCATGGATCTCATGAATCGTGTGTGCAAGCCTTATTTGGACAAATTCGTGATCGTGTTCATTGATGATATTCTTATCTATTCTCGGAGCGAAGAAGAACATGCAGAGCATCTAAAGATTATTTTGGAATTGCTCAAGAAAGAGCAACTGTACGCTAAATTTTCCAAGTGTGATTTCTGGATTCACACCGTGCAGTTTCTTGGACACGTGATTGATCGTCATGGTATTCACGTGGATCCTTCCAAAATAGAAGCAGTCAAAAATTGGCCGACACCTACGACTCCCACGGAGGTACGTCAATTTTTAGGACTTGCTGGCTATTATCGGAGATTCATTGAGGGATTTTCAAAGATTGCCAAATCTTTAACGGAATTGACCCAGAAGAACAAGAAGTACGTTTGGGGAGAAGATCAAGAGAAAGCTTTCCAGCTGTTAAAGCAAAAGCTTTGTGAAGCACCAATTCTAGCCTTACCTGAAGGAAACGACGATTTTGTTGTTTATTGTGACGCATCACACCAAGGGTTAGGCGCGGTATTGATGCAAGGGAATAAAGTTATTGCTTATGCCTCTAGACAGCTCAAGCCTCATGAGGAGAATTATACAACTCATGATCTTGAGCTAGGAGCAGTTGTATTTGCTCTTAAAATCTGGAGACATTATCTGTATGGCACGAAGTGCGTTGTGTTTACAGATCATAAGAGCCTTCAACATATTCTCGACCAGAAAGAGTTAAATATGAGACAACGCCGATGGTTAGAGTTGCTAAGTGACTATGACTGTGAAATTCGTTACCACCCTGGAAAAGCAAATGTTGTAGCAGATGCTTTAAGCATAAAGGAACGAATTAAGCCCCTTCGAGTCAGAGCTTTAGTCATGACCATTAATTTAGATTTGCCATCCCAAATTCTCAATGCACAAAGTTATCATTTAATAAGTTTAAAGTGACAATATTAATAGCTTAGGGTTCATAATAGTATATATATAAAGTTAAGGTTATTATGGTAGGTTTACAAATTTTTAGGGTTTATTATGTAATTATGATAAGTTTAAGGACTATTCTGCAATTATCATAAAATTAGGGTATAAGATGTAATTATTTTAAAGTTACAAGTTTTTTTTCAAGTTAAGTCCTTTAGTATTAGAAAATAACAATTTAAACCCTTTAGTTTTGGAAAAATAATCAAATAACACCTTTTTAATATCTTTACACTTTAACAGATTTTTCGTATGCACTGGACCTGTTTTAAATAATTTATGAATCATATTAAAACTCCGAAATAAAATTTCCAAAAATTCCCAGAGAACCCTATATGTCCCTAGTAATTTACCTAATTTTTCTAGATTTTATTAACTAGTATAGGTAAGACTGAAAAATACATTTCCCGAACATGTTCCATAATCGGATCTGATGAAAAACCCGAAAAGTAATTAATTCACTACTCCATCTAGAAAATTTATAGAATTCTAAAAAAATTCCAGTAACTAGTAGACATAACAAATATTACCCAATTCAAAGTAAACCTTCTAATTCGACATGGTTTGAAAATGATAAATGAAAAACACGGACTGTTTTTTCAGACATACGAATTCGATTTGACACTTAATTTTCTAAAAATCAAAAAGTGGTCTTCCAGGCCTCTAAAAATCACAAGGTTAATTTCTACAGAAAGCTCTTTCATTTAATTTAATTCTAGACTTAAGAAACTCTCAAAAACACTTAGTTATCATCGAGATTCAATTAATTAAAGTCGGTCAAATTTCCTGATCAGAAAACTGGTTCATTAATTCATGTGATCTTTTAGGGTTTTTGGTTCGTTTAATTCCAAACGACCTTAGTAGCGTGCATGGATCATTATAAATATTTTATATAGATCATATATGATGTAAAGAGTACTAAAAAAATAACAGATGGGTTTCAAAATGATCGGATCTAGTGCAGAATATTTACACCTCTCGGCTAGCAAAATACGATACAAAGAAACTCCCACGCGTACACCAACTATCCCACGACCTTAAGGCTATTTTTCCCACCTTCTCTAGACTTGATAGAACCCAGGAAAAATAAGAACCAGCCTCCAGAAATTCGTATGGTGATGGAGAGAGTTTTTGTATCGATTTAGGGATTAAAGAATGTATAAAAAGGAAACAATTATAAAACCGTGTATAGAATGGAGGGGAGGGCATGGATTTCGGCCCAAGGTGATAAAATGAGATCAAATTCTGATTTGTTATTGATTTTCTATTAATTGTGATACTTATCTTATTTTTATTTGATTTAAAATGATTAACAAAATAAATAAATACATTTTCGGCCCATGTATATTTTCTATAAGGTGACAAGTATTTTTTTGTACATGTACCATATTAAAATGTTCATGCAAAAATCATCTTACTTCATATGTTGTTAATTTCCAAGAGTTTGGGATTCCTTTGGCGTTTTATTTACTTATTAATTGAAATTTCAAGTTGCAAGGGCATTTTGGTAATTTTTGCATGTTCTGAAATTTTGGGTATTACAACTTCTTCCCCTCTAAAAGAAAATTTTCGTCCTCGAAATTTGAAATCGCAAGGTTAGACGAAGTCGTAGCAATTCGCAAAAAGATCGTTACTAACATTCTCACGCCCGGGAAGGTTCTTCCAAAAAGGATCGTCAAACCAAATAGTTTCTCATGACTCAATCAAAACAAGGTGGGTTCAAGTTTCTCAGATGGAGATAAATTGGGTTGATGTCGATAAAAAAGGCCCATGTAACATAAATGGATGATAGGTGAATCTTCAGGAAAGCTTATATGGAATAAGAACAAGATTTCAAATCGAATTTACTGTATCAACCGTAGAGAGCTCTACAAGAGTTCAAGATTTATAATTGAGGTCAACAGAACGCATAACGAGAGTCTAAACTTATCCAGATATCTAATGAACGAAGGCAAGGTATACGCATAGGTGGAATGATCCTAAAGTCTCACTAATCACGGATAATCCAACGGAGATCAAATTCTAAACTTCTTAGGTACTCCCCAAGATATCCTATGGCCACAATGAGGGCACGTTATATGGTGTAAGTATTATCACGTTGGCCAGGCGTCATAATACTAGCATCATATAAATATGCCTTCATGATGATCATACTTTATCTCAGGTCGTAAGAAAAACAACCTATCTTAATCCACCTAGTACTTCTACAGTCTCAGAGGTCAACAAGATCAAATGTCATAGTCAAGAGGGAAAACAAAACTACTGAACAGGCTCTAACCAAAAGCAAGGCACGAATCAGAGTGATGCGGAAGCAATAATACTTAAACAATTGCCTTATAGTCTACCCATTACTCACTGGTCAAAACTCAAGTTCATATCAAGAAATCCTAAAGCAAGTTCTCAAGGTGTTCTCCTATGTTCTTACAGTGGAAGCCTAATGGTCCAAAACGCACAGGTCAAGGGTAAATGTATTACGAGTCGCAGCCTGTCTCTCTGATACCATAAATTGTAACACCCCGACCCGACAAGGGTAGAGATGTCACAATAATGGTTTCATATCAGAACAAACACAAGCATATGACATAAATAATACAATTGAATTTCAATGGTTACAATGGAAAATCTGAAACTACAAGGTTATAATACAATAATTTCTAAGTCTAATTATAAATTCTTCTAGTCATCTTCAATAGCTAGTAAGGTCTTCTAAGTCCAAGATAGTCTCCACTCATACCCAGCTTCCAAACTAAACCTGCCGCAGGAAAAGAAATGCGGCTGAGCTACGAAAGCTCAGTGAACAGATATAACGATAACAAAGCAGTAATACAGGATAATGAATAGTAAATGAAATATGAAACAGTCAGAGTTAAGGCATAAGTACATGGTAACAGTAATGAAAGGTAAAGGTTACAAGGTGCAGGAAAACAGAAATCCTCTACGAGCCCAAATCAAATCAAATCAAATATCAGGGTGTATGGAGGGGAGACCTCAGCATACCAAGTACAGGGTGAGGGGATAACCTCCAGGGGTTGGAGTCATGAGCTCCCAGGATGTGAAAGACGTGTATCGCACACACCATCAGTCACCAAGTATAACAGGTAATATAACAAATCAAGTCAGGTCAAATCTAGGATGCATCCATACGCCCCAGGTGGCCAAAGTCTGCCTCTACGTAACAAATCAAATCAGGTCAGGGACGGGACAGGTCATCACTCTCCTGCCCTAGAGTCAAGTCATCGGTGCATCAATGACAGGGACATGAAACCCTCATGCCTAGTGGGTGGCTCGTAGTCTCAAACTGTGGGTCAAGGTCAAGTATCAAGTATCAAGTATCAAGTGTCAAGTATCAGGTTTCATATCCAGCGGTTCAGGTCAAGTTTCCAATTCAAGTGGTTCAAGTCAAGCTCATATTAAGGTTCAAGACAGGAGATCAATGCAAGGGTTAAAGTAAAGGTTCAAATCAGAAGGTTCATATCAGAGGGTTCAATATCAGAAGGTCCAATATCAGAAAGGTCAAGTATCAGAAGGTTCATATCAATTTGTTAAAAAGTAATCCTTAGAAAATGGCTTTCATAAAAGTGATCTTTAAAAACAGTTTTCATAAAGAAAGTCTTTAAATGTAGTTTTCAAAACATTTTCATATGTAATTAAGAAAAGTTTTTACATCCTGTTATAAAATCCTATGAACCTTCAAGGTATCCAAGGGTTTTAAATATTCATGTTACAAGGTGATGAACTGGTTATATCAAGTATCAAAAGAAACATAGCAAGGTTCACGAATCAAGGAAAGCATAGCAAAAGCATAGATTCATTAAGAAAGCCCCAGATACAAGGCTCAGATCATAATCAAACCAATATAAACAGATGTAAGTGAAACATGAAGAACGAATCAAAATATAAAGGAACATAGCAATGGCTTAGGGAATCCTATAGTGAATCAAGATCAAAAGTCATGAGAAGGACACCCTTACTGAGAAAGGGTAGAATATCTGTACCTTATACCGCAAGTGCAAACATATCTAGAAATATAAAGATCGGAAACAACTCCATCTTCAGCGAATCTACACGAATACATGATCGTCTTATTATTAATATCTTCTTCAAATCAGATTTCTCATTTTAGTCGGCTTTCCATTTTTAGTAGCTTTCCATTTATAGCAGGTTTCCTCAATTAGTAAGTTTCCATTTTTAAGAAGCATTCAAAGTTATCATTTAATAAGTTTAAAGTGACAATATTAATAGCTTAGGGTTCATAATAGTATTTATATAAAGTTAAGGTTATTATGGTAGGTTTACAAATTTTTAGGGTTTATTATGTAATTATGATAAGTTTAAGGACTATTATGCAATTATCATAAAATTAGGGTATAAGATGTAATTATTATAAAGTTACAGGTTTTTTTCAAGTTAAGTCCTTTAGTATTAGAAAATAACAATTTAAACCCTTTAGTTTTGGAAAAATAAACAAATAACACCTTTTTAATATCTTTACACTTTAACAGATTTTTCGTATGCACTGGACCTGTTTTAAATAATTTATGAATCATATTAGAACTCCGAAATAAAATTCCCAAAAATTCCCAGAGAACCCTATATGTCCCTAGTAATTTACCTAATTTTTCTAGATTTTATTAACTAGTATAGGTACGACTGAAAAATCCATTTCCCTAACATGTTCCATAATCGGATCTGATGAAACACCCGAAAAGTAATTAATTCACTACTTCATCTAGAAAATTTATAAAATTCTAAAAAAATTCCAGTAACTAGTAGACATAACAAATACTGCCCAGTTCAAAGGACACCTTCTAATTCGACATGGTTTGAAAAATAATAAATGAAAAACCCGGACTGTTTTTCCAGACATACGAATTCGATTTGACACTTAATTTTCTAAAAATCAAAAAGTGGTCTTTCATGCCTCTAAAAATCACAAGGTTAATTTCTACAGAAAGCTCTTTCATTGAATTTAATTCTAGACTCAAGAAACTCCCAAAAACACTTAGTTATCATCGAGATTCAATTAATTAAATTCGGTCTAATTTCCTGATCAGAAAACTGGTTCATTAATTCATGTGATCTTTTAGGGTTTTTGGTTCGTTTAATTCCAAACGACCTTAGTAGCGTGCATGGATCATTATAACCATTTTATATAGATCATATATGATGTAAAGAGTACTAGAAAAATACCAGATGGGTTTCAAAATGATCGGATCTAGTGCAGAATATTTACACCTCTCGGCTAGCAAAATACGATACAAAGAAACTCCCACGCGTACACCAGCTATCCCACGACCTTAAGGCTATTTTTCCCACCTTCTCTAGACTTGATAGAACCCAGGAAAAATAAGAACCAGCCTCCATAAATTCGTATGGTGATGGAGAGAGTTTTTTGTGTCGATTTAGGGATTAAAGAATGTATAAAAAGGAAACAATTATAAAACCGTGTATAGAATGGAGGGGAGGGCATGGATTTCGGCCCAAGGTGATAAAATGAGATCAAATTCTAATTTGTGATTTATTTCCTATTAATTGTGATACTTATCTTATTTTTATTTGATTTAAAATGATTAACAAAATAAATAAATACATTTTCGGCCCATGTATATTTTCTATAAGGTGACAAGTATTTTTTTGTACATGTACCATATTAAAATGTTCATGCAAAAATCATCTTACTTCATATGTTGTTAATTTCCAAGAGTTTGGGATTCCTTTGGCGTTTTATTTACTTATTAATTGAAATTTCAAGTTGCAAGGGCATTTTGGTAATTTTTGCATGTTCTGAAATTTTGGGTATTACAACCCAGGATCTGAAAAGATATACCAGGATCTCAAAAAGCTTTACTGTTGGCCAAACATGAAAGCTGACATAGCTGACTATGTCAGTAAATGTTTGACATGTGCACGAGTTAAAGCTGAACATCAAAGGCCATCTGGCTTATTGACACAACCTGAGATTCCTGAATGGAAATGGGAAAGAATAGCTATGGATTTTATCACCAAGTTACCTAGGACGTCAAGCGGATATGACACTATTTGGGTCATAGTTGATCGTCTTACGAAATCAGCTCACTTTTTGCCAATCAAAGAGACTGATGAAGTAGTGGATTTAGCTCAATTATATCTAAAGGAGATAGTCTCACGACATGGAGTACCAATTTCCATTATTTCGGATCGTGATTCTCGTTTCACGTCTCGATTTTGGGAAAAGCTTCAGAAAGCCTTGGGTACTAATTTAGATATGAGTACGGCTTATCATCCACAAACCGACGGACAGAGCGAGAGAACTATTCAAACGTTGGAAGATATGCTCAGGGCATGCACAATAAATTTTGGTAAAGGATGGGATAGACATTTGCCTTTGGCAGAATTCTCATACAACAATAGTTACCATGCGAGCATCAAAGCAGCACCGTTTGAAGCACTTTATGGACGAAAGTGCCGATCACCTGTTTGCTGGGTGGAATTCGGGGAATTCCAACTTACCGGACCAGAGATAATTCAGGAAACTACCGATAAAATAGTGCAAATCCGACAACATTTGCAAGCTGCCCGAGATAGGCAGAAAAGCTACGCAGACACAAGACGGAAGCCTATGGAATTTGAAGTCGGAGACAGAGTTATGTTAAAGGTGTCACCATGGAAAGGCATGGTTAGATTTGGAAAGCGAGGAAAGTTGAATCCCAAATACATTAGACCATTTAAGATTCTGGAGAGAATCGGTCCAGTAGCCTATCGACTTGAACTTCCCGTAGAGCTCAGTAAAATACATCCTATCTTCCACGTCTCTAATCAAAAGAAGTGTCTATCAGAAGAAACACTTGTGATTCCCATGAAAGAGCTTCATCTCAATGACAAGCTCAATTTTGTGGAAGAACCAGTGGAGATCATGGATAAAGTAATCAAACAGCTAAAATGAAGTCGCGTTCCCATCGTTAAGGTTTGATGGAACTCCAAGAGAGGACCAGAATTTACCTGGGAACGAGAAGATCAAATCCGGGCAAAGTACCCACATCTTTTTCCAAATTCACCGACCAACACATACTGAATCTCGGGACGAGATTCGTTTCAACGGGGGGATAATGTAACCACTGTAAGAATTTCACAATATACTATTCTAATACTTATCCTTTTTCTACGTATAAATTTTTTTTATTTAATTATTTATTATCTGATCATAGTTATTATCTAATGTGACGTAGATCACATCCTCGATAAATGTGTTCGCACGCAAACCAACCTTAACTTATTTAATGTTTATCTATATAAACATCATTGATCTAAAACTTTATGATATTCCATTTACCACTTTACGTTAATTCGTTAACGTACGTTTAAAATTAAACGTTTCTTATCTAATAAGAGTTTTTATGAAACCCTAAACTACTATAACAACATATAAGAATAACGAAACTCTAGAAATAATAAAATACAATTCATTTGAGTAATGTACAAGTCACTAAAGCACAGAAACCCTAATTCCACTATAACTCCCGATAAAAACCCTAATTTCACAAAACTATGATTTTATGTAATAAAATCACAAACCCTAAATAATATTTTTATAAAATATATATGTACAAGTCTTTTAAACCAAAGTACAAGTCATTTAAGCATAAAACCTAAATATTAATAAAAACACTATATAAACCTTAAAAATAATTATTTTAAAGCATAATGTACAACAAACTCATGCAATAATTTTTAAAATGAATTTATTAGATTTACAAATTAATTGTACAATCCCCTAAACCTATTGTACAACCCTATAATGCACAAAACCTTAAAATCACATTTAACTACTTTAAAACCCTAATAAAAATTACATAAAAATTATATAACTTAAGTAAATATTAAAAATGCATTTTTCTTATTTTCTAAACCCTAGTACAACCCTCCTAAGCCTAAAGTACAACTCCATAAAGCACAATATGATTTTCCTTTCCCTAAAACCTAATTCGATATATGAATATATATTTAAAGTAAACTTTAATTGTTCCAATTTAACAAATAACTAAGTTAAACCCTAAAACTAATTAGTTATCATCCTTAACCCTAGTGTACCACTCAACCAAGCCATATGTACCATAACCTAAAGCCCTAATCGAATTCCATTTCCAATCCTAGTTCGACACTAACAATAACCAAACCAATTCCAATTCTTTTCAAAACCCTAAGTACCCTCCACCATATATTGCCTCCCCTAGTCCCTTTCATATCCATGTCATCAAACCTTAAAATATCTAACCTAGGTAAGTAACATGTATGGTTAATAAAATTCCACATCAATCTCCCTCCCCCTCCTTCCATGTGGCATCCAAGGGATTAACCACATCACTTTGTCTCCCAAAGAAACCATAGGAACTCAAGAAAACCCTAGTTCCCTTCTTGCTATAAATATCGAACCATGTAAACCCCATTTTCCATCACCACTACTCGACACAACCCAAAACATCCCTTTACTCAATTCCTACTGATTCCATAACTCACATACAAGCCAAATAAAACACTAAGAAGCCTAGGAGGAAGTAAGAAGCCTTTGTGTCCATTTTCCAAATCCAATTCGTCATCTCAAATCCCTAACCGAACCATATAATTAGGTAAGTTTTCTAATCCTATTTCATTACTTTTTATATAGTTGTTATGTTTTTAAAACAATAATAACCAACCTCTAAAAATGTAACTAGACCAAGAACAAAATAAATCCTTTCTTTCTTTTCTTTTTCTCTTGTTCGAACCAAGCCAACCAAACCCTAGTTCATATTTTTATAAATAACATTAGAAACATGTTAAAAGAATAGGTTAGTAATGCTAATAACCATGTGTTTATGTACTAAAAATGATAGAACTAAAATCAATATCTTCTTTTCCTTTCTTTTTGTGTCGCGCACAAACCAAACGTACCCTTAACATAAATAAAAATCGAGGAACCTTAGGAACATGTTAAAAACAACTTAAATATATTAAGTATATTGTAAATGAACTGAATAAACTAGTCCCTAAACTCAGAAACCAAAAACCGAACCCTTTTCCTATTTTTTTTTTTTTGTTGCTCAGTCGATCAGACATCAGACTTTGGACCTAGTTTTCGACCACCAAACGGACTCTAAAAATTCTAGATTTTTGCACACCTAAAGACCACCTAGCTATCTAATTATAGGAAAAAGAACGAAGTGAAATGATTAAGAATTCACCAAGTTATTTACGTTTGAATTCTGCCTATTTTTTTGTCGTTCGAACGCAAGAAAATTAATTCATTCGAGCTTGAAAAGCTCGAATGACCAGACTATAAGCTGTCAATAAGCTCTTTATAAGTTGAAAATAAAGTGTGTAAAAGAGTCGTAAAAAAAGTTATGTCTTAATCTGAAGTGTAAAACGTATTTTTGTAAAAATGGGATGTCGAGTGAATAGAGTAAATTGCTTAAGGGGTAATTTCTGCCAAAACTCTACCTAGATTTATAATTTGGACTTAAAATGAATTCGACTTATAGTTAAAGGGTAAATAGTGTCACGTTTGAAAGAGAGAGTTTTATTGGGCCGAATATGTCAAATTCTTAAAGTTATCTAATGAGGGACTAAATTTGCCAACAATACAAAGTTAAGGGTGTAAAGTGTCATTATCGATAGTTCAGGGGTAAAAACTGTCATTTGACCAAAGTTGAGGGGTAAAAATTGTAATTCTATAAAAGTTCAGGAGTAAAAATTGTCAATTTGTGAAAGTTCGGGGGTATAAACTGTCAATATATGAAACTATAGGGTGAAAAGCGTAACTTATATATAATCTTTATTATTAATATATTTTAAATATATTTATAATAAAATTAATAAAAACTAATAAATAAGAATACGCATATCTCGATAACGAACGAACGGAAACATAAAAATGAACCATAAGATAAAATTCTTATCCAACTTTTGAAGAAACTTCATGTTGTCTCATTTAAACATTTAATCAACAACCAAAAACGTTACGAAACGGATATTAAAACTTATTCAGAAACGATTACTGAAACTTGACATAACGAACCAGGTTGCGTGCCGGAGACGTTTATCAACTCTGTTTAACTTTGTTTTCCATCCAGACTATCAAGGTGAGTTCATAGTCCCACTTTTCTTTATATGTTTTCTAAACTTGTGGGGAGATACATGCTACCAAACCGAACACAAGTATTTTCCTGATTGTTATTGCACTAAGTTAACTGTTCCCTATTTATATTTATTATTTAAAAGTCCCTCGTATCATGCACCATTAGTCACCTGCTGGGTGAGCGCGAATATGTGAATAGATCTATTGGCCTGACGACCCATTTGTACTAATCGGATGGATATCTTCGTGGTAGCCGGTTAGACAGATGCATTATATTTGATATCTAATCTTGGGGGCAAACCACTTTCATTTTTATATGTTAATGAGACTGGAAACTGTCAACGCATTGCGTGTCATGAGGTTTAGTGCAATATTCCGAATTGTGATATAACTGATTTCTTTTTATTTAGCTTGTGTTCAAAACTTATTATAACTTTAAACACTATGGATTCACTCAACCTTTGTGTTGACTTTTTAGCATGCTTTATCTCAGGTAACTAGGAGTATGACTTGGCACGGAGTGGCGGTGGACTTTCTTAAAGAGTTTCCATTTTGTTATCATTCAAATAAATTATGTAACTTTTATAACATATTTTCGAACCTCCCTCTGGGACCTATATTATGTACTCTGATTTAAATAATGAATGATAACAATTTTATTTAAAACGTCTCTTTTTGAGTCGTTTTCTATTTTCATGACTGTGAACCATGAAGTAATACCCCAAACTTATATTCCGCTGCGTATATCGAAAACGGGGGTGTTACACTCGGTCCTTTTGTCTCGGCCCTTTTTGGATCCCCTTTTCGGGCACCAACCTATTATGGGCATAGTGCGTTATTCGGTTTTGTGTTCTGGTTTCACGGCGCTTTTACCTTGGCTTGTACGATGATACCTTTTTGTTGGATGTCCGGATGGACCGTGCCTACCGGACTAGATATGTTTGTCAGCGATGGTTATTTTCCTTCTTTTTTTTTATTCATGTAATCATTTCCGAACGGCTATGGGTTGTTTTGCTGGCTTCAGTTTGAAGCCGGGAGTCATACATGTCCCTTCCATCATCCTCTTTGTTTCCTGCATAGATAAATCATAATTCTCCTGCCATAATCATTATTGCTCGTGACGGGTCATTATACGGTATTTATATTCGAATCACAAACGTACATCAAACAATTGTTTTTTATTACCGTCACTACTTGCATAGCTCCGGAGATACAAGTTAACGCTTGATTTATGTTTTGATTGCAAACGTACAATATACTTGTTTTTTATTACCTTCGCTATTTACATAGCTCCGGAGGTACAAGCTTATGTGCTTTCGGGCGACATACGCCATTCGGCCTTTTTGGCTTACTTGCAGATTGGAAAACGTACAATAATACTTGTTTTTTATTACCTTCACTATTTACATAGCTCCGGAGGTACAAGTTTATACGTTTTCGGGCGACATACGCCATTCGGCCTTTTTGGCTTATATATATGGCAACCACTTTTTGGGTATAAACCATTTTCGGGCGACATACGCCATTCGGCCTTTTTGGCTTACTTATATATATGGCAACCACTTTTTGGGTATAAACCATCTTTGAACATTGACCACTGATCTCCGGAGGTCGCGAGCCTGCCGAAGGGATCATTATGTGACAAGTATGGTAAGGACACGGCATGTAGAGAAAATTGCTCCCCCTTGACGGTGGGATAACTGCATTTGTCATTCATATAGTTAATATCAGGTCCTTTCGGACGTTACACAAGTCATATAAATCGAACGTTTACAAAAACACTTTCTCAAGCCGATGGCATGCTGCGTTCATAGTGCTTCCTTTTCTTCCTTTGCCTACGATTTATGTGATCCAGCTCGGTAGGTCTCCATGACCCGGTAGGGTCCCTCCCCGTCGGGTCCAAGCTTTCTTTGATTTTTACTCCTGCTCTCTGTCCTTCCGGTACATGAGATCACCTGCCTTGGATGGTGAAGGTATTTTTGTTCCTTTCGTTAGCCAATAATAAAAACAAGGGATAATTACTAAAATAGCCCGATTGCCCAAGTGCTAAGAGTATCTAGCCCGCTCACAGAAAATTCCCCCCTTAGCCCAGGGCAACTGATCCGACGGATCACAGGATGCCACGTCACCGACCAAAGTATATATACAACTGTTGATACGATGTATAAGGGATGTATTGTATTTTGGGCAACTTTTGAATTTGGGGCAACAAATACATGAACAAAAGGATATTTTGGTCATTTTACGTGCATTAAAATTAGAAACTTGTTATAAGGATATTTTTAGGTATTCCATATGAATCTCACATCCCTCTCCTCTCACAACTCACACCACCACAACTACCCAAAAACACGTCGCCACCACCATCCGACGCCACCACCACCTGACACCACCTCCACCGGACTCCACCAACACATAACACCGATACTTTTATTTCGAGTCGTATTTGAAGAACGCGTGTAAGCGATTTGTGATGGGCCAGAAACATACTTTAAAACATCAATAAAAACCACCCGTCTATGTTTTGGAAACAATACTACTGTTGGGGAAGATAAATAAAAACCACCCGTCTATGTTTGGTGTTTCTTCTCACAAACTCAGGACTGTGACTCAAATTACAATCCATTCCACAAGAAAAGAAAGAAACAGGGAGATCATTACTTCACCATGAAGAATTCCAACCTAATCAAGAATCAAAGAGAGCTTATCAAGGATTAAGGGGCATCAAGGTTTTATGTGTTCTTCCCCAATTCAAGGTAAGTAGTCAATCATGTGTTAATTTATGATTATGAGTTATGGGGTTATGTTTAATAAGTGTATTATTACATGATTTATATGATGAGTTTATGGTTGATGTCATTCGTATGGTGAATTGGGTTTTGATTAAATTGTCATAACTACCATGTTATAATGATCATGAGTAAAGTTAGAACTCAAGTATTGATGTTTTAACAGATCTTGATGTTCAGGAACAACATAATCTTTGTTTTTGTCTAGAAATAATTCAGATTGATATTGAACCTGAATATACATATAGGAAAATGCTTCATATCTGGACAAACATTAGCATCTTTGTACTCTTAGATATTCTAAATTCAAATTACAAATCACTGCGAGCCAATTTGGGTTTGACAAACCGTGTGTGACTTTGAAAAGTCTGATACAGCTTCTGTGAAAATGTTTCATGAGTTGACTTAGGAAACATACTGGAAACACAATAAGTCATTATTAGTTAGCAAAATTCTGATTTTAGTATATATATCATAATTGCATAAGAAAGTAAATCAACAAAAGTGTGTGTTTGGACAGTAAAACACAACGCACCAGGCTTCATCAACCAGAGCAATAATTCCACCAGGTTTCTGCAAAACTTTTTATGCATACGTTTCATTCATTATATCTGCAATTTATTATTTGATATTGTAAAATGGAACCAACTAAATTTCATATCTGTATGATGTGTATGCCCAAAAAGTTAGTAGCCTTTACTTTGTTGCATACCCACTTTTGTTTGATCAAATATGAGAATAAAAAAAAAATACTAGACCATTGCCCAAAAGAATTGGACATTTGTGATGCTGCCAAACAGAGACATTCATATAACGATAGTACTAGATTAACTGATACAACTGTGCAAAATTATGGCCAAACTGATTTACAACGTGTTTCTGAATTGGTAATCAGGAGTTTGCATCAATGCACGCAGACAAAAATTTCAGCATGAAATAATCATTGATATTCAACTATGTGGGAATACATAAATCCAGAGTCGCTTTTGACCGCTCTGCTTCTTTTAATGATCTATATTTACTCATTGATGCTTTGAGATTTTATTCCATTCACATTTTCCTGTCATGATTGACACATAACAGGGGGAACTTTTAACTTTGTTTTTTGAAAGTAATCTAATTAGTCAATGAATTTGGTTTTTAAATGAGGCATGAACCAGCTGGTGTTTGGAACATGGTCTTATACATCCGTACAGTTCAATCCCCCTTCTTTATTACCCAATGTGGTGGTTGGATCATAGCACATATTTACAAGTCACCGCATTCTTAATATGTGGCGGAATATCTTTGAGTGACTAATTGAAGAGCATGATTTTATAAATAAGATCGTATCTGATATTAAAGAATTGTTTGGTTTTGGTGTTGGTCTTGATGTTGATAATCTTATTCTGAACAAGAATAATTTCTACTTGATCAAATTTTCAGCGTATGCATTTTTCTTTTTCTTTTTTTGAAAGGCAACTTATTCACTCACACACTTACACTTGATCAAACTTTCAGCATATGCATTTTTAGTTTCTGATACCATAAAGGTATTTCTTAGTTATGCAGCATCTCTTATCCAGTTGATGAGTTATCTCAAAATTCTAAGCTTTTTGAGAGGTTATTGTTGATATAAAATGAAGTTAAAGCTGGTATTATTTGAATGTTATGTTTATACTCCTGATCCTCAACTAGCGTTTTTATGTTCTGCAGATGCAGAGGATCGGATTATAGTTGAAGCCCATGCAAAATATGGAAACAAATGGGCAATAATTGCAAAGCTCTTGCGAGGTAGAACAGATAACGCAATCAAGAATCACTGGAATTCAACACTGAGGAAAAAGCTCATCAGGCCTATTTCTATGTTTTCATCTGGCACTCAGATAAACACCAACATCAACTACAACCACCACCTTGACACCCCCACAAAAGCATCATCGGAAGACACTCTATCAAATGAGAACTTCGATCAATCAAAACCTTCAGAACTTGAAGATGTAACCGGAATGGAGGTCTCAAATTATCACGTCTCTGAAGATCCATCCTTGACACATCAGACCCTTTTTCGTCCAACCCCACCTCAAGCTAACCTGCGAACATGACATGCCTTCCAGGTCTGATCAGGTATGTTCTAACTTTTTAGATCATTATAGTAGTGCAGAAATAACGCCATTCTCTTCCTTTTTGTTGATAATATTCCGTAGCTTCATGATTTATAAAAGGAGCCATATACAAATCATGATTTACAGTAGACCAAAACCACAAGTTCAGTGAGGTGAAAATAAAATGGACAAATACTCTACTGTTTGCTCGGTTCGCTTCTGATTCACATTAAAATTATCTGCATTTTTCCAAGTGATGGTTACAATTAATAATTATTCAAATGTTATATTGTCAACTTTCATGTGCCTAATCACCATTTTACTAACAACTGATATAAGCTATTCATTAACACTTATGCAGCAACAACAACGCATTCATCGGGATTCCAAGTTCCTGGGAAAAGAACCTCTATTTTGTTATCTGGTACAACCAGTTTAAATATGTGAACGGTCTACTACGGTAAACTATGCTCCTGTATTACTAAGCTAAAAAAACGCAGGTGCCACAGCTGCACAACATTTGTACCACAGCTGCACAAATAACTTATGTGTAAACAAATATGTTATGTTATGCTCACCTATGCACTCTTCCAAATATATCAGTACCCCTTTGCTTATGGCAATTATGCAGCCGTTGAAACTTTATACATATAATGTACTTCCAGATTTCTCCTACTTTGGCATCTTTCAAATATATGAGAATCTCTTTCCTGATTGCAATTGCCAATTACATAGTTTGCAATAACATGCGAAAACGAACATTACAATACTTCTTTAGTAGTACTCTGTATTGCTAAATTGTTTTGGCCAACATGGTTGCAAAAAACTGATGTCAATCACCCCGGCGCTACGCGCGGGCTGCCCAACTCGTTTATACTGATTGTAGGTACAAGCTATGCTACTATTTGAACTCATTACTCACAAGTAGCTTTCCCTGCATTTCCTAGCTGTTTATCTGCATGATATTTTGACGCAGTTTGTTTATCAAATGTATTAATCATTGGTCCAGCTGTATGTTTGTTATCGTTTTTTAAATTAGCTGGAGTCATGTTCAGACATTTCATTTATACTGATTGTAGGTACAAGCTATGCTACTATCGATTTGGGGAGCTGACAACAGAGTATGGAAAACCTCCAGGGTGAGTACTTTAACTTTTTTTACTTCGCTTTTTTTGTTCAAGTCTGCTTGACTTATGCGAATGGTGGCTGGTTGTAACAGTATAATTTTTGGATTATTAATAAAACAATAATTCTTTGTAAACTCCAAGGTAGTAAAAGTCAAAAAGGTGTTTGTGGGTTATCCCAACCCTACTTGATTCGTTTTTAGAAAGAAATAAAAAACCTTTTGACGTATTAGCTACCCAACCCGTTAACCCGTTTATGTTATGTTTTGTTTTATGACACTTGTGGTTTTCATGTTATGTCATTGACAGTTATGACCGAGCGAGAGGCGTTGAGATAGGGAACAAGGATGTGAAACTTGAATACTTGGAAGAAGCATTCACAACATCAAACTGGATAGTTAGGATTTACAAAGTTAAACCACCTGGCAACAGATGGTAATGTAAGAATGTTGGGCTTGATGGTGTTACTTATAGGAGTCGGACTGCTTTTTGATGATGAGTCTAGAAATCTGTGGATTCTATCTAAATATTGAATCCTTGTTATGTAAGTCTTTTCGTATTCAGTTTCTTATAGTTGGAAAGATCAAGATTAGTGTTACCTTTCGAGAATGTAGCTTTGATTGGGGTTGAACAAATTTGAAAGAGAGAATGTTAGACGCTATGAGAAGACGAGTTAATATACTCGCTAGTCGCTTCAATTGACCATCCACGCCCACCACTGATGGCAGCCATACATGAGGACATAAGGCGTCTCCTAGGTGAGAAATCAGCTTCCTTAATATGGGCTGCCAGTCAATTTGGTTCGACTCTTGATCCTGAGCAAAGACTCACGGCTCTTCACATCCAAGCTCGCAGGGTCCTTGAGTCCCTAGATTTGTATTTACCATACTATATATAAGCTTGTATTGATTCAACTCAAGTTGTAATGAACATGTGTTGTAGATACTTGATATTATGAAACCAAATTTTTGTGTGTTAATCTTGGTATATAAACTTCAAAATGTTATATTTTTCACACTAGGCTTACATTAAATTGTGAGTTAATTACATAAATCGTCCTTAAGTTTTGCCGATTTTTCACATCCAAGCTCGCAGGGTCCTTGAGTCCCTGTGCTTTTTTTTAAGCGGGTCATGTCTATGTGTGTTAGGAATTATTAAAATAGAAGTTATTTCATTTCTGCTGTTAGTATAGTTGGTTCCTGCTGGTAGCAGAGTTTAGTTCCTGCTGTTATTTCATTTCTGCTATTAGTATAGTTGGTTCCTGCTGGCGGGTATGTGGTATGGTTCCTGCTGGCATAGTTGGGCAACTTTTGTATTTTTTAGAAAAGTTGCCCAAAAAATACAAAAGTTGCCAAGTAACTTTTGTATTGTTTGGGCAACTTTTGTATTTTTTGGAAAAGTTGCCCAAAAAATATAAAAGTTGCCCACCCACATGAATTATTAAAATAGAAGTTATTTCATTTCTCCTGTTAGTATAGTTGGTTCCTGCTGCTGGTAGAGTTGGGCAACTTTTGTAATTTTGTATTTTTTGGAAAAGTTGCCCAAAAAATACAAAAGTTGCCCAAGTACTTTTTGTATTGTTTGGGCAACTTTTGTATTTTTTGGAAAAGTTGCCCAAAAAATACAAAAGTTTCCCAAGTATAAAATAGAAGTTATTTCATTTCTGCTGTTAGTATAGTTGGTTCCTGCTGGCAGGTATGTAATTCCTGCTTGTATGGTTCCTGCCGGTATAGTTGGGCAACTTTTGTATTTTTTGGAAAAGTTGCCCAAAAAATACATAAGTTGCCCAAAAATACAAACGAGAGTATATAGACCGTATGGTGGTTGCCGACAATATCTATGTTAAGATATGATTGTGCTCAAGTGTGAGATGACGAGCCGAGCTCGAGCTTGAAATCCAAAGCTCTCTGAGCTCGAGTTTTAGTAATCGAGTCGAGTTCGAGCTCGGTAGTACTCAGATCGACTCAGCTCGTTTACACCCCACTAAAAAGGTTACACAAATGAAGAGCATCTAAAGAACACAGATTCGCATGTCCATTCTTCTAATATCCCATCCTTTCTTATCCTCATTTCATCATATCATTTCTTATACTTTAATAGAAAACTCGAGAACTGAGTGTTTAGGTTTATCCTCATTTCATCATATCATGCCTAAACTTTTAAAGATCACAATAAAGCATCTAACATTCTCTCTTTCAAATTTGTTCAACCCCAATCAAAGCTACATTCTCGAAAGGTAACACTAATCTTGATCTTTCCAACTATAAGAAACTGAATACGAAAAGACTTACATAACAAGGATTCAATATTTAGATAGAATCCACAGATTTCTAGACTCATCATCAAAAAGCAGTCCGACTCCTATAAGTAACACCATCAAGCCCAACATTCTTACATTACCATCTGTTGCCAGGTGGTTTAACTTTGTAAATCCTAACTATCCAGTTTGATGTTGTGAATGCTTCTTCTAAGTATTCAAGTTTCACATCCTTGTTCCCTATCTCAACGCCTCTCGCTCGGTCATAACTGTCAATGACATAACATGAAAACCACAAGTGTCATAAAACAAAACATAACATAAACGGGTTAACGGGTTGGGTAGCTAATACGTCAAAAGGTTTTTTATTTCTTTCTAAAAACGAATCAAGTAGGGTTGGGATAACCCACAAACACCTTTTTGACTTTTACTACCTTGGAGTTTACAAAGAATTATTGTTTTATTAATAATCCAAAAATTATACTGTTACAACCAGCCACCATTCGCATAAGTCAAGCAGACTTGAACAAAAAAAGCGAAGTAAAAAAAGTTAAAGTACTCACCCTGGAGGTTTTCCATACTCTGTTGTCAGCTCCCCAAATCGATAGTAGCATAGCTTGTACCTACAATCAGTATAAATGAAATGTCTGAACATGACTCCAGCTAATTTAAAAAACGATAACAAACATACAGCTGGACCAATGATTAATACATTTGATAAACAAACTGCGTCAAAATATCATGCAGATAAACAGCTAGGAAATGCAGGGAAAGCTACTTGTGAGTAATGAGTTCAAATAGTAGCATAGCTTGTACCTACAATCAGTATAAACGAGTTGGGCAGCCCGCGCGTAGCGCCGGGGTGATTGACATCAGTTTTTTGCAACCATGTTGGCCAAAACAATTTAGCAATACAGAGTACTACTAAAGAAGTATTGTAATGTTCGTTTTCGCATGTTATTGCAAACTATGTAATTGGCAATTGCAATCAGGAAAGAGATTCTCATATATTTGAAAGATGCCAAAGTAGGAGAAATCTGGAAGTACATTATATGTATAAAGTTTCAACGGCTGCATAATTGCCATAAGCAAAGGGGTACTGATATATTTGGAAGAGTGCATAGGTGAGCATAACATAACATATTTGTTTACACATAAGTTATTTGTGCAGCTGTGGTACAAATGTTGTGCAGCTGTGGCACCTGCGTTTTTTTAGCTTAGTAATACAGGAGCATAGTTTACCGTAGTAGACCGTTCACATATTTAAACTGGTTGTACCAGATAACAAAATAGAGGTTCTTTTCCCAGGAACTTGGAATCCCGATGAATGCGTTGTTGTTGCTGCATAAGTGTTAATGAATAGCTTATATCAGTTGTTAGTAAAATGGTGATTAGGCACATGAAAGTTGACAATATAACATTTGAATAATTATTAATTGTAACCATCACTTGGAAAAATGCAGATAATTTTAATGTGAATCAGAAGCGAACCGAGCAAACAGTAGAGTATTTGTCCATTTTATTTTCACCTCACTGAACTTGTGGTTTTGGTCTACTGTAAATCATGATTTGTATATGGCTCCTTTTATAAATCATGAAGCTACGGAATATTATCAACAAAAAGGAAGAGAATGGCGTTATTTCTGCACTACTATAATGATCTAAAAAGTTAGAACATACCTGATCAGACCTGGAAGGCATGTCATGTTCGCAGGTTAGCTTGAGGTGGGGTTGGACGAAAAAGGGTCTGATGTGTCAAGGATGGATCTTCAGAGACGTGATAATTTGAGACCTCCATTCCGGTTACATCTTCAAGTTCTGAAGGTTTTGATTGATCGAAGTTCTCATTTGATAGAGTGTCTTCCGATGATGCTTTTGTGGGGGTGTCAAGGTGGTGGTTGTAGTTGATGTTGGTGTTTATCTGAGTGCCAGATGAAAACATAGAAATAGGCCTGATGAGCTTTTTCCTCAGTGTTGAATTCCAGTGATTCTTGATTGCGTTATCTGTTCTACCTCGCAAGAGCTTTGCAATTATTGCCCATTTGTTTCCATATTTTGCATGGGCTTCAACTATAATCCGATCCTCTGCATCTGCAGAACATAAAAACGCTAGTTGAGGATCAGGAGTATAAACATAACATTCAAATAATACCAGCTTTAACTTCATTTTATATCAACAATAACCTCTCAAAAAGCTTAGAATTTTGAGATAACTCATCAACTGGATAAGAGATGCTGCATAACTAAGAAATACCTTTATGGTATCAGAAACTAAAAATGCATATGCTGAAAGTTTGATCAAGTGTAAGTGTGTGAGTGAATAAGTTGCCTTTCAAAAAAAGAAAAAGAAAAATGCATACGCTGAAAATTTGATCAAGTAGAAATTATTCTTGTTCAGAATAAGATTATCAACATCAAGACCAACACCAAAACCAAACAATTCTTTAATATCAGATACGATCTTATTTATAAAATCATGCTCTTCAATTAGTCACTCAAAGATATTCCGCCACATATTAAGAATGCGGTGACTTGTAAATATGTGCTATGATCCAACCACCACATTGGGTAATAAAGAAGGGGGATTGAACTGTACGGATGTATAAGACCATGTTCCAAACACCAGCTGGTTCATGCCTCATTTAAAAACCAAATTCATTGACTAATTAGATTACTTTCAAAAAACAAAGTTAAAAGTTCCCCCTGTTATGTGTCAATCATGACAGGAAAATGTGAATGGAATAAAATCTCAAAGCATCAATGAGTAAATATAGATCATTAAAAGAAGCAGAGCGGTCAAAAGCGACTCTGGATTTATGTATTCCCACATAGTTGAATATCAATGATTATTTCATGCTGAAATTTTTGTCTGCGTGCATTGATGCAAACTCCTGATTACCAATTCAGAAACACGTTGTAAATCAGTTTGGCCATAATTTTGCACAGTTGTATCAGTTAATCTAGTACTATCGTTATATGAATGTCTCTGTTTGGCAGCATCACAAATGTCCAATTCTTTTGGGCAATGGTCTAGTATTTTTTTTTTTATTCTCATATTTGATCAAACAAAAGTGGGTATGCAACAAAGTAAAGGCTACTAACTTTTTGGGCATACACATCATACAGATATGAAATTTAGTTGGTTCCATTTTACAATATCAAATAATAAATTGCAGATATAATGAATGAAACGTATGCATAAAAAGTTTTGCAGAAACCTGGTGGAATTATTGCTCTGGTTGATGAAGCCTGGTGCGTTGTGTTTTACTGTCCAAACACACACTTTTGTTGATTTACTTTCTTATGCAATTATGATATATATACTAAAATCAGAATTTTGCTAACTAATAATGACTTATTGTGTTTCCAGTATGTTTCCTAAGTCAACTCATGAAACATTTTCACAGAAGCTGTATCAGACTTTTCAAAGTCACACACGGTTTGTCAAACCCAAATTGGCTCGCAGTGATTTGTAATTTGAATTTAGAATATCTAAGAGTACAAAGATGCTAATGTTTGTCCAGATATGAAGCATTTTCCTATATGTATATTCAGGTTCAATATCAATCTGAATTATTTCTAGACAAAAACAAAGATTATGTTGTTCCTGAACATCAAGATCTGTTAAAACATCAATACTTGAGTTCTAACTTTACTCATGATCATTATAACATGGTAGTTATGACAATTTAATCAAAACCCAATTCACCATACGAATGACATCAACCATAAACTCATCATATAAATCATGTAATAATACACTTATTAAACATAACCCCATAACTCATAATCATAAATTAACACATGATTGACTACTTACCTTGAATTGGGGAAGAACACATAAAACCTTGATGCCCCTTAATCCTTGATAAGCTCTCTTTGATTCTTGATTAGGTTGGAATTCTTCATGGTGAAGTAATGATCTCCCTGTTTCTTTCTTTTCTTGTGGAATGGATTGTAATTTGAGTCACAGTCCTGGGTTTGTGAGAAGAAACACCAAACATAGACGGGTGGTTTTTATTTATCTTCCCCAACAGTAGTATTGTTTCCAAAACATAGACGGGTGGTTTTTATTGATGTTTTAAAGTATGTTTCTGGCCCATCACAAATCGCTTACACGCGTTCTTCAAATACGACTCGAAATAAAAGTATCGGTGTTATGTGTTGGTGGAGTCCGGTGGAGGTGGTGTCAGGTGGTGGTGGCGTCGGATGGTGGTGGCGACGTGTTTTTGGGTAGTTGTGGTGGTGTGAGTTGTGAGAGGATATAATAAAAACAACTTATTGTGATCTTTAAAAGTTTAGGCATGATTGGGGTTGAACAAATTTGAAAGAGAGAAAGTACTGGTTTTTAGTAGTATGAGTAATATGTGAAATGACAAAAAAAACCATCTGTATAATATACGGTTGCCCAACAAATAAAAGTTGCCCAAAAAACACTGCTGTACAATACGTGAATATACGGTTGCCCTTGGGCTAAGGGGGGAATTTTTTGAGATCGGGACAGATACTCTTAGCACTTGGGCAATCGGGCTATTTTAGTAATTATCCCTAAAAACAAACACGGACAGGGATGAAATAACTATATATTCTAATAACATTTTGTTTTAACAGTCACTTGAACTTTTTATTTTTACCTTGGACACCCCAGCTCGACCCTTTCGGTTATGGCCTTGTGTCGTCTTCTTTTCGTGTCTTCCCTTCCGGATTGCGGGCCTCTTCCTTCGATTTGGCCGCGGTTTCGTGAAGCAATGTTGTAAGACTCTGGTTCTCCAGTGCACTCGGGTAGTCTCCTGGATGCTTCCGCCTTGTCTTGTATCTCTTTTCCCTTCTGGATTAATTTTCTCATCATCTCATCATTCTGGGTTTCAGTTTCTGCCTCTCTCTCTATCATTTGCTCCCCCTCTACTCTATTACATTTCGGAATTACTACTGACCGAGTGATTAACGTTGCTATGCCACCTGTAGTGGGGAACTTAATCATCGAGTGGATAGTTGAGGTGACGGCTCGTAGCTTCTTTAATCCGGAGCGTCCCAATATGATGTTATAGGGGGAGGGAGATCGGACTACAGCGAATACTATCCTAGTTTTGCGGGACAGACCTTGACTTCCAAAACAAACCTCCAGTTCTATCTTCCCCAGCGGCTTAACGGATTCTCCCGTAAATCCTATCAAAGGCGTGTTGGTTTCTTCCAACCGGGTCTGGACAAAGGGGCACAAACGTTCAAAGCAATGCTCGTATATGACCTCCATTGAAGCACCGGGGTCTACATAAACTTCTCGTACCGCATGACCTTCCACCTTTACCTCAACTATCAAAGGTTCGTCCGACACATCCTCCAGGAGGATGGGCGGGAAACTGATCGGGGCGTTCATCCATTCTTCTTCTGCATCTGTCGTCTTCCCTTTTCTCGCGGCCACTGGACTTCGGATCATGTTAATGATCTTCCCCTTGTTGGCATGGTTGTTTCCTCCCTGAGGTGCCCTCCCCCTCTGCCGAATGTTTTTCAACAGATGGTCCAGCTTTCCCGTATCCAACGCCGTTTTTATGTGCTCTTTAAGTTGATAGCAATCATCGGTGAGATGCCCCTTCTCACCATGGTAGTCGAAATACCTATCCATAATTTCTGGGAGGGGCTTTCCTTTCATAGGAGGAGGCTGCGGTAGTTTTAGCTAATGTTCAGTGGCGAGGATTTCTTTGGGAGTCTTCGTCAGGGAGTTCAGATCTATGGGTCTTGTGTCGTATCGGCGGATGTCGTTACGACGGATGTCAGTTCTACCGGCATTATCATTCCTTGCGGGAACATAAGGAGCGTAGTAATCATTCCTACGAGGCTTGAACTCAATCCTGGGTTGTTCCTACGGCGATCTCCTCCGAAAGGGACTTTCGGGGCATACTGGTCGCTCCTGCTGTTGTATGGGCCCTGGCGGTATTCTCTGAGGACATCCGCTTGCTCTCCTTTTGGCAGTTCGGTATTCCAGAACGCTTCCTCCGACTGAGCAAAATCATCGAACCTCTCCAACATCTCATCGACTGTTTTGGGAATCTTATCCGAGAACTTTTTCGCCACATTCCTGGCAATGGTGGCCATTCATGAACGAAGAGATCTGTATTATTTCAGGGGCATCCGGAAAGTAGTTTGCTTCACTTACCCACCGCTCTTTAAAGTCTGGGAGGCTCTCATTGGCCTTCCTATGGATCTTGTTAATCTCCGTAAGATCTTTGACGCATGCCCTTAGCATACCGAACCTATTCAAGAATTTCTTCTGGAGCTCGTCCCAACCATCTATGCTTCCTGTCGATAGTTTGTCGAACCACCCTCTGGCCTTCCCGTCCAAAGTTTGTTGAAACATTCGACACCACACAGGCATTGGCCATTCTTCGTGATTCCCTGCTCCCGTGAACCGATTGATGTGGTCGTCCGGATCGGTCGTTCCGTCATACAATTTAAGGTTCGTTGGTATCTTGTGCTTAGGAGATGAGAACTCTATAATCCTTCTCGTAAACGGGCACTTTATTATTTCCTTGAATGGTCTGCTCAAGTCGTCCACCACTGTTTTTCCCTTGTCGTATTGTGATTTTTCAGTATACTCATCTTCCGCGTCCGTGAAATCATCTTCAAAGTTTAACATCGTAGGGCTTATTAGTTCGCGGTTGCCCTGCTGCTTGAGTAACTCTTTGAGAGCCGATATGTGACCTTCCATAACGGTTCGGGTATCCGGAGGGTCTTGATCTTTTCCTCCGGAATTTCGGGGAGGGGTGGTTGGGGTAGGACCAGTCATTCTGAGCTTCGGGTAGATCGAATAGTAGGTCCCACGGATGGCGCCAATTTGTTGAAGTAATTTCTTGTAAACACTTCAGACAAATAAATAGGGTCTTTCGGTCGAACTCGGTGAAGGTTCTTCCGAAAGAAAGATAGATCAATCCCTTCGGCTTCTGAGGGTCCTTCGGTTAACTGCACACAAAAGCACGCGTTAGGCTCGCCCCGGGTGTTATCCCAGGACCGAGCTCCGGCGTGAGAGTAAGTATTGGGTAATCCGAAAGACTTAAACAGTAATTGAGAGTAAATGTGGGTAGCTAAAAGTTGGTTGAGAGTAGTAAATGAGCTGGGTATTTATACTACCCAGCCTTGATACCTGAAATGGTGGCGCCGAATTTTCTGGGTTTGTGTCCCAGACACAATCCCGTAAATCCTGGGGCGGCGGTGGCTGCTGCTGCCATCTGTCATAAAGGTGATGCCACTTGTCCTATTGCTCACAGTTGCATTGGCCGGACGAACTAGGTTCCTTCCGGTCTTTACCGGACGACTTAACTCCGCCCGGACGGTCGGACAAGTTAGTCCGTCCGGACACATACGCCAACAGTATTGCTATAATATTTGCAGCTTTGAGTTTGTTCTCGTCAACTAGAATGCATGATTGAAACCTAATGGGAGATGGGCTTAATTATGCCAAGTAATTTGGATACTTGGGGGTGTTTACTTTTCTTTTAGTGAAGAGGATTGTGGGTCAAAAACCCTTAATATCTCTTAATTGGAAGACTCATTAAAACTACACTCTTCTCAATAAGTGGTCAATTAAGACCTACATATCTATTAAGTGATAATGATAAAAAGATGTAACTAACTTGTCAAAATTTAGAGTTAATTACATTTTTGGTCTTTGTGGTTTACCGGGTATAACGATTTTGGTCAAATAGTTTAAAAAGTAACGGATCTTGTCCAGAATCCGACAACCCGTAACAGGTTTTGTCCATTTTTTTGTTGATCGTTAGTTTGACCAATTAAGACACGTGAAATGACTAAGATACCTTCATCTTAATGGACTAAATGTGTTACACGCGACAAACCATAAGGACCCAAAATGTAGTTAGCTCATAAATTTATAAAACTAAAAAATTTAATCACAGCTAAGCTAAAGTAAGAACTAATTTTCTTTTTAAAAAGAAAGTGTATTTTAAAACTTAAGAAATAATTTTTAAAGATTTAGTAACTAAAACTGTTTTTAATCTATATACAATACTAATGAAATACTAATTTTTTTATAAAATTTATAATAGTTATAAAAAATGCTTATAAGTTGACAGAATCGAAACCAATTTTCTTAAAAAAAATCTTTGATTTTCTTTAAAAAAAAATCTATTTTATAATTACTTTTAAAATTTATACATGTTTTCATATACGTTTTATTACACGTTTTTATATAAGTTTTTATGAATGTTTTTGTACATAACATTTTTATACACGTTTTTATATGTGTTTTTATATACGTTTTTATCTACGTTTTTATATATATTTTTATATATGTTTTATCTACATTTTTATCTACGTTTTTATTTACGTTTTTAACTACGTTTTTATATACGTTTTTTTCTACGTTTTTAAAAATGTATATAAAAGCGTATATTTAAATGTATATAAAAACGTAGATAAAAATGTATATAAAAACGTATATAAAACTTATATAAAAATGTATATAGAAAAATATATAAAAACGTATATAAAAACGTAAATAAAAACATATATAAAAACGTATATAAAAAAGTAGATAAAAATGTATATATAAAAACGTATATAAAAATGTATATAAAAACACATATAAAAATGTATATAAAAAAATATATAAAAACATATATAAAACCGAATATAAAAAGGTAGATAAAAATTGTATATAAAAACGTAGATAAAAACATATATAAAAACGTATATAAAAATGTAAATAAAAACGTAAATAAAAAAGTAGATAAAAACGTAGATAAAAACGTATATAAAAACGTAGATAAAAACGTAGATAAAAACGTAGATAGAAACTTGGATAAAAACGTATATAAAAATGTATATAAAAAATATATAAAAACGTATATAAAAACGTAAAAAAAAAAAAAAAAAAAAAAAAAAAAAAAAAAAAAAAAAAAAAAAAAAAAAAACGTATATAAAAATGTATATAAAAACGTATATAGAATGTGATGATGTACCCTCCTAACGGGTCGAAGGACTCCCCTTCGAGCCTGTAGAAAGCCCTCCCTTCGGAGGCCCAGGTTAACCTTCTAATACGTTTCATTGGCGTAAAACCATTCGCCTGCGAATGGTTACCATGTGGGAATCCGCCAATCGAAGCCCTAAGCCCTTCGGGTATCCCTGACGAAGGGACTAACACGAAGGATCATCCAGACCTGGTCAAACCCACGTCTCCTCTATCCTTTGGCTTCCCGCCAAAACAGAGATCGTGGGCTACAAAGCCCTAGCGGTTACCACTTTCCATGGGACGCCCCCATGATCTCCGAACTATGTGCAACCGCCCACTATGTCCTATTTCTCCCCTATAAATAGCATAGTCGGGCCAAGAACAATGTAAGTAATTTCGATTTAATCCACAAGTTAACTTCACTCTCTAAATTTACGACCTACATTACCATAACACATACTTACTCGCACGCCGGAGGTGGTTCGCAGGGTCCAACCCCTGCGCAATCACTTAACGTAGTGTCTTTGTATTTCTTATTCTCAGGTTAAGAACAAGCTTGGCGCAATCTCAACACCCCATTATTCCTTTGATCACCATCGAAGGCTTGGTTGACGAATATTTTTTCAATCAGTGGCGCCATCCGTGGGACCGCTACAATTGGTCTCGTTAATTCCGAGCTTTTAACCTACCAACCAATTTCACTATTATTCCGGCATGGACCAAGGAAGAGAAGATACTCCCCCACCGGGTTTCTCTACCTTAACACCAATACCAACCGACGACCCTAACAACCTTCCCCCAATAACCGCCTCCACCTTCACAACACGTTCTCACCCGGAAATCACAACCAACAATCATGCTTCGACATCAGCCAACCCGGAACCTGTCATTAGCCCAGCCTTTGTCGAAGCCAACCACGAAGTGTTGGAAACCCTTTTAAGGGCTCGTAACAGACAAGTCAGGAATGCAGAGGTTCGAAGGGAGTTGGAATACTCGAGTGACGAGTATGATGAAGAAATGGAGATGGAACCTAGGCCTCCGACCCAAGGGCCAACCCTATCGGCCTTAAGAATTGGGTCTCCAATTGGTCGAAGGCTAAGCAAAAGGTCTGTTGGTTTCGAAGGAGTCCCCGAGAGGGCTCCGACAAGAAGAGAAGGGGCGGTTTCTGAAGGCTCTAACGGTAGGAGCCAGCTTAGGGAAGAAAGGGGGTGACTTTGCCTCCATTGCTAGCCGCTCATCTTGGAAGAACTGAAGCCGGGGTTCCGTTGCAGCCTTCTCACGCATCAGGCGTAGAAGGCAATCCGTCTACAATCAATATGGGAGGAAATCTTCCTCCCAATGGTATGTACCCCTCGTTCCAAACTCAGTCTTATCCTCAAAATTTATATCCTCTAGTAAATGGACAGCCTAATAACCCAAGCTTCCCTCAAAATTATGGGAGCATGCCCTTCGGCCATCCTATGGCGTACCCTCCATACGCCATGGGAAACAGTTACCCATTTGCCATGAACACACCTTATCAGTCCTACCCAGGCCAGACTCCTATGGGAATGCCCCCAAACAGCAATCCATACAATACAGTCCCCATGTACGCACCACCTTATAATTGTCTATATTCAGACCCTATGGGTTCAGCTACACCCTTCGTTAGATGGATAGAAGATTACCCATTGCCTGATGGGTTGAAAATGCCTTCACATGTCGGGACTTATGATGGGAAGGGGGATCCGGACAATTTTTTACACTTGTTCGAAGGGGCTATCAAAATGCAAAAATGGGTTATGCCGGTGGCCTGTCACATGTTCACATACACCCTACGGGATTCTGCTCGTATCTGGTGGAATGGGCAAAAGCCCGGTAGCATCGTCAACCTTGATGACCTCAAAGCCAAGTTCCGGTCACACTTCAGTCAGCAAAAGAAATTCACAAGGACTCATTTAACGGTGCACAACATCAAACAAAAAGACAATGAAAGCACCAGGGCCTTCGTTACTAGGTACACCGATGAGACTTTGCAAATTTTGGGTCTTCATGAAGATCAGCGTATTTCTGGTTTCGTGCATGGCCTTCGGAATCGGAGTCTGGTGGAATTCTTGTCCACCGACCTTCCGACAACATACAAGGGGCTGACCGAAAAGACGTATACTTGGATCGAAGCCAAGGAGGTGTCCACTAATGGAGCTCCGATAGATAAAGATAGCAGCAACAAGTTTTCGAAGCATTCTTCGTGGGAGGGGAACAAGAACAAGAACAAGAGCAGAGATAGGTTTTCTCCGTACAACAAAGGCCCCAACCATGGTTTGTTAGGCAGTCTAACGAAGTCTCCAAAGGAAATACTTGCTACGGAGAGGGCAGCCAAAGCCTTCGAAGCGCCTCCCCGTATGACAAGTAAGGGTAAAAACAGGGATACCAGCAAGTACTGTCACTTCCACGAAGACAATGGCCATGATACGAACAGTTGCAGGGAACTAAAGAAACAAATTGAAGAGGCCGTAAGATCTGGGCAGTTGGCACACCTGGTAAAAGGAATCAAGAAAGGCAAAGAAAAGATGACTGACACTCAAATGGCCAAGGATACTAACCCTACCGAAGCCCCCATACTAATGATACATCGAGACGAAACCACTTTGAAAAGGAAGGTACCGGAGTTGGAAGCAAACAAGATAAGGGAGATAACGTTTTCCCCTATCTCAGGCAGGATCCCTTCGGACGATCCGGTGGTTATCAAAGTCCTAATCTTTAGCCAAGAAATAAGGGGAGCTTACATGGACTGCGGAAGCCCTTGCGAAGTCATATATGAACATTGCTTTCGAAAGCTCTCGCCTGCGGTCAGGTCTCAAAGGGTCGACTCAAAGATGCCTTTAGTAGGGTTTTCTGGCGAACGCTCGTGGCCTCTAGGAGAAGTTCCGCTGGAAATAACAATCGGAGAAGGCAGGATCGCAAGGACAGAAACCCTCATGTTTGCTATCGTAAGGTCCAACTCTCCTTACAACTTGTTGATAGGGAGGACCGCCATGCAAAAGATGGGTATAGTAGTCTCCACTATACATGCAGCGGTGAAGTTTCACACACCCAACGGAATAGGGACGGTATTCTCTGAGCACAGTCCGAAGGATAGCAAGAAAAAGAGGGAAGGTTCTAAAAAGCCCCCGAATGATGTTATTAGAAGTGCGGATGAGGAAGAAGATATCGTCACAAAAAAGCGTCATGCAAAACGAAGAACGGTAGGCGAAAAGCGATCTCCAAATAGTTCCACAGCAGACTTGAAGAAACCACACAAAGACGAAGGGAAGGTCTTCGAAGGTATATGTTCTAGAAGCACCAGAACTCCTCCGACACCGAGGACTGATAACAAGCTCTTCGACAAGGAATATCGACTCAAGGGGTTCAAACCCACCAAGTCAACAAAACAAGGAGTCAAAACCAACCCTTCAAAGTTCAAAGCAGCTATTGGCCTACCGGCTCCAAGATCGTTGAAGAAACGTGATAGTCCAAGCTCCATCAAGAGTCAGACTTTCGCAGAAGTCCTCAACAAAACACCTCCCGGACACAGCCAAAATGGAGAAACTCCCCCAACAGCAACGGAGGAATGGAAATTATTCGCTGACGGAGCCTCAAGCTCCGATGGTTTCGGAATAGGTTTAATCCTAATGAATCCGGAGGGAAAGGAGTACAGTTATGCACTACGTTTTGAATTCAAGGCCACAAAAGATGAAGCAGAGTACGAAGCCTTGCTGGCTGGCCTTCGACTCGCAAAGGGCATCGAGGTTCATGACCTCTCCATCTTCGTAGGCTCGCTTTTAGTCGCTGGTCAAATCAAGGGTTCTTACAGAGCAAGGCAGCAAATAATCAAGGAGTACTTGAACGAGGTTAAAAAGCTCCTTCAGGGTTTCGAACGATACAAAGTGACAAATGTCCACATAAGCCAAAACAAAAAGGCGGAGGCCCTAATCAAATTAGCATCGACTGCTTTTGCTCATCTACCCAGTGAGGTTTTAGTAGAAGATTTGGCCACCAGGTCAATTGCAAGAAGTGAAACATTTGATGAAGGCTCCAGCTGGATAGAACCAATAAAAACGTACTTGATAAGCGGCGTTTTGCCCGATGATTCAAAGTCGGCACGAAGAATCAAAGTCAAAAGTCTACAGTACAGGCTCATAGGCAATAATCTCTACAAAAGGCGTCTTTCATCTCCTTGGCTCCGTTGTGTCGAATTAAAACAGGCTTCGAACATTCTCTACAATGCTCATGAAGAATTTTGTGGAAGACACACAAGCCCTAGAGCCATCGCCGCAAAGGTAACAAAATGGGGTTATTACTGGCCAACCGTACTAGAAGATGCAAGGGAAGCAATCAGAACATGCACGGTATGTCAGACATACTCCAAAGCCCGGAAACCATTAGAGTATGATGCGACATCTAGCATGACTGTAAGACCTTTCGATCAATGGGGAGTCAGCATAATCGGACCCTTACCATTAGCACCCGGAGGGGTACAATTCTTGGTCATAGCCATCGATCATTTCACCAAGTGGGTCGAGGCCAAGCCGTTGGCATCAACAAAAGGAAAAGATGTGGAAGAGTTCATGTGGGAACACATAATTTTCAGATTTGGAATTCCACAAGTTATCACCTCTTACGAAGGGCCACACTTTGCCGAAGGAGTGTTTCCTTCTTTCTGTAAAAGCCTGAATGTGAAGCAAAGATTCGTTTGTGTTGACAAGGATATTGTCACCGAAATTGAGACGAAGCTAGGGCAATATCAGCATAAATGGGCAGACAAACTTCCCAAAGCCTTGAGGGCATATAGGAAGTTGTCCTTCGAGTAAAAGCAAACGAAGCCAAATGAAAGAGCCCAGCGTCAAAGAAGAATTAATGTGGCAAAAAGACGTGGAAGCTCGAAGGGCGGAAACAAAAAATGTCGTGAACAAGTTTGGACATGATACAAACTCTCGTAAGTCTTACATATAAGAACTTACCTTTCTTTAAAAGCATTTAGTTGTTTTCAATTTCATGTAACGTAGTCTTCTCACATGGGAAAAAAGCATTAATGGTAGGTGTCTAGTGTTCATTTTTTTCAAATGATGTAATCCTCCCTACCCACTTAATGATATAACATGTTTCCCTCAAAATCTCTTGTTTCGTTTTATACAACATAGATTTATCCAGCCAAGTACTTTACAAGTTTCAATGTCGAAGGATGAAGCAAGACACATGTCTTGTATAACATTAACATCCATTACAATTCACATTAACTTTCCTATGAAGTCTTAGGGTATTTAAAGCCCTCTGTAACTTAAGGATAAAGAGGGAGTGGGTCGCGACCCTCTGTCGCAGTCAAATTATACGATTGCATAAAATCTTGGTCCAAAATACACACAATAAGGTTATAACCTTAGGTTGTATGTTTACGTTCTAATAATGAGCGTAAGAGAAGATAAGCATGGCATTAAAAAAGGAGAATATTCCTCCAAATTAAGAGTCATAAAGACTACGCACAGGCGCAGCCATCATCAAAAGAGATAATTGTTCAAAGTTATGGGACGAAGCCCAGACAAACTATTCAAACAGGCACTAGCCTGATGAAAGCATGATAAATTGTCTTAAAGAAAGGCATCTGCCTTTAAACATAAACAAATTGTTTCAAAGGGTACACGCCACCCTTACAGACTAAATTACTGCCAACATGGCAGCCTTCATTTGTTGATAGAAGAGTTTGGGTCTTCTTGATGAGTCGCAGACTTGGGTTTCTCAGACAAGGTTCTTTTAGTTGGAGACGGAGGCTGTATACTCTTGGGTTTTTTAGAAAGGAGATCTTCGATGGAGGCTGAAGGATCTTTGGAGGCTTCGGCAAGAAAGGGGTAAACTGCAGTGGTGAATGCATTATCAGCTTCATCATACTCCTGAACGGAATTTGGACGATAGTATGGCACATCTGAAAGCACAACGGGTTTCTTAGTTTCGGCAATCTCCTCCAAAGTTGTGCATTTGCCATGAAATATGGCTGCATTCACCAGTTTACCCACAACCACTCCCACCTCATCGCTATGATATAATTCCATAGCAATGTAGGGAACAACCTTCGATACAACCTCAGCCCTATCTTTTCTCAACCTTTGGCATTCAAGCTTCAACATATCAACCTCCTGACAACGCTTAGCATCCTGCTCCACTAGTCTAGCTCTCTCGGCCTCCAACCCAGTACACTTAGACTCCAGGGCACTCACCTGGTTCTCATAACCTACAACCTTAGCCTCCTCCAGAATTAACCTACCACATTCAGCCTGTGACTCCTTAAGCTGTTTTTCAAGACCATCAATCCTGTTTCGAAGAGCCTCATACCTTGGATGTTTCTCAAAGTTCTCCATGGCTTCATCACATCTCTTCTCCAACTCAGCATAATTTTTCTCCCTCTCCTTTTCTCTGGCAACAACAGCATCAACCTCCTCCTTTGCCTCCTGGACTCTATTAAGCAATCCCCTGGTGCGAAAGCTCAGATGACTGTCCAGCATTGCTTGTCGGATATAACTTTTGTCGTTGAGATCGCATAGTTCCTCAATGGACATTTCATTCATTTTACTCCTCCATGAGGCAGGAGTGACATTCTCAACAAGCAAGCGGCAGGAGAGAGCGTTGCGTAATTCCTTCGTATCTGGAAAACCTAAAAAGAAAAAAAAGAAGAAAGAAGATGAAAACAATATAAGCCAAATACGCAATATTACGGATAGGAAGGAAGACTGGAAGAATTTTCACTTACCAGATATGTCATCTTCATCAGCCATTCCTTCCGGAGCATACATAATGGTCTTCCCACGAGACTTCTCTGTTTTTTGCTTGGTGGTTCTGGAAGTAGGAGTAGGGATGTTCAATTTCCTCTTGGGGGCAGCCTTTGCAGCCTTTGCACTGGTACCTTTTCTAGTCCGAACTCTATCAGCGATGCCGGAGGACCCCACAATCTTGAACTGATCACCTCCGGAAGGGGTATCATCAGAATCACCGACATCCTCCACTACCTGGGGGGCTTCCTCAGTACCAACTGTTTTGATTGGGGGGAGCACAGCAAGAGGCTTGGGTGGAGAGACATCAACATCATTATTATTGACAGAAATGGAAGGAGATCCCACTCCGTAACTCGTATTTTGAGGGTCCCTTGGCATAAAGCTAACTTCCTTGGCACCTCCAGCCACAACAAAATTACGAAAAGCCATTTCTGCATAGACAAAGGAAAAGAGATGAATATCAGCAGGTAAGTTATTTATTTATGAAATAAGAAATTATACATACTTTTTCCTTCACAAATAATATCAGGAAGCAATGGAGACTCTTCCCAACTTTTAGCAATGCCAGCCATGAATAAGATGGGCTCAGGAAATGTTTGTACGTCCACTGGATGACGTGCAAGACGTTGGTACATAAGGTCACTCCTCACCTCATAAGGTAATGGGTCATTGTATCGTTTTTCATCAAACCTATTCCCTTCGGCCAACAGCTCAGGATACTCGGAGGGTATGATGGTACTCTCAATATAAAAAAATTGACCTTTCCAATTTTGAATATTCGAAAAAGGTTTAGTCAATAGGTGTGGGACATCATACTCACTCCTTTTTGCAATAGTTACCCAATCTCCACCAGGGTAGAGATTGACAAAGCCTCTAAGCACAGTCAATGAGGGCTCAAAACCATACGCTTTGCACATTACAATATAAGTTGTCAACTTGGCTAAACCGAATGGATTAAACCTTGAAATGTGCACCTTGTAATATTGCAAAAACTCCAAAATAAGAGGGTGGATGGGAATCCTAAAGTTTGATTGCGTAAACGCATGCACATACAAACCTACAAACCCTTTTGGAGCATCAAAAATACTTTGCTTTTTACTGGGAAGCATGATTTTATGTTCCGAGGGTATGGGGTAATCATTCAGAAAATCAGACAATGCTTGTTTCGACAAGGTGCAAGTTTGTTCTTTAATTATTCGTTTTGCAGCCATACTCATAAATAAGGAGAGCAAAGAAAAATGGCAGAATTTTACCTTTTGATTCCAACGGAAGCACAAGATTGCAGAGCAATGTGTATTTTGGGCGGAGGTAAAATGAGCTAGGGTTTAATTATTATGGGTTTATGTACACAGACGGATCTCTAATCCCAATCGCACACGTGGTCACCTAACTTTGAAGATCTTGCGGATCTCAAACGAGCAATTAAATTGTGAAAAGATGTTTCGCTAATACCGATTTAATCGATGTTTGAGAAGCAAGTGGAAGGATAACAATTAACCCGCATTTAATGCGCGGTTAGTTTAGCATTTATTTTCTTTTTTGCATGGTTAATGGTACACAAGGATTAAAGGCATATTTGATTTTTCGAGTCGAATGCAATTTATACTCGTACGTATATATCACTTTCGACTGGGGGGCTTGATGATGTACCCTCCTAACGGGTCGAAGGACTCCCCTTCGAGCCTGTAGAAAGCCCTCCCTTCGGAGGCCCAGGTTAACCTTCTAATACGTTTCATTGGCGTAAAACCATTCGCCTGCGAATGGTTACCATGTGGGAATCCGCCAATCGAAGCCCTAAGCCCTTCGGGGTATTCCTGACGAAGGGACTAACACGAAGGATCATCCAGACCTGGTCAAACCCACGTCTCCTCTATCCTTTGGCTTCCCGCCAAAACAGAGATCGTGGGCTACAAAGCCCTAGCGGTTACCACTTTCCATGGGACGCCCCCATGATCTCCGAACTATGTGCAACCGCCCACTATGTCCTATTTCTCCCCTATAAATAGCATAGTCGGGCCAAGAACAATGTAAGTAATTTCGAGTTAATCCACAAGTTAACTTCACTCTCTAAATTTACGACCTACATTACCATAACACATACTTACTCGCACGCCGGAGGTGGTTCGCAGGGTCCAACCCCTGCGCAATCACTTAACGTAGTGTCTTTGTATTTCTTATTCTCAGGTTAAGAACAAGCTTGGCGCAATCTCAACACCCCATTATTCCTTTGATCACCATCGAAGGCTTGGTTGACGAATATTTGTTCAATCAGAATGTATATAAAAAATATATAAAAACGTAAATAAAACATATATAAAAGTGTGTGTATAAAAATGTGGACTAAAAGTGAAACACCCGACAAACCACAAGGACCAAAAATGATGTAGCTATCTCTTGTATTTAACAATATATATGAAAAGACAAAAATGCCCTCAGATTTAACGGTCAAAATGAGTCAAACTAACGGTCAACAAAAAATTGGACCAAACCTGTTACGGGTCGTCGGATTCTGGACAAGATCCGTTACTTTTTAAACTATTGGACCAAAATCGTTATACCCGGTAAACCATAAGGACAAAAAATGTAATTAACTCCAAAATTTATGTTTGTATTTGTATTTATCCTACTAAAAATTTTTGGATGTTGGTTAACCCAGAACAGGGTGAAGATAATCAATTACCTAACTACGTACTAATAAATGGTTACCGGATATCATTTGAAAGCGTGTTATCACTTTCCAAAATAAACTATTCGACCCTATTGCCTGGGTATCACGAATATCTACTTGGGATAAGACCAAATATTTGTTATTGAATTAGGCACAAATCAATAACCCTTGCGCATCCAAGTGTTGTTTTCTGTTATGTCTCCTCATGCATGATTGATTTCCAATTTATAGGAAAATACTCATAGCTAATCAAATGAAATTATAATGATTAATCAGCTCATTAATCGCCTTATAATTATCTCCATTATAGCCAATAGTGGTTACATGACCAATTAAACGTGGTCATAAATGCAGTTTTAACTGCCTCTTGAATAGGTCAGAGTAGTTACATACTCATTCCAGCAGTACTAACTTATGCCAACAGTAGTAACTTGCTCCAGCAGTACTAACTTAGTACTAGCATTAGTAACTCTGCTCCAGCAGTACTAACTTAGTACTAGCAGTAGTAACTCTGCTCCAGCAGGACTAACTTAGTACTAGCAATAGTAACTCTCTGAAGGATTGAACCTTCTGATGAGTTACTCCCAACCGCTATTAGAGTTAGGGTAATCAGGGAATTAATGGTTGTACACTTCGTACCTCCAAACCCAATTCCAAGTATGATCATATCCCTCAATTGAACTAAATTTTCGAGAAAAATTTGTTCTTTGTGCGTACCTTATTTTTTAATTTCGAACTTTGTGTGTGTTTTGTGACAATGTGATCCTTCCGCTAAGGATAAAATCGCCATAATAAATTTAAATAATACACACAAAGGTCAAAAACAAAAAGTAAAATATGCAAAGATGAAATTTTAGTAAGGTACATACAATCAATTTTTTTTTTTTGACAAATTAATTAAAAGATATATATATATATATATATATATATATATATATATATATATATATATATATATATATATATATATATATTATAATTCTACTATTAATAATAATTTAATATCATATGTTCATAAGAAATCTTTGTGGTACTTTTTTTTTTTTTTGCTTTCTATTCTTCTAGAACCAATGTAAAAAAAGAATAATATACGGTATGAAACTATGAATTATGGTCCATCGGGCTTGAACCATGGTTGATTGGTGAGACTAACCACATTAAAAGAGCAAAAAATCTCCAAGAATCCAAACTACTTCCAACCACCAACCAACGCGGTATCTCCACGTGCTACACGTAATCACATGCGTTCAATTCCCAATAAACGATTACGAAACTTATCAAAACAATATTATATCATGTGGCCCATATACCATTATTTTGATAATTGTAATCCTCTAATTTAGAATCAATTTTTTTTTTAAAGAACGGCAGCAAATATATAATTAAAAAACGGAACCACTAGCAAGGAACTAGAGATCACCGAAAAACAACAAGTCTAAAAGAGAAATACAACGAAACACAAAGCTACAACGTTACAAAACAAACGATAGCTAGTAACAACGATATCTAATACACGTAATGAAACGACTCAGAACTTTAACTGCGAGGATAGCAAGAGAGGTTAGAAAAAAACTCGCACCAATTACGGTTACCCAAGACACGAGAAAAAACCTCCATCCACGAAATCAATTTAATCACCAAACAATGGCCCATCTTATCCAAACCCCCCTTAGGTGGGGTGTTGACTTTTTCTCCTGTTACCGCCGCTTATACTGTCTGCTTTGTCGGGTTATATATTCCTCCAAAAATAGCTGGATTAAAAGGGTGTGGATAATAGAGGCCCCAAACAATTAGTTTATTCAATCTAAAAACAATTGCCAGAAAAAAAAATTCCATATAGCTAGTACTCTATTTTCAACAGTAGTTAATACAGTTATACGGAGTATTATGTTTTTGGGATAGCTTTTCTACAATTTTTGTAGCTAATTGGCTATAATCCTCCACCAAAATACATAAAAAAATAAATCAGGAACCCACAGAAAAAAAGTTAAAGACCCACAAAATGACTCAGGGACCCATAATTTGTAGCACAAATTGTAGGGAATTGACTACGAGTGTGTTTGGTAAAGTAGCAATGAGCTGTAGCAACGAGCCGTGAGCAGTGAGCGGTGAGTAGTAGACACAACTCACAGTCTACCGCTCACAGCTTCTTAAGGAAGCATTGAAAAAATGAGCATTACTAAAAAATCGTAAAGCTCACCACTCCTTTGCCAAACGAACAATAAAAATCAAAAAACTCATTACTCACCGCTTATCGCCTCAAAAAGCTCGAAAAAGCTCCGCGCCAAACATAGCCTACAACTCAATTGTACCTAGGGCCTGTTTGGTAGGGGCTTTTTGGGGGAGCTGTTAGCTTTTTGTTACAAAATAATCTCATCTAAACTAAGTATCTCCGTTTGGATACATTAACTTCAAGCTTTTATTTCAAACAAATAGCTCCTAAATGAAAAGCTGATTCATGAAGCTTTTTAAACATCTTGGAGCTGTTAAAACTTTAAATTACTGATATACCCTTCAAACATTTGTTTACAATTATAGATATGTCCTTTTATGTCATTTTACATCTTATAATTACATTTAACAGCTAACTTACCAAACACTTTTTAAAAAAAAAGATACAGTTTGTAGCTCATGTTAACAGCTTTGCAGCTTACAGCTTACAGCCTATAGTTTACAACTTACAGCATACAATTACAGCTAGTTTTGTCAACCATACCCCTAATATATTCCGTTATGTTTTTTAGTTGAAAGAATGTAACGTGTTTGTGTGTGGGCGCTTATAGGAGATATGTAAACTAAAATCAAAGTTTAACATTCTATTATGGCTGCCTTTCTAAAAAATATTTTCTTGCGGCTAGAATGGAAAGTTAGTTTGTAAAATTAGTGACGGGACCTGATGAAATTTAATTCGTAGTTGATTCGTTAATAAGTGAGAATAGACTAAATTTCTATTAAGCTTAACTGTTTCAATCGAAATCTCTCCTTTTATCAATATTTCTTATACCACAATTTTAAATAATTATTCATGCGGACACTTTTAGTCATGGTTCTGTGTACAAAACTAACATTGATGTGTAGATCATCATATCATATTGATGTTGGTGCAAATCTAAAGGTTAAAAATCAAAACTCAATTCCAAAAGGAAACCTTACACGACTATGAAAACTCCATATAACGATATAAACTTTTCTGCAATTTTAGTTTTGTAAGAAAACAATACTACTAAAAAGCGTTTTATGTGCTATTGAGATTTAATTAACATGTTAACCATTAATACTATGAGTACGCAGCGGATAATAGATCTAGTTTGGCAATTATGATTAATACACAAACAAACATGAAGAGTAAATAAAAGGGTACGAGAAAAACTAACTCTAGAAGCAACATCAAATGAAACAAGTGACTAAAACAATCACCTCTACGAGTGCTCACACAAACACTTCAAACAAATACGCCCGGAGTGCTAGCCGTATCTCACGTAAAACCAAACTCCAAGTGTCGAAGCCCAAAACTGGATCAAGACCAAAACTGCCCAAAAACCAGTGTTGTCCGATATCTTCCCTTAAGTCGAGATCCAAAATCCTTCTTTGTCCGATATCGAACAAAACTGAGCGACCTGGATGTATGCTTCGGTCCGAGAACGATCAGAAAAGAAGATTCAGCTTCTTCTTCGAACTGTTACTGATGGGAACCTTTGAACCGAGAATCCTAGTACTTCTGGAAAGCAATAGGATTAGACTATACCTACTAACACACCTTGGATCAAATAGAATGCAAGAATAGGTTGTATAAGTGATAACCGAATAACCAAACCCTAGAGAAAAGCTTGATTTAATCGGCTGGGATTAAGGAAGAGTTTCTGTGTTTTTGCTTCTGTATTTCGTGCCTAATGAGCTGAGATAGGAGGGTTTATAAAGCCTCTAAGTCTCACTCATGATAAGGCTAAAACACTTTTCATGATAAGCCTAAAACTCTTCCACTTTGAGCCTTATCACAACTCTTTTCATCCCTTATCACTTCATAATGAATCTAGACAGAATAATGCCCCTTCCAGATCCTTCTATGATCGGCCATAAGGTTTAGGACAAGCAAATGTTATGTCTAGTTCATTTCGTGTCCAAACGGGTCACTTTTGAGCTTTACGTGAAACGTATTCTAATGTTTAATGTGTGTGTCCCCAATAGGCTCATACACCTTTAGTCGTATTATGCTAATCCAACTCTCATATTCCAACAGCTCCCACTTGGGAGTTGGAGTAGCAGATAGCACAAATACCAACGACGAAAACGTCTAGCAATGCTCTCACTCGCTATTTAAACTAAAGGTGTCTGAGATATAGTTTCATAAATCATTCTCAGCAGCATGGTCATTTATGTCTTGCTTTCATCATCATTTGTTATAGATACCGTTAAACCATGGATATGGATCCTAACTCATTCCATACAGTTTAACCATTTAGTTTCTCGTTATAGAATTTTAATTAGATATAACAAATGTAATCAAGAATCATCTTGCATTACCCTTTGGGTTCGGTCGAACAGTTATCTGATTAATTCTGGAGAGGGCCCATGGTATCTTTCTGCACATATCAAGTGGAGTAACAAATCCTTTGTTGACTACAAGTGTTGTGGATGCTGCTTCACATCACTCCGAAAAAATAGCTTTTATAACTACCTTATTCAGGACAGCGTTTGACATATAATTACAAAAGTGATATCCACACATAACAGAACTTGCTTGTATCTCAAGTCTAAGGATGACTTAACAAACCATTTCAACATTTTACTCATGACAATGATCCAAAAGTAAATGTTTGAAAGTTGAGGTATCCAATATGCATCCCTTGTGAATACATATGAGTTTGGCGAGAACAATCCACATTCTCATAGAATATAACCAACACTCACATTTGCCATGCATAACAATATTCCTATATCATTAATCGACAATGGAAATATTTAGAATGATAAATCATTTCATGGAATAAACATGCAAATATGGAATAACAGGTTATATGAATAAAATAACAAATACCTCGTATCTTTATTTATCAAAAAATAAAAATGTCTTACAATTCCAAATTATTCAAATACTAATTAACACACATATTTACGTGAGACTACTAGCTGGTATCAAACCAATATTCCTAGTCAATTTAGAATGCTTAGGATATGCTAAAGCCTTCGTAAAGGGATCGGCTAAATTGTCATCTGTGTGAACTTTTAATATCTTCATGTCACCCATCTCAATGGTTTCTCAAAGATAATGAACTTTTGCGCGGTAATGTCTAGCACCCTTTGTGATTCCACTTTCATTAGTTATGGTGATGGCTCCAGTATTATCACAATACAAATTTATGGGTTCTTCAATTGTGGGAACAATGCCAAGCCCAGAAATGAATTTTCGAATCCATACAGCCTCTTTAGATGCATCATAAGCAGCTATTGTAATACCCGAAAATCCAAAACACGTAAAAAGACTAAAATGCCCTTGCGATTTAAATATTTCGCAAAACAAGTCCAAAACGCACGAAATAAATCCCGAACTTTCACGAATGAATAAGTTATGATACAAAGTAATCACAAGTACCATATGACACATAATTTAAGTCTTCTTGACCCTCTAAATTACTCCTAGCCGAACCTATAAACTTATGTACAATTACATTAGATTTTTGAAATATAAGTATGGCAAGTTTGAAACTCCTTAAAGTATGATTCGGTTTAACATTAATCCCCATCATAATTTCCGAAAATCTCTGCCTAATTATCTCCCCAAATCAGTCGACTATATCAAAATATAATCACCATGATCCTATTTTTCACTCTAACCGAACACCTCCTTCCACCCTAGAACTCACGAATTAATTCCTAAATCACCACACGAATTTTTCCAGCATCACTACCCATTTTTCTCATGTTCCTAGACATCTAAAGAGTGCAAGAAAAATCAGTTTGGTGGTGTTCTTGGCCTGTGTCGATCGTGCTCAATTATTCATTGTCGAAACCCATTTTAAGGTAATAAATTACAAATCATGGCCACGATTTTTGTACACTTGTTTTATTATTTTTCTCATGTTCTTCTACTCACATATGATCCACGAAAATTATCTCAGAGGTTGTGGGTGGCTGAGTTGGTCGTTGTGAATTTAATTCCAAAACCGTATTCTTATTAAGGTATTTCTCAAAATAATTCATACGCCTCCAAATAAATTAGTTCGTTATTTTTTTTGATGATCCTCTTGTCGAATAAGACCTGTGAAAATTGTTTACAAGGTGGTGGAGTCGATTGTGAAGGCTTGAGGAATTATTGTTCGATTTTGTTGCACCGGTTGCATTATTTTTGGTTCGATCGATTCCCACGTCCAAATATTCGGTTTGCAATTTTCCTAACTCTTCTATGTCGTATATAATCTGAGAAAATTATTGGAATCGACCCATGCAAGCTAGAACTAATTAATCCAAATTAAACCTTAAAATACATGTATAATCGATAAATAAATCCATGCGTGTGTATAATAATTGGTTCTTATTTTATTTAGACCTTGTTCGACCCTTTAGACCTGGGAAAAATATGGTTTTGAATTTTCATGGCCCCGAGATAATTATTTCGAATTATGTGCTAAATCGGGTTTTAAGAATGTTTTGGGAAAAATAGGTCCGATTGGATTTAGGGTTTCTAAGGCATGAGTTAGGGTTATTATGATGAAATTAATGAGGGGTAATCATGACTTGAATGATTGGATGGTTTAGGGTTTGTTTTGAATTAAAAAGTGTTACACCGAATTGTTTTAATTAAGTTTATGGGTCGAATTGTAAATTTTAAAACATGGGGACTACTTTTGGAACCTTCTAAAACCTGTGGGAGTCATATGAAAAATTATGGGAAGGACCTTGTATGCCAACTAATTGTTTAAATATGCATTTTGGAATTATATGTTAATATATATATTGATTTTGGAATAAAATAACTAGAGGGACTAAAAGTGTCATTTTGGGAAATTTATGGTCTAATCATGTATTTAATCATAAAAAAAAGGGCAATGTGTCATTTTGGTAATTTAAGGGGCTATTGTGTAATTATTATCAACTAAATATTGATTTTATGTAAATAAGGACTAAAGATGTAATTAATATGTTTTGGGGGACCAAAGTTGTAAAACATATATTTTGAGGGTCTTAAGTCATATATCATGATAAATAAGGGTATAATATGTAACTTGGCAAAATCAAGGGGCCTAACATGTTAATATGGAAAATTAAGGTTTAATATGTAACATATTTAAATCAAGGGACTAAACATGTAAAATCATGGAAACCTTTCTAAATATGGTAACTTACTAAGTATGGAAACTTTCTAAAAATGAAAACCTGCTAAAAATAGAAAGTTACTTAATATGAACATGGGATCCTTAGTAATTCTGTCTCTACTCCTCTAGGTGTCAAGGAGGAGAAGTTTTATCCGTGCCTGCCATTTCATTTGCTTACTTGATCACTAAGGTACAGATATTCTGCCCTTCTTAGTAAGGAGCCTTCGTCTCATTTCTGATTTCTGATTCATTACTATGTTCTTTGATTCTGTGAACCTTGCTTGTTCTTTCATGATATTATGAACCTTTGACATGACCTTTCTGTTATGAACCTTTCTGATATTAAACAATTCTGATGGTGACCTTTCTGATATTGAACCCTTTATGATTTTGAACCTTTCATGCATGAACCTTTGCTTCTGAACCCTTACTTATGAACCATGCTTATGAACCATGATTATGAACCATGATTATGAACTTATGAAACAAGATAATGACCTATGCAAGTAAACTTAAAATATGATTCATGATACTTGACCTTGACCCACAGTTTGATACTACGAGCCACTCACTAGGCATGAGGGTTTCATGTCCATGTCAGTCGATGCACCGATGGCATGACTCTAGGGCAGGAGAGTGATGACCTGTCCCGTCCCTGCATGTTCATGTTTACGTAGAGGCAGATTATGGCCACCTGGGGCGTATGGATGCATCCTAGATTTGTTCATGTACAAGTTATGTCAAGTTATGTTATGTTATTCATGGTGACTGATGGTGTGTGCGATACACGTCTTTCACACTCTGGGAGCTAGCTACTCCATTCATGATTTCTGGGATTAGCGAGAGGAACATCTCTCGGCATGGCGGTATGATTATGATTTCATGTTCATGTTTCTGGGCTCGTAGAGGATTTCTGTATCACTAGACCTCATGGACTTCTGACCCTTACCCTCATGACACCCATGATATGATTCTGGACTTATTTCTGTATGGGCATGGTATGTTGGGCCTTATGAGATTCTGGACTGGGCTTGGGCATGTTGGGCTTTATGGAACCTTGGACTTATTCTGTACTGGGTTGGTTATGTTTGGGCTAGTTGGGACTTTTATTCTACTCATCAGTATTCATGGTACAACTCTATACTCTTGTTATCTCTGCATGCTCTTTCCTACTTCATTATTATTCATGTACTTTTCTATACTTTCTAATATCTCTGCATGACCTTCCTATCTTTTCTCATCTGCTACTATGTCACGTTTTGTTTCTCTCATTTATTTTACTTCATCATTATATCACGATCTGTTCTGCCTTTATTTATCTCATTATTATGTCACGTATGGTTTCTTTCGTGTTTCCCTATTTCATGATTATTATTTGTTACCGTTATATCTGTTCACTGAGCTCGTGTAGCTCAGCCGCGTTTCTTTTCCCGCGGCAGGTTTTAAGCTAGGAGCTGGGTTATGGATTTTGGGAAGAGTGTCCACGAGTGAAGCCTTGTTTTGTTGGATTATTCTTCATTTGTATTATGTTTTGTATTTCATGTATTTTCTGTCTCATGTTACATTGTATTTCCGCTGTTTAATTATGGATGTTATGTATGATCTGATGTGAAGCCATGTACTTGTGACATCTTTACCCTTGTCGGGTCGGGGTGTTACAATTTATGGTTTCAGAGAATACAGGCACCCGAAAACCTTCGGCTTAGGCCATTTGACCTGTGAGGATCTGGGTAGACATTAGGTTTCCGTCCGCGCACTCTCTTCCGTTGTTTCTGTTATCCTACTTGCTCATGTCGACACCTTTCGTATTCTATTTTGTCATCAATATACTCCTTCTGATCGTTCTGCTAATCGTGTAGATGGTGTCCACGCGCGCTCGAGAGTACTCCGCACGGAAAAAGCAACGATGGACCATCGTTTATCCTACCGGCAACAGGAAGATTGGGAAGATATGGAGAACGGCAAGGAGGAAGTTAATTCCTGCTAGTATATGGCCGTGTTATATCGAGGAGGAGCTGACCATAGTGAACAAAGATGGAGCAGAAGTGCTAGAGTACTCCACCCAGGTGATCTACAAAGATGGAACGGTCATTCGGTACGCAGGCAAGTGCCCCAACTTCATTGAGGAGAGTGGAGTGGTACGAATCCAGCCCCGCAATGTGGACAACCTCGAGAATGACAAGAAGGACACTGCCGATGCGACTCCTGCCTCAGCCTGAAGAGATCGCCTGCATGATTTGTTCCTTCTGTTTGTTTGAATAATTTGATACGCATGTTTCCTTTCCGTGTATGACGCAGTGACCTTCTCTTGATTTTCGTACGAATATTTTGGATTTTGATCTAATAATTCCATTCCAAGTTGAATTCTGAGATTTTTGGCTTGATTTGTTTGAGTATTTTATAATCATGATCCGATGGAAGAAACCAAGTATGTACTTCATTTTGTTCTACCTTAAGAGAATTTACTCCACCTGTTTATCTCCGTCATTCCATGATGAAGTCCGTTATGCTAAACTATTCCAAATCTGCTGCAAGTAACGCTTACCTGATCCGGCATGTTCTGTCTCGTTCCTGTCATGTTCGCTTTTCTATGTCCCTGCAAATTTCGAGGACGAAATTTTTTTGTTAGTGGGGAAGAGTTGTAATACCCGAAAATCCAAAACACGTAAAAAGACTAAAATGCCCTTGCGATTTAAATATTTCGCAAAACAAGTCCAAAACGCACGAAATAAATCCCGAACTTTCACGAATGAATAAGTTATGATACAAAGTAATCACAAGTACCATATGACACATAATTTAAGTCTTCTTGACCCTCTAAATTACTCCTAGCCGAACCTATAAACTTATGTACAATTACATTAGATTTTTGAAATATAAGTATGGCAAGTTTGAAACTCCTTAAAGTATGATTCGGTTTAACATTAATCCCCATCATAATTTCCGAAAATCTCTGCCTAATTATCTCCCCAAATCAGTCGACTATATCAAAATATAATCACCATGATCCTATTTTTCACTCTAACCGAACACCTCCTTCCACCCTAGAACTCACGAATTAATTCCTAAATCACCACACGAATTTTTCCAGCATCACTACCCATTTTTCTCATGTTCCTAGACATCTAAAGAGTGCAAGAAAAATCAGTTTGGTGGTGTTCTTGGCCTGTGTCGATCGTGCTCAATTATTCATTGTCGAAACCCATTTTAAGGTAATAAATTACAAATCATGGCCACGATTTTTGTACACTTGTTTTATTATTTTTCTCATGTTCTTCTACTCACATATGATCCACGAAAATTATCTCAGAGGTTGTGGGTGGCTGAGTTGGTCGTTGTGAATTTAATTCCAAAACCGTATTCTTATTAAGGTATTTCTCAAAATAATTCATACGCCTCCAAATAAATTAGTTCGTTATTTTTTTTGATGATCCTCTTGTCGAATAAGACCTGTGAAAATTGTTTACAAGGTGGTGGAGTCGATTGTGAAGGCTTGAGGAATTATTGTTCGATTTTGTTGCACCGGTTGCATTATTTTTGGTTCGATCGATTCCCACGTCCAAATATTCGGTTTGCAATTTTCCTAACTCTTCTATGTCGTATATAATCTGAGAAAATTATTGGAATCGACCCATGCAAGCTAGAACTAATTAATCCAAATTAAACCTTAAAATACATGTATAATCGATAAATAAATCCATGCGTGTGTATAATAATTGGTTCTTATTTTATTTAGACCTTGTTCGACCCTTTAGACCTGGGAAAAATATGGTTTTGAATTTTCATGGCCCCGAGATAATTATTTCGAATTATGTGCTAAATCGGGTTTTAAGAATGTTTTGGGAAAAATAGGTCCGATTGGATTTAGGGTTTCTAAGGCATGAGTTAGGGTTATTATGATGAAATTAATGAGGGGTAATCATGACTTGAATGATTGGATGGTTTAGGGTTTGTTTTGAATTAAAAAGTGTTACACCGAATTGTTTTAATTAAGTTTATGGGTCGAATTGTAAATTTTAAAACATGGGGACTACTTTTGGAACCTTCTAAAACCTGTGGGAGTCATATGAAAAATTATGGGAAGGACCTTGTATGCCAACTAATTGTTTAAATATGCATTTTGGAATTATATGTTAATATATATATTGATTTTGGAATAAAATAACTAGAGGGACTAAAAGTGTCATTTTGGGAAATTTATGGTCTAATCATGTATTTAATCATAAAAAAAGGGCCATGTGTCATTTTGGTAATTTAAGGGGCTATTGTGTAATTATTATCAACTAAATATTGATTTTATGTAAATAAGGACTAAAGATGTAATTAATATGTTTTGGGGGACCAAAGTTGTAAAACATATATTTTGAGGGTCTTAAGTCATATATCATGATAAATAAGGGTATAATATGTAACTTGGCAAAATCAAGGGGCCTAACATGTTAATATGGAAAATTAAGGTTTAATATGTAACATATTTAAATCAAGGGACTAAACATGTAAAATCATGGAAACCTTTCTAAATATGGTAACTTACTAAGTATGGAAACTTTCTAAAAATGAAAACCTGCTAAAAATAGAAAGTTACTTAATATGAACATGGGATCCTTAGTAATTCTGTCTCTACTCCTCTAGGTGTCAAGGAGGAGAAGTTTTATCCGTGCCTGCCATTTCATTTGCTTACTTGATCACTAAGGTACAGATATTCTGCCCTTCTTAGTAAGGAGCCTTCGTCTCATTTCTGATTTCTGATTCATTACTATGTTCTTTGATTCTGTGAACCTTGCTTGTTCTTTCATGATATTATGAACCTTTGACATGACCTTTCTGTTATGAACCTTTCTGATATTAAACAATTCTGATGGTGACCTTTCTGATATTGAACCCTTTATGATTTTGAACCTTTCATGCATGAACCTTTGCTTCTGAACCCTTACTTATGAACCATGCTTATGAACCATGATTATGAACCATGATTATGAACTTATGAAACAAGATAATGACCTATGCAAGTAAACTTAAAATATGATTCATGATACTTGACCTTGACCCACAGTTTGATACTACGAGCCACTCACTAGGCATGAGGGTTTCATGTCCATGTCAGTCGATGCACCGATGGCATGACTCTAGGGCAGGAGAGTGATGACCTGTCCCGTCCCTGCATGTTCATGTTTACGTAGAGGCAGATTATGGCCACCTGGGGCGTATGGATGCATCCTAGATTTGTTCATGTACAAGTTATGTCAAGTTATGTTATGTTATTCATGGTGACTGATGGTGTGTGCGATACACGTCTTTCACACTCTGGGAGCTAGCTACTCCATTCATGATTTCTGGGATTAGCGAGAGGAACATCTCTCGGCATGGCGGTATGATTATGATTTCATGTTCATGTTTCTGGGCTCGTAGAGGATTTCTGTATCACTAGACCTCATGGACTTCTGACCCTTACCCTCATGACACCCATGATATGATTCTGGACTTATTTCTGTATGGGCATGGTATGTTGGGCCTTATGAGATTCTGGACTGGGCTTGGGCATGTTGGGCTTTATGGAACCTTGGACTTATTCTGTACTGGGTTGGTTATGTTTGGGCTAGTTGGGACTTTTATTCTACTCATCAGTATTCATGGTACAACTCTATACTCTTGTTATCTCTGCATGCTCTTTCCTACTTCATTATTATTCATGTACTTTTCTATACTTTCTAATATCTCTGCATGACCTTCCTATCTTTTCTCATCTGCTACTATGTCACGTTTTGTTTCTCTCATTTATTTTACTTCATCATTATATCACGATCTGTTCTGCCTTTATTTATCTCATTATTATGTCACGTATGGTTTCTTTCGTGTTTCCCTATTTCATGATTATTATTTGTTACCGTTATATCTGTTCACTGAGCTCGTGTAGCTCAGCCGCGTTTCTTTTCCCGCGGCAGGTTTTAAGCTAGGAGCTGGGTTATGGATTTTGGGAAGAGTGTCCACGAGTGAAGCCTTGTTTTGTTGGATTATTCTTCATTTGTATTATGTTTTGTATTTCATGTATTTTCTGTCTCAGGTTACATTGTATTTCCGCTGTTTAATTATGGATGTTATGTATGATCTGATGTGAAGCCATGTACTTGTGACATCTTTACCCTTGTCGGGTCGGGGTGTTACAATTTATGCTATATACTCAGCTTCTGTAGATGAAGTTGCAGAAATACTCTGCTTTGTGCTTTTCCAATCAACAGCACCTTCATTTAAAACGAATACATATCCAGTCTGAGATTTCAGGTCATCAACATATGTTAGATATCCAGCATCAGTGTAGCAAGAAACCCTAAGCTCTCGTTTCATATCGCCTCCGTAAACCAGAAACATATCCTTAGTATTGCGTAAATACTTAGGAATATTCTTAACAGCAGTCCAGTGAAGTTCACCTGGATTCTGTTGAAAACGGCTTGTCATGTTCTGAACGAACGTAACATCAGGACGAGTACATCTCACAAAATACATAATTGATCCTATAGCCGAGGTGTAGGGAACTCTGTGCATGCGCTCTTTTTCAGCAGGTGTCTCAGCACCTTGTGATTTACTCAATTTAGGCTCATCTTGCATTGGGATAGTTCCTCGTTTGGAATTCTCCATGAAATATCTTTTCAAGATTTTCTCTATGTAAGCACTTTGACATAAACCAATTAACCAACTTGATCTATCTCTATAGATCTTGATTCCAATAATATATGCGGCTTCTCCTAGATCATTCATGGCAAAACATCTTCCAAGATAAGATTTTACATCTTGTAACATTGGAATGTTGTTTCCCATGAGTAATATGTCATCAACATATAGAATTAGGAAAGTGGCATAACTCCCACTAGCTTTCTGATATACACATGGCTCATCTTGATTCTGAGTGAAACCGAATTTCTTAATCTCATCATCAAAACGTTTATTCCATTGCCTAGATGCTTGCTTAAGTCCATAAATGGAACGCTTAAGCTTGCATACTCGGCTAGGATATTTTGGATTAACAAAACCTTTAGGTTGCACCATATAGACTTCTTCGGAAAGATGTCCATTGAGAAAGGCGGTTTTTACATCCATTTGCCAAATCTCATAGTCATATAATGCAACTATGGCTATGAGAATCCTTATAGCTCTAATGTCTGCAACAGGAGAAGAGGTCTTTTCATAATCAACCCCGTAGGTTTGAGTGAAGCCCTTTGCTATGAGACGAGCTTTAAAGGTGTGTACTGCACCATCCATGTCAATCTTCTTTTTGAAGAGCCATTTGCTACCAACGGTTTTACCGTTAGGAGGAAGATCAACTAAGTCCCAAACTTCGTTGTCTTTCATGGATTGCATTTCCACATTCATCGCATCAAGCCATTTCTTGAATTCAGGATCCAACAATGCAACTTTATAGTTATTAGGTTCACCAAGATCCCCCAACTCATGCTCCTCAGCATCGACGTATAAACACATTCGATCTTGGGCACGGCGTGTCCTAGCGGACTTACGAATGGGATAGATATCACTTTGAGGTTCATCAATTTCTTGATCATCTTCATCATGACCTAAGCTAGTGTCTATAGAAGGATTTGTATCTTCTTCTTGAATAATTTCAAGATCTTCTTGACTCCCACTTGCTTTTTGATCCAAGAGATTTTTCTCAAATAATTCAGCATTTCGAGCAACAATTACTTTGTTCTCGGATGGAAGGTAGAAAGAATATCCCATTGTTTCCTTTGGGTATCCTATGAAGATACACTTAATAGATCTAGGTTCCAGTTTGTCAGGTTTGGTAAGTTTATCACGCTTAACAAGTGCCTCACAACCCCAGACTTTCAAGTAAGACAACTTAGGGGCTTTCCCATGCCATACCTCGTATGGTCTCTTATCAACCTTCTTAGTTGGAGCCATGTTGAGAATGCGTGCAGCAGACTCATGGGCATAATCCCAAAAGGACTTTGGAAGAGTAGTTTGACTCATCATGGATCGAACCATGTCTAGCAGTGTTCGATTTCTTCTCTCAGACACCCCATTATGTTGTGGCGCGTAAGGAGGAGTGCGATGGGCAATAATCCCATGCTCCTTAAGATGATCCAAAAACTCTTGACTCATATATTCACCTCCACGATCAGAACGTAGTGACTTAATGGTCTTCCCGAGTTGGTTTTCTACTTCCTTTTGAAACACTTTAAATGTTTCAAACACTTCATGTTTATGTTTCAGCAGGTAAACATAACCATACCGACTATAGTCACCTGTAAAAGTGACGAAGTAGCTAGCTCCTTGTCTTGACACAGTTCTAAATGGGCCACATACATCAGTGTGTATTAGTCCAAGTAGATCCTTAGCCCTTTCCACTTGATGTGAATAGGGTTTTCTTGCCATCTTACCAGACATGCATGAAACACACTTTTCAAATGACTTGATGTCAGTTGAGTTGAGAAGTCCATCATGTTGCAACTTTTTCATGCGTTTCTTGCTAATGTGTCCAAGACGACAATGCCACAAGAGAGTAGAGTCCAAGGTGAGATTGGCTCTTTTATTGCTAACAGCAAACATAGAACTATCATTTGTTTTAGAACAAGACATATCAATTTCAAAAATACCATCCCTTGGGATAGCACTAAAATAAACAACATTATTCCTAGAAACTGAAATTGTATTATTCAATTCAAAGCGGTTAATAAAACCATCGTCAAACAAACGTGAAACTGAAATAATTCCTCTAGTAATAGAGGGAGCATAATGACAATTGTTCAAAACAACTACTAATCCACTAGGGAGACATAAATGATAACTTCCAATAGCTTCAACTCCTGCACGTTGACCATTGCCCATGTACAGACTTAAAGCTCCTGGCTTCAGCTTCCTACTTCCTCTGAGACCCTGAGTAGTATTACAGATGTGAGTACCACAACCCGTGTTATAAACCCAAGATGTACTAGGAAAAGAATAGAGTTCTATAGTGAAAATACCTGAAGTGCTAGCTCCTTGAGATAGCTTCTTCTTTTTTAGCAACTCGGCGAGATAAACGGGACAATTCCTTCTCCAATGACCTGTTTCACCACATTGGTGACAGGTTGCGTCCTTTGCAGGGTTATCCTTCTTGGGTGGTGAAGGTTTCTTGGGCTTGGAAGCATAAGATGGTTTATGCTCAGGAGTATAAGCCAACTTATACTTTCCATTCCCTTGTTTCCCCTTAGCAGCCTTGAACAGTTTTTTACCTTGGTTTTTCTGGACCTTTCCTGCACGTATAGCATGAAGTGCAGGTGCAGCATCTTTCTTGGGTAGCGTCTTCTCATGTTGTTTAAGCATAAAATGTAATTCATTCACAATCTTCCCCATGCTGTGCATATTATAGTTCTGCACAAAGCTGTCATACTTCTTAGAGAGTCCAATCAAGATTAGGCTTACTCCAAGGTTCAAAGTGACGGGATGACAGAGACGCTCCAAGTTATCAATGTAGCTCTTCATCTTTAGAACATATGAGCTGACAGATTGACCTTCTTCTTGCTTGCACGAGTGAAATTCCCTCGCGGTTTGAAGAAGTTCCTGTTCTGCCTGTTGAGCAAACATACTTTTCAACTCCTGTAGCATGTCATATGCACCAAGGTGAGTTAGATTTCGTTGGATTTCTAAGTCCATGGTCATAAGCATGAATGCAACAATGTCCTTTGATCCCTTGACCCAAGCAGTGTGAGCTGCCATAGCCTCGGAAAGGACTGGGTGTCCAGGAGTTGCAACAGGTGCAACAGGAATAGGATGCTCCAAGTAATTTTCCTTATCTTCAGCTAACAGGATAATGCGAAGCTGGCGATACCAGTCAATGAAATTACGTCCAGTGTGTTTTTGTTTCTCAAAGAAACTCCTGAGTACCGAATTATTTCCGACAGAGGTAGTCATCTACAATTAAAAAGTTCAAATAATTAGTATTTTCAATAATTAAACTTAGGTTGTGTTTGTTTTTTTTATTCAGATCTGAATACGTCTGAAGTCTGATTCGGTCAGACGTATTCAGATTCAGACTGTTTGTTTTTTTTTAGATCTGAAGTCTGAATACATCTGAATAGGGTCTGATTCGGTCAGACATTGAGTAACGTCTGATTACATCTGAAAAGCCTAAACTTTAGTGATACTTCTTTTCAATCCTTATCTCCTCATCTTGGTCTTGATTTTTTATTAATAATCACGAATGGAGGGTCGTTTGGTTTGTTTTATAGCGAAACGATTGTTTTTTGTTTATTCAGACATTCAGATTCAGACATAAAAACAGACAGTCTAAAATAATTCAGATTCAGACTTTTGGACCAGGTATTCAGATTCAGAAGTGGTATTCAGATTCAGACATAAAACCTCTTAAAAAACAAACAGCACCTTAATAGAATTAACTACTTAATTAATTACTAATTAAGACTAAGATCCAACTTGACCTCCCACTTATTACCAAAAGTCTGACCAATGTGTAAACAAGTGGGGCAAGAGGTAAGCGACGAGCGTTAATTGCATAAAATGCAACTCTTAGACTTATGAGACTGATCAAGACATTAGTAGACAAGTAATAATGTCATGAGCATGCTTAGTCTCATCTTATGCCTCGGGTCCAAGGTCTGACCAAGCATACTCGAAATAAGTCGACCAAGCAAGAACATGCAAAAATCGCCAAAAGTCTGACCAATGAGCAAAATTCACCATGGGTTTGGAATGGCCCTAAGGTCTGACCAAAGTGGTCAAGCCAAAAGCACGTGTTCTTGGTTGGCTGGCATAGACTTAAAATTTACACATAGGGTATACACATAAATGTGGTAAAATTGTGTACAAAGAAGCATGCAAAACAACTTTGTAGCACTTATTTTAAAAACTTTTAGTAATGACACTGTAGTGATCATCATGGTTCACGGTAGCTCCAATCGAACTCACAAGGAAATGGAGGACCAGGTCAGCGCGAAGCATATGACCTGAAATCCTTTAGGTGTGACTGTGCGCACCGCCTTATACCCCCATTATAGTTTGTTCTAGTGGGTGAGCCGTACTTCCCAAGTGTCCATAGCATCCAGTTTTTAATTTCGTGAAAAAACTTGTTTCAATTTATTTAGGCCACTTAGTTTTACAAAAAAAAAAACCAATTTTTCACTAATCAAATAGCAGGTCACAATTTGAGCATGATATTTTAAGGCGTGTAAATTAAGACCATATTGATGCCATCTTGTTATAGGTATTAGTCCTCTTTTATTTTGATTTTTAGGCGTGTAAACATGTAGGCTAAAAGCAAAAAACACAAAAAGAACATAATACTAAAACATGACATTAATATTAACAAGAAAACATATAGATCCGAGTCCTCTAGCGAGTCTTCCCCAAATGGAGAACCATAAGACCCTCACTAGGCTTTCATCAAGTGCCTAGATCTCCACATGCATCAAAAAAATGATTGCGTAGGTCTTATAGCCGGAATAACAAATAGAATAATCTTGGCAAGCTTAATTAACCTTTAATTTATTAATCTATTATATTTTATTAACAAGTAATTATTCATTTGCTTCTAGATATTTATTTATTTAAATTATGACAAGTATTGCATATAGTCGCCATATGAATCAATAAAACAAATAAAAGAACTAGATTTCATGCAGCCCTTAGCGTATTTAATTAGTGTGTAACCCATAAAACACCAAACGAGTTGACTCGTGATGCCACTATTAGGATTTAATTAACATGTTAACTATTAACACTATGAGTACGTAGCGGATAATGGATCTAGTTTGACAATTATGATTAACACACAAATAAACATAAAGAGTAAATAAAAGGGTACGAGAAAAACTAACCCTCGAAGCAACAGCAAATGAAACAAGTGACTAAAACAATCACCTCTACGAGTGCTCACACAAACACTTTAAACAAATACGCCCGGAGTGCTAGCCGTATCTCACGTAAAACCAAACACCAAGTGTCGAAGCCCAAAACTGGATCAAAACCAAAACTGCCCAAAAACCAGTGTTGTCCGATATCTTCACCTAAGCCGAAATCCAAAATCCTTCTTTGTCCGATATCGAACAAAACTGAGCGACCTGGATGTATGCTTCTGTCCGAGAACGATCAGAAAAGAAGATTCAGCTTCTTCTTCGAACTATGACTGATGGGAACCTTTGAATCGAGAATCCTAATACTTCTGGAAAGCAATAGGATTAGACTATACCTACTAACACACCTTGGATCAAATAGAATGCAAGAATAGGTTGTATAAGTGATAACCGAATGACCAAACCCTAGAGAAAAGCTTGATCTAATCGGCTGGGATTAAGGGAGAGTTTCTGCGTTTTTGCTTATGTATTTTGTCCCTAATGAGCTGAGATAGGAGGGTTTATAAAGCCTCTAAGTCTCACTCATGATAAGGCTAAAACACTTTTCATGATAAGCCTAAAACTCTTCCACTTTAAGCCTTATCACAACTCTTTCCATCCCTTATCACTTCATAATGAATCTAGATAGAATAATGCCCCTTCGAGATCCTTCTATGATAGGCCATAAGGTTTAGGACAAGCAAATGTTATGTCTAGTTCATTTCGTGTCTAAACGGGTCACTTTTGAGCTTTACGTGAAACGTATTCTAATGTTTAATGTGTGTGCCCCTAATAGGCTCACACACCTTTAGTCGTATTATGTTAATCCAACTCTCATATTCCAACATGTGCCATTTTAAGATGTGCGGTCTTGATAAGTTGCTCCACTTACTAAACTTGTTAAGTTTCATGTTGATTATTAGCATAAATTTCTATAATGCTATCTAAGGTGACAACAAATTTTATGGGAAAATTTCAATTATATACGTTTTTGTTCTTTTCTGATTTTTAACTTGAAATACTCCATACATTTTGTTATGGTTCACAAGTTTTATATTTTCCAAAAATAATACATTTCGATTTTTTGAAGAGGGGCCCCTTAAAATGGTGTCGAGTACTCGAGTATTCACATCCGATTATCCGAATACACTTTTCCCAAACGAAAATTTACTACTCGTAGTATCTATCACAAACGTTTTTGTCACTAATTTACAGTTTTATTTCTTGTGTATTGCCTAATATAAAAGTGACATGTTGCTAAATATGGTTGAGAGTTGGGCCCATTCGAGTTATTGATTGGATAAGGAATCATCCAGCACAGATCCAGCATTTTTCGACTCTTTTTTGTTTCGGTGGAAAGTCCTAGAAAAGTAATCTTATACGGAGTATATTTTAATTCCATATTTTACCCTCGTTATTCACTTTTTCCATATTCAAACAACTTACAGTATTAATTAGTCATTCTCCATTAAGTCATTATCATCATATCCACTATTCTCTTTTGGCCTTTGGAATCAAATCTTTTTCATCACATAATCCTAACATCCCATGAGAGATGACTCTAGAAACCGTGTGTAAGTGACATACTTGGATTTTAGGATGATTTTATCATATCATACCATGCATTTATCATCACTAATGATTTTTATGGATATGTGTTTATTTATTGTTGAACTACAAAAAGAAACATGTAATAATATGTATGTACATAGTCATCCTTTTCGCATTAGTCCACCGTTAACATGTACGTATAATTCAAATGTCATGACTAGATATTCAACATAAAATAATTTATCGACATGTTTACCGTTATTTAGTAGACGTTGGTGTTCGGTTGATGACATATTATCTTACGAGTTCAACGGTAGGTGTTAGGAGAATTAAATGTCTTTGCTGAGTTTGTTGTTCGGCCGTTAATTGACATCTCTTTCATATTTGGGGTGTGCATCACAACTTTAAGCATAATAGGCTTATACCTTTAATACTCTTGATTGTAAAAGGCTAGCGAGTAGGACGTTAGGTTGGACGCATCCCATCGGTTTTAATCGGTCGATCCCTTTCATTTTCACTATCCGACCGATATTCCCATCGGTCGGTTCGATTGCTAGGTATCGGTCGGTCGCTTTGGTTTGGGAATATCGGTCGTCCATTCGACCGACTTTTAAACACTCATGCTATGCTTATGTGTGTAAAAAAAAATAAAAAATTATTCGACTGTGGCACTTTGGTCGCTTCTAGTCGCTGGAGAGAGAAAGCTGACGTGGCACCCGGTGACCCATGTCGCTTGGGTCACCGACTGTGTCTAGTCTTAGTATTTGGGTCTTTATGATACAATTAATAAGCTCTTTTCATATCATTGTCTCCTTTAACATTAAGTTTTTAGATGAATGCAATATATATTTTATCATGATAATTTAGTGTATTTCTAATAATTTAGGTATTAAAAGTTAATGAAAAAAGTCGTGTTCATTAAATTCGTAAGCAAAATACCCGAAAACTAATTATAAATCTACGGTTCTCTATGAATATCATATCTTAACAATGTTAAAACGTAAATAAATTAACTTGAATAACTCTACTTTGGCTCAAATAAACCCTAGTTATTCAGGACAGACTAAACACAAAAACCCCTAGTACTCATTTTCAATTATAAATATGGAAGTGATTGACACAGTCATAAATTTGATTGAGACACTTCAATGTACAAAGCAGCTTGTATTAACGGTACAACTATTTAATACACGTTTTGTAGTGTTTTAATTAAATATGAGAGTGTGCAAATCAATACTCTTGTAAATAACATGTTACTAATCTTTAAGTTCTTAATATATTACTCCGTAATAATTACTGTACTTAAATCCCATATTAAACACGTTTATCCATCCATCCAGAATAATGATCATTGATTAGTCACCCGTCTTTGATTTTATTTATTTTTGTAAATACATGATGAAAAAACGTTTTATATCTAAGCCGCGTGGCAGCAATCCAGACCAACTTGACACACATTTTATAAAACAAAATCTTTATAAAAACACAAACAAAAGACATAAATAATGAGTGTTCAAAAACCCTTCGAAAAAAATTTGTGGAAAACATTAACCTCCAACCAACCAACCAAACAAACAACAACTAAAACCAAACTTTGAAACACATTTTTTTCCATCTGGGGTTTCTATTTTATTCATAAAGCTGTAATCTTTTCACATTTTCTTTAAGGATCAAGAGCCTTCTTCTTAGTTTTTTTGTTTTTTGTAAAAAAAACACCAAGAAAAAGAAGAAGAAGAAGAAGGCTCTTTGTTTCTTGATAAATCTTTTTTGTTTTTTTTTTATAAAAATGTTTAGATTTTCTATAGCAGCCCTGCAATTACTTGAGTTGTTTGTTAGTTCTGTTGTTCATTTGTTATATGGGGGATATATATTTAGCTCTGCTGTTGCTGGTGATCTTTCATTAGCTTTGAATGATTTGTTTTCTAAGTCCAATATTGAAGGAACCATTACGGATAATAATCCAGTTCTTGCGAATTCTGATAATAATGACCTTCCTCCTATTGTTTTGGTTCATGGCATTTTTGGCTTTGGAAAAGGGGTATTTAGTTCTTTTTCTTATCTTGTTTTTTTGGTTATTTGTTGGTTTATGGTTATTTGCATTAGAGTCAGGATCAAATAAGAAGTTTATATATTTGCGAGAATATGCGAAAAGTTTCACTTTTTGTGTTTTTAGCTTTTTTATGGATTCTAAACCTATGTACCAAAATGTAACATGTGTTTTGATTTTGAATATGTGTAACAAAGATTAGGTAAACGGTAGGTTACTCGAATATGGCGAGTTTTTTGACTCAGAGTTTTTTCCCTGTAACAGAGATTAGGTGGATTATCATATTTTGCTGGGGCTGAAAAGAAGGATGAGAGGGTTTTGGTGCCTGATTTGGGTTCATTAACCAGTATTTATGACAGGTTTGTTGTTATTTGGTTTAATGATGTTATTATTTTATGTTTTATTATGAAGAATTTGTGGGTTTTGATTATGGTTTGTTGGGTGTGTTTTGTTAGGGCTAGAGAATTGTTCTATTATTTAAAAGGTGGACAAGTTGATTATGGCGAAGAACATAGCAAGGCTTGTGGGCATTCCCAATTTGGAAGGATATATGAACAAGGTTAGCTAAAATATCCGTATGTTTCTAAATAGCTACAATATCGATGAAACCTTGATGAAACCGGTGTTTATATGTTATTGAATAGGATACAGATATAGTCATATGCCAATTGAATGTGGATTTTCGGTTACGGATTTTAGCTAAAATTAGTAATATTTGGTTTTATGTTTATTAGGGCATTATCCTATTTGGGATGAAGATCATCCGATTCACTGTGTCGGGCACTCAGCTGGAGCACAAGTTATACGTGTTTTGCAGCAAATGTTGGCTGACAAGGTTAGTCTTTGTTTTGGATTGAATACAACAATTTCATTCAAAAGGGTAGTTTGCGTAAAAAAAAAAAAAGAAAAAAAAAAGAAAAAAAAAAAAAGAAAAAAGAAAAGAAAAAAAAAAGAAAAAAGATGTAGTTGAGCGCTCGTTTGAATATCATTAGTGCGTAAATCAGCAGTTTCACATATTTATTAAAAACACGTTATTTGGTAAAATATTCAGGCATTCAGGGGATATGAAAACACTTCTGAAAACTGGATACTTAGCGTAACTTCATTATCCGGTGCATTCAATGGGACCACACGTGCTTACTTGGATGGAATGCAGTAAGTTTGTGATCTAACACACTTGAAACTTTAAAGTTCGTGCATCAGGAAAACTAAAAATGTTTCTTTCTTCAGGCCAGAAGATGGGAAATCCATGAAAACAATATGCCTACTCCAGTTATGCCGTATAGGAGTTATCATTTACGATTGGATGGACATTCCTTTCTTGAAATATTATTACAATTTTGGGTTTGATCATTACAACATGACATGGAGGAAAGCTGGCGTTTGGGGACTTGTTGATTGTCTTCTTGGAAATTCAGGCCCATTTGCTTCTCATGATTGGATCCTTCCTGATTTAACTATCCAAGGGTCTTTACGTCTCAACAGTCATCTAAACACCTTTCCTAGCACATACTACTTTAGTTATGCAACAAAGCGTACTAGGAAGTTCATGGGTCGTATCGTCCCTTCAAATGTATTTGGAATCCACCCATTGCTTTTTGTTAGAGTGTTGCAAATGTGCATATGGAGGCACCCACCAGATGTCCCTGCACCTTTCAAGGGATACAGGTTGGTTACTTCTCTTTTTTTTTTTTTTTTTTTTTTTAAATAAAAATGTGCAAAATTTTATATAAAACTATGTATGTGAATGTTATATGTTTGATTTGTAGGGACGAAGAATGGTGGGATAATGATGGTGCGTTAAATACTATATCCATGACACACCCTCGGTTCCCGGTTGAACACCCTTATAGATTTGTGGTTCACGATTCTGAATGCCAGCCTTTGCAACCCGGAATTTGGTATGTATCATGACAAAAAATACTATAACTTTAGATTTCAGTTATGACACTAATCTTAGAGAGATACTATTATTTTCACGAAAGATGATTGGGGTCAACCTCAGTTGACCTTTCCCATACAAAAAGTACCTGTTTTACCCGAATCCAGTTTGAACCGAACCAAAGGGTCTGATATGCTAAACATTGTTGGCCTTGCAGGTATTACAAGTTAGTGGAGGGAGATCACATACTATTCATAGTGAATCGAGAAAGAGCAGGGGTACAGTTTGATCTGATATACGACAGTATTTTTGAGCGTTGTAGGAAACATGCGTTTAGAAAGATTCCAACAATGCCTGATCATGTTCAATAGCTATAACATTTGACATATGTAACTATGTAAGTCATTTAAGTCTTGTAGTTACTTTTTCCGTCACGTGTCCATGTTGTACCTGATAGAATGATTGCAGATACATACACACCGCTGTTGTACAGCTATTAATTTGTCAAGATTATATGAAATTTCGGTGTATTTGGCCTCTTCTGTTGCAAAATACAATCCATATATATATATATATATATTCACATTCTTTTGTCCCTTTTTAATTAAAAGGTTCTGATGTGTTTTGCTGACCACCAAAACATGAAATATGAATTTACATTAATTATTTGAATATCTAATATGATTGTCTTGTTTGGTAGAATTCTAGTTAACCAATATTTGGACTACCATGTGTTAAATGTGAAGGAATGTGTTCTAAACGGCACTCATTCTGTAAGGTTCAAAACTTATTTCCCAAAACGCCCTTATACCACGAAATTTCAAGAAAAAGTTTGGGCTTGCATATCAAGAGCGAGTTTAAAATGAATCAATTTGCTAAACTACCCTCAAAGTAAAACACATGTTAAACGATGAATTAAGATGGTACCAAGGATTTTTGTAAGGCTCAAACTTTTGATATATAAGGGTAGGTTAGTCTTTTAGCCAAACGTACATTACAGTTAGTTTAAGATGTGTCAAAACAGATACTGTTTATGAGTTAAAAACGGCGTACACATCATGCACACAACACATAAAGGAAAACTATCAAGAATACGAGTCTATAACCACAAACAACAACTGATAGTTAAAGTTTCTATCGCCCATCGAATACGCCACTAAAAACCTGGCTACTCCCTCCCAATGATGCTTCCCATTCAACTGAGGACATCATAATTCGAGCTAAAGACTCCACTACCTCTCGTATTTCTGGTCTGTTATTTGGGTCTTCACTTAGACACCAGTATGAAATTTCAGCCATCTGCAAACACGGATTGCACATATGTAACCAACAAATTAGCATTTTATCAAGATTACTGGGGTGTTTGGCATTGTTTCTGTTATTGATTATATGATTATTGCATTTTCATATTGCATATTAATTTTTAGTGTTTGGGTAGAGTTAGATTGATTTGGACGATCTGATTATGGGATTTAAACAATCAGTTTAGGTAATTATGTAGGACTGACTGACAAAAATCTGATTCTGTTTATTTGGTCATTTACCTACCTCCTAAAATAATGAGATTTGCCAAACACTCAAACAGGTGGTTATTTGATTATCACTACGTCAAACAACAGTGGCACAGCTTATCGCTCTTATGTAGCCTGTTTAGTTAGTGATTTTCTGTTTAAAATATCTCATCTTAAATAATTAACTTTAGAAACGTAATGCAAACAGCCTAATATATGCTCACACGCCACAATTTGCATTAGGCATATTAGAGCCTTTAGATGTTGATAAACAGTAATGAGTAATGAGACTAACCTTGTAAAGATCATCCATTGGATAACTGTCCTTAAGGCTACCATCTATAACCGACACCAATGCACCTTCTGGATCTTCTTCTTCATCAAAAACTTTAGTTATCTGGAGATGTTACGACATTAAATTTTGGGTTATATCACTAATAAGATCGATTAATATGCATACGCGTTTATGACAGTGTACAAAGGGAACTACAAGTTCCTGATATGTGTATGTATATATGTAGGGCTTTCGATATAAACTTACAACTGTTATGAGCGATTTCATCTTAGATGGTTCTCGGTTGTCACGCATAAGTGCACGCTTTCCGGTTATAAGCTCTGCTAGAACCACTCCAAATGCAAAAACATCGGTTTTTGTTGTTACATGCAACTCTTTAACAGACCTGTTTGTCAAAGTTTTTGGACTTAAATAAGTTCGATTCAGTAGAAAACTTACACGAAAGTTATCTGAAGATCAAAGACTTAGAAACTCACTCAGGAGGAAGATATCCAGGAGTTCCAACAAGGCGAGTTGCTATAAAATCGTCGTCATTTGTTCTTCCAACAAGTTTTGCCAAACCAAAATCTGCAACCTTGTAAATATTACTCTCAAGGTGAGTCTTATGATAATATATTCATTGCTTGTAAAAATAAAAAACTTTTAACCTATTGAGTATAAAGAAAGAACGTATTTTGAAGGTACCTTTGCTCGTAGGCTATTATCAAGTAAGATATTACTTGTTTTTATATCACGGTGTACATATCGCTCCTTTGTGTGATCATGAATATACTCTATACCCTTTGCAGCATCCAGTGCAATTTGTGCCCTTGCAGTCCAAGATAAAGGCTGATGACCTGTTTTTTATTCATTATTTTTTGTTACTTTCTTCATTATCTTAAAAAATCTTGTATATTAAATTGATATTTAGCAAAAATTTAGTACCTTTGAGCAAAGGGTCATTAAGATGTTCATTTAAAGATCCATTTGAAACAAACTCATAAACCAAATACAAATGATCATCTCCACTGGCAAATCCCAATAGTTCAACCTGTTATTCGTTATTAAAGTCTGATTATCAAGAAATTTGTGAATCTTGAAAGATCCAGTACACGACGGATCATGGCTTACCACATTAATATGATGAATCTTACATAATACTTTGAGTTCCGCAAGAAATTCTTTAGACTTGTTGGACCTCATTTTCTTTATGGCAACTTCCTAAAAGCGTTACATTAATTATGAGCTCAGAACATTAAATGTATTCGGGAGCACTGTTTTTTAAATTAAAAAACTTACAAACAGGAATATTTCTGTACCTTTTCTCCTAATATACCGAAATATACACTCCCATATCCACCTTCACCGATTATCCTAGTATCATCGAAATTGTTTGTAGCCTCAGCTATCTCGTCAAGATCATATACTAAGGGTCTTTCTGTGTCAAAACCTGTGATACCTGCATGCATATATTTACACCCAAGTTAAATATGTGTCTCTGTGTGTGGGTGTGTGTGTTTACACAACCGTTTCTAGGTGTAGGATGCCGACCTTCCATATTTTCTTTACTGAGGTATCGAGTGTGTGTGGCAACTGATCTACGATAACTCATGGTTTGAGTTACAACCTTTGCCTTTTCCATATCTTGTTTCCGGGATCTTTTCCTCATCACGAACATTATGATTGGCACACATAATAAAAGTGCAATAATTGCTAAGAGTACGCCAAATATTATCATCCATTTGTGATTCTTTCCTGATGAAGTGAACAAAGATTAGTACATGAACATATTACATATAAGAGTCTTTTAGTATATATAATAATATACTTTTTCGTTTGTACGGTTTAAACCATTGTACTTTTCTAGACATACGAGTCATAAAAATATGGATCTGTGTCTGGTTCGAGTCATTTTGTAACCATCTTGTAATGACTCAAAAGGGGCACAAAAGCATCTTTTGATAATCTAACAAATAAAAGTGCAGTTACTAATAGCAGATAATAATGAAAAAGTGCATCAAGGAAGCGTATATAGACGGAATAAGAAACTTACCTTTCTTTAATGTTTGTGATGGACGCCCGTTCTTATACATAGGAATAAACAGGACCCAACCAGAATCTATGGACCCTGGTTTTTGAATCAAAGCTTTATTTACACTCTGAATTTCATCCACTTCAGCCGAGAGCCGATTAGCAATATCTGAAAGTGTATCATGCTCTTGAACCGTATAAGTGACCATAACTTGAGAATCAGTTTCTTTACACCCACACAGTAGGTGCATCGTGACATTCCTATTAGGTTGAAAGCTTGCACTTTCGTTTCCAGTAGGCCAAGCTTGCCCACTATAATACTCATTAGAAACATCAAAGAATGTATCATGGTCTTTTACTAGATATAGTGTATCATAGAAGTATGCAACTGTGTTGCTCACATTTTGGCAAGAACATGGGACCGTCGCAAGGTAATCTTGGTTGCCTTCAAGAACAACGGTTTGAATTTGCGATATGTCCACGGAGTAAAGCAAAGAAATATTTGTTTCTGGAAGATCGTTGTTTAGATAGAGTATAGACTTACAAGGCTTAGATTGCTTAGAGCAAGTGAACGGGAACTCGTTCACTTGCTCGTTTAAAGGAGCTGGTGATTCAGTTGGAGGAAGACCGAGAATTGTTTGACTCAAAGATGAGATGAAAACAACAAAAACCAGAATAACCCGATCTTGTGAAGCCATATAGATTGTTTGCAAGCAAAGAAGTATAAGAAGTGCAATAGAAGTAATGCTAAGGTAGTTTCATGTCACTATGTGTTTGTTTGTTTATGCATCTAAAGATCTTTTTGTGTTTGTATTCTTTTCTTCCCTTAATTGTAGACAAAGTCTGTCTGTTTCTGCAGCAGTAATCAAGCAAGGTTTTGGTTAATTCCGCTTTGTCGATTATTACAATTTAAAGGTAATATGTTTGTAGATTAAGCTCGCAGTTTTTGGGATCTAATAGGGGCTGGACGGACTATATGAGTTTCTAGTACATAATTTTTGTTTATGTCTTCTGTTTATCAAGAGACATTAAGAAGTAAGTAGCTGTGCTTTGTTTTTATCTTTGTAGGTGGAGATTTCAATATGATGTTGTAACGAGGTTGCAACATGTAACATGGGAGCTTAACAAGTTTCAACCATTTTACGCAAATGGATTGTTTTTTCTATTATGTTATATTGTTTACTTCTTTGTTAACAGTATGTCACATTTGTATGTCATAATAACAATTTCAAACCACAAAGAAGCCAAGAGATTGTGCTTTAGGGTCGTGTTATTTTGATCGATAGTAAGATTTCCCTTCTCTCACCTCATGAAGCCAAGAGTTCATGCATTAGGGTGGTGTTATTCTTCCTTGTGTTTCAGGTATCCTTTGTCTGCCTAGCATTGTATTAAGCTTATAATAAAGATAGTATGTTTGGTTTGCCGATTAATAAATTCTAAGTCAACTTAAATCGAATACAGACTATATGGGAAAAAGCCAAAGATTCGGCCGGCAAGGTAAGTGAGAAGTGAGAACATCACTATCAATTTGAGTTACTTAACAATGCTACATAGCATATTCCTTGTAGACTCAAGGACCAAAGTTCATTTTGTTTTAAGGTAATTCCGGTTTCTAACAATTTTTAGAAAAGCTGATATATACCATTAGAAATTCATATTATGACTTTCACAGATTGTTGTAGTATCTTTTTTGTTATTTTCATTTTCTTTGTCACAACTATGAGCCTATGATATTTGATTTTGACCAAATAAATTCATAGTTTATATGTTTATTGGAGAATCGTTCTTAAGTGAGCAAAGATTTATCCTACTATTGAAAGATCAAACACAACATATGGCAAAAGATTGACAGGGGGTTGACTTTTGGTCAAAGGAAAAGAGTTCAATTTTTTATTTGACTCTTGGTCAACCGCCGTCCAGGTTGTGATTGACTGATTTGTTTGATTTGTAGAGGTGGCAATTTGTGCCCAAAATAAAAAAAATTGGCTAATTTTGACTACTTTGTAAAAGATTTGAGCACATTTAGCCACATCCTTTTATTGAAATGGGCACATTTAGCCCATTGAAAAGTTAAATGGGCATAATGGGCACATATTTTCTTTCAATTAGAGAACATTATAATCGTTTTTGAAGAAAAACTTATATATATAATATATTTAATTTTTTAAATATAAATGAGTTATTACGTTTAAGGAATTTATTTCGTCATTTTCGGTCTTCTATAAAGCGATTTGTATAACATGTGCCCGTTTAGCCCGTGCCTGTTCTAGCCCGTGCCCATGCCCGCCCGTTTTGCCACCTCTAACTGATTGGTTTGATTTCTAAGATTGAATAGGTGGGCCATCTCATTAAAGGCTCAGAATTTGCAAAACTTGTAATGGGCTGGGCTTCTTCTTCGAATCCACAATAACTTTGTAAAACTTGTGGCCCTTTTATCAGACAGAAGAATTAAACAGTATTTATTTGATAACTATGCATCTAGTTACATGCTCCGTATTTATCAGACAGAAGAATTACATATTACAAGTTTTTCGTCCGATATGGATATCGACGAAGAACTAAACCCTAACCCTAACCCTAACTCCACATTATCACCACCATACATAATCACACCAACTGAACCTTCGCTTCCACCAATAGCTCCAATTCCCACCCCAGCCGTACCGCCAATCGCCCCAATCCCACGGCCACCGATTCGTCCGATAAATGGAGAAACCGCGAAAAAAGATGACTCCAATGATGAGGATGATGATTCTGGTCCGGAATATGAGGTTTCGGAAGAGAGTAGGTTGTTTAGAGAGAAACAGTAAAAGGCGAAGCAGGATTTTTTGATGAAGCAACGTGCGGCAGCGTTAGCGGTGCCGACGAATGATAAAGTGGTGAGGTCGAGGTTGAGGAGGTTAGGTGAGCCGGTGACGTTGTTTGGTGAAAGGGAGATGGAGAGGAGAGATAGGTTGAGGATGATAATGGCGAGGCTTGATTCCGAAGGACAGTTGGAGACGTTAATGAGGGTTTTGGAGGAGGAAGAAGGTGCGGGGATGGAGGATGGTGGTGAGGCTATTCAGTATCCGTTTTATACCGAGGGGTTGACTGCGTTGTCGAAGGCAAGGCACTGGATTGCGAAGGAGTCGGTTATGAAAGCGGCAGTGAGGTTAGGGAGGGCGAGGAGGAAGAGAGATGATCCGGATGAGGATTTGGATGCTGAGATTAATTGGGCATTGGAGAATGCTAAAAGTTTTGATATGGATTGTAGTGAGATTGGTGATGATCGGCTGCTTTCAGGGTGGTCGTTTTCTTCTGATGGCAAGTTTCTTGCTACATGTTCTTTAACTGCAGTTGGTAAGATATGGAGCATGCCAGAAGTAAAGATTGTGTCTTCATTAAAGGGGCATACCGAACGAGCTACTGATATTAGATTTTCTCCAACAAACAACCACATAGCAACTGCTTCTGCTGATCGTACTGCCAGGTTATGGAACACAGAAGGAACTTTGCTTAATATATACAAGGGTCATTTGGACCGCTTAGCTCGTGTTGCTTTCCATCCATCAGGGAAATATTTGGGTACGACTAGTTTTGATAAGACATGGAGATTGTGGGATACTGAGACTGGTGAAGAGTTGCTTTATCAAGAAGGTCATAGCCGAAGTGTGAATGGTTTGGATTTTCACCCTGATGGCTCACTTGCTGCGTCTTGTGGACTTGATGCATTGGCACGTGTGTGGGACTTGCGGTCAGGAAGAAGCATTCTTGCTTTGGAAGGTCATGTGAAGCCTGTTTTGGGTATTAGCTTTTCACCAAATGGGTATCATTTAGCAAGGTGAAGATAATACTTGCAGAATATGGGATTTGAGGAAAAAGAGATCGTTGTACACAATTCCTGCACATGCAAATCTTATTTCTCAGATTAAATTTTAGCCTCAAGAGGGATACTTTTTGGTAACTGCTTCTTATGAAATGACCGCTAAGGTATGGTCAGCAAGAGATTTTAAGCCCGTCAAGGTCCTCTCTGGTCATGAATCTAAAGTCACATCTGTTGACGTAGTTGCAGATGGACAGAGTATCGCGACTGTTTCTCATGACAGGACAATAAAGCTATGTCCAGCAAAAATGTTGATAAGGAGAAGGATATGGATGTTGATTAAGTTACTTCCAAGTTCTACATTGGCAAGTAATATACGCCGGAAGATACTACAATTTCAAGACTTTGCCATTTACGCCTACAAGAGTGCAAAATTTCGATCGTTGATATTCGGGTAAGTGTTTTGTCAAATGAAGGAGAGGTGCAGATTGTAGTAGAATTACATATTACAAGGTGATGAGTTGGGAAAGGGGCTGTCAAGTAAATTAAGTTCACATTACTAGGGTTTATAATATATAAATGGGTCAACTGAACCCTGAAGTGATGACATACCACAAAAATATGTATATGTAAACGGACAAACTTTGTGGTTTACCATGAGTTCCAAACTTTAGAGTTTGTAATGGAATGCTATTGAACTCTATTTAATCATAGTTCAGAAAAGAGCTAAGTGATAACCTGAAAACTTATAAAGCAAAAATCAAGCACCAACTACATGAGATAGTAACAAGTAAAACACAACAGATCAAACTTTATTGCTTATGCTCAATGTACTTTTATCATATTAACATTTTCCTATGAACAGGCTCAAATCACAAACGCTGTAACTCTGCAATGTTCAAGTAATGCATGTATAGCCGTACAATGTAGTCCTACTCAAGTTCTTGTTCCAACTATGGACCTCTAGGTTATCGTCAAGTACAAACCACTTGAAGCCAACAGAGCCTTATTCAGTTCTTTTTCATTTGACCATTTTTGGTTTATGTTTAATGTTGTAACATACCTAGAAGTATTTATTTTTTTTTGTCTATATGATATATATATTAGTACCATGTAGCTAATGAGAATGTCTTAAGGAAAAGGAACACGAATGAACTGTACTTATCGCTATGACAGCAAATCTACAAGGTGGTCACTGGTTGCACCAGAAGATCATCTTCAAATCCATTTACGACCTTCTGTACCTTGCTCAGCATTTCTGTTAGAAGCAAATACAATTCACAGCTTAGCGTTTCAATTGTAAAATCTTTTATACTAGGAACAAAATTACAAGCATATTAAGATTCTCCATTGTCTTTCAGAATTTACTGCATTTATGATTTTATTCCCTGATGTTTTAAGTTAGTTATTATGTTTCCTCTTTGATAAATTTCCACTTTCTATATAAACAGACGTTTAATTAATATCCAGACAAGCTTTTTAAACCAAGCTAATTGTTACACTTTTCACGGTGTGGAGGGAGGAATATGGTTATAATCTTTACATATAGTAATTCAAACGTCTCAAGATATGACGTGAGCTTAAATAAAAGTACGAAGATCAGGATGTACCATGGAAGGAAGAGTCTTCTAAATATTTCTGCAAAACAAAATCAAGTTTACCATTGCATTTTCAGTTAAACATTGCAAAAACCAGATTTACAAGGTCGAAAGAACTGTGAAAGATTAAGCAATTGGAAATACCATGATTTCCTTTTTGAGAGCGACTTCCTTTGGAACCGTTGATTGCATATCTGTTATGGTATAATATTGGTTCATGTTGTCATGATCATAACAGTGACTATACTTTTAAGTAAAGAGCAATAATGATATAAGAAATGTACCTTGTTCAGCTGCAGGGAAACAGTCCATGAGCAATGACGTGAAACTTGGAGGAAAGGCTGAGAGCTTTCCTTGAACATCCTGACTAAGTGTGGCTTCCAGGGGATTTGCGTTTTGGTTGCCATTATGGTTCTCACTTGGTTGCATTGACTGGATGCAAGTGTCAGCAGTAGATGCTATTGGACTCCACTCCCATGTTGGTCTGCACAAACAAGTTAAATCACAGATGACCTGTTTACATTTTGCTCTAGTCTCTAAACAATGTGATTGCAGACTTAAAAATGAGTTATTATATTCAAACCCACTTATACATGGGTTGGTCAAAGTCCGCAGAAGAGTTTACTGGGTCCTCATTCTGTGGTGGTCTGCAAAAAGAGTTCATTTATAACCTTGATTTCAGTTAAAGGATGTGTGATTGACTTTTTGAACTCACATACTTGGTTTCATCGCAAACATACCATGTTAATTTAGTATAATTTACAACGAAATACAAGTTTGCAAGAATGAGTTATTGTGGGTCAAATGTGGTTGCAGACATGCACATAAGTTATTCCATTCTCACCCACCTATATATGGGTTGAGAAAAGTCAGCAGTAGAGCTTAGCGGGTCCCAATCCTGTGGCGCTCTGCAAAAAGAGTTCATTTTGATCTTAATATCGATTAAGGGGTGTATGATTAACTTTTAAGCTCCTGTACGTGGTTTTTGGTTGCAAGCATACCATATTACCATGAACGTGATTATAATACGGCAACATACCAAAGTTTGAAAAAAATGAATTATTTTGGGTCAAACATGGTTGCAGACATGCACATAAGTTATTTTATTCTCAGTCACCTATACATGGGTTGAGAAAAGTTGGCAGAAGAGCTTATCGGGTCCCAATCCTGTGGCGCTCTGCAAAAAGAGTTCATTTATAATCTTAATGTCAGTTAAGGGATGTGTCTTTTTGAGCTCTCGTAATTCGTTTTTGGTTGCGAGCATACCATGAGCGTTGATAAATACAACAAAATACCAAGTTTGCAAGAATGAGTTATTTCGGGTCAAATGTGTTGAGTAAACTGGATTTAATTTGTTGCATTTACACTTTTACAATTTGTCCAAAGCTATTTGTTCTTGCAAACTATAGCATCTTTTCGAGCGTTATTTTAGTTGGCAATGAAAGTCCATGTAATGTTCTTTAAAAAAGTCAGATCACTCACCTGGGGATGATCTCAGATTGAGATGATGTTCTGGTTATGGAGATACCAGACACAGACCCATCAATCTTTTCTTGTCCAAAGAATTCCTAAAGAAAAGTAGATATTATTACACTTACCACACATCAATGAGGAGAGCAAAGAAGAAGGGGTAAGGTTTGAACCTTTATAGAATTTATAAATCTTTCAGTCTCGTAGAGTGTGACAAATCGCACTGCAAACTTATGGATCTGCACACAAGGAAATGGGTATCTGACATCTTAGATCTTAGATTATATCCTGTCAATACAAAACTCATGCTTCCTATCAGCAATTTAGATACTGGTGACATACTTAATAGCAGATCAATTTAGCTAGTTAGTCTATAAGACAACATTCTGTAACCTATATGCAGTAGTTTGCTAAATCAGAAAGTGATTAAGATTATATGTGAAAGCTCATGTTCTATAGGCAAATATCATGATCAGAAGCAAGGTATTGAACCCACTAAATCTACAGTTGACCAAGTGACAATAATAGAATTCCCTTGTTTCTTAAAACATAAAAGTTGTTGACCAAGTTTAAGAGCACTGTTCTTTACATTAGCTTTTGCACAGCAAGTGTTGGGCATCCTGCGTGTAAAGAATCATTCCATAGCACTAAATCTTAACTACTTTTGGGCAGAGTGGACTGAAATCAACTAGTATTCAACCCGGTCATTGGACAATGTGGCGTTAGAGTAACATGAGCAACAACTATTCCGAAACATTTACAAGGATATAAGCTGCATCACATTTCATGACCGTTTGACATATGAGATGTATACTGTGAACACACGCACTCCGCTAAGATGAAGGAAATGGATTGTTGACGGTATAGCTTGATGCTTTCGCCATAAAAATTCATGGCTCAATACCCGAAAAAACGAAAACAATAATTTTGAGTTGTAGGATATACAATAACAAAAGGTATAAGTAAGCAAATCTAAACAAAACGAGCAGATTTGAGTGCCTTGCCTGGCCTACTCGATCTTTATAACTCATGAATACAACTTTGCTGCCCCTAGCAGGGAATCCAGACAAACATGCAACCTGAGGCCAGGTAAAATGTAGCTTTGAAATGTAATGCTCTTCCTGAAATGATTCAGTTGTCAATGTGCTGTTAGATTCACATTAAGTTATAATACAAAAGCATACTAAACAGTGCAGACAGTCATATACGGAGTATTCATAATGGCTACCAAAATACTCACAGGACAATTGAACAATTAGGATAAAGAAAATATGTAAACCAATCTAATTCCTGGTTGGATCACAGATAATATTACAATAGATGCAAGATTTGATGCCTACTTATCCTGCAATATCACACGCAAATGAACTGATATGCTGCAGGCACACAACTATAGAGCATCACTGGCTTAATCATATGCTAAACAATGTGTGCTTTGATAATAAGCAGTCATATGCTAAACATCGTTGTCTAATTTATTAAACTGAGACTGTTTATACGCCACTTAGAACTTGCATATAAGCTATAACAAATCATTTTACGAGTATGTACTAATTAGTTACCTTTAATACAACTAAATACAATCAACTAATAACAAATTAGAGATAATCAGAAGAACTAATACAATAATACCTAACTACTGATGAAACCTGTGTATTTTGTAATCAAATGTACAAAAGTCATACTCCTACAATCACAGTCAGGGTCCAAATTAATGTTTATCATATAAATAAGGCTTAAAATGACACCAAATCAGTTCACAGGCTAGTTAAATCTAATACTACGTGGTCACACTCAGAAAACTATCATATCTAAAAACGATTTATTTCATGAAACCACATTAAACAGTTAATTTAATTCCTATACAATAAAATAAAATCAGCTATCAACATTGTAGAGAGATACTTTTTAAGTTTACACCTCAACTGTATTGCGATGACAACAGTATAAAAATGTGATCAAAGCATAACAAGTGTAGCAGAATCACAATGTTAAATCAGTAAATCACATATATAACGCGTAAAGCAGATATTAAATCAACTCATGAACAAAAGAAACGTTAAAAGCATAAGGATGTCATCAAATAAATAACGATAATAGCAATAGAACAACTGGAGTCTAAGTAAATGTTACTAATTCAGTTCACGAACATATAATGATTACAAATCTATAAAACAAAACCGATACGTCATTCAATACAGAGTGATTGCAGCAAAATCACAATCAGAGTCTGACCTAATGCTAAATCGCTAACATAAGGCCTACAACAACACCAAATCAGTTCCGAACAGATAATAATAACAGATATCAGTTTACAAATCGTTATACTAGCGATAACGTCATCAAATGCATAACAATTTGTAGCAAAATCACCATCGGAGTCTAAACTAGTGCTAAACGACACAAATAAGGCGTAAATGATACCCAAAAAAAAATAAAAAAACTCACGATGACTTTATCAGATGTATAACGATTGTAGTGAAATCAAAATCAGACTCAAACTTAATGCTTAAATCACACAAATAAGGCATATGTGTATAACGATACTAAATCAGCTCGTCGATAGATAATAATAATATATCTCAGTTTAAAACCGTTGAGCTCGCGATGACGTCATTAAATGCATAATGAGTGTAGCGAAATCACAATCAGACTCCAAACTAATGCTAAATCGTGCAATTAAACCACAAAATCATCTCACAAAGAAAAAATAATACGAGTAACAGATACTTTTAAAAACGATGACGTCATCAAACACATATATAGCGTTTGTAGTGATCACAAATTCCAATCAGAGTCTAAGTTATCACTAAATCACACAAATAAACTCACGATGACGTCATCAAATGCATAAAAATTGTTGCGAAATCACGCAATTAATCCGTAAAAAAAAATAATAAAAAAAAAAAACGATGACGTCATAAAACTTACAACGACGTGATCAACGAGAGTAACCGTAAGCACAACGCGTCCACAATCATCATCACAGTAATCAGTGAACAATCTGAGATACGCCAGCGAAGTAAACGACGAAAGCCAGGTGCCTTTATTCCTCTTCATTTGTGGAACGAGTGACGGATGACGATGACGACCGGAAGATGACACGTGACGAGGACAGTTGAAGAAATGAGCGTATTGAACTTGCCACGTGTCACCTATGACGTGGCTGTTGTTGTTGTTAGTTGTGGTTGTGGTTAGTGCTAGAATTGGTTCATAATGTTCGTTTGGAAGGTCATGGTTATGATTGTGGTTGTCGTTTGTGGTAATTGAGTCTCCGGAGATGTAAGATCCCGCCATTTTTTTCTTTTGGTTTGGTTTGTTGTGTTGTCAAGAAGTGAGTGGTTTATGTTTTTGAATTTGTTACGGTTGGGCCCACTGGGCCACCACGGTACCACAAGTAACTGAATTTGTTTCCTTTTCTTTTTGGCTTTTTTTTTTTTCTATATATTTTACAAAATTATCCACTTGTTTGTTTTTTTTCATTGGTAGTTTGTTTAAAATGCATAGCAACGGGATTTATAGCGGCATATAATTATAATGATATTTTTTAGGTCTGAATCTGACTACCATATCTTACCGGTAAGAGGTGGCTAGAAAGTCTAAGGGTGTGTTTGTTTCATTAAGATGTTGGGTCTGAATCTGACTACCACATCTTACTATAAAGTCTGAATCTGAATGAAATAATGTTGTTTGTTTTTCATATAAATCAATACATTTGTGACATTGAAAATTAAGGGTGTGTTTGTTTCATTAAGATGTTTTAGGTCTGAATCTGACTACCACATCTTACCAGTAAGAGGTTGTTAGAAATCTGAACGAAATAATATTGTTTGTTTTTTTATAATTGTCCGAATGATTTTAAGTGCTCGTTTCTGCAATTTATTTAAGTAACTTATGTAAATATGAAACAAGAATTTTTATCATAAATATAACATAGTTAATAAACCATTAAATTTATTATATTAACACGAGTCTTCAATCTCTTATCGAGTAAGAGGCAGTAAGACAAGTCCCCCACCTCTTACTGAGTAAGATATTATATGTCTGACCGGGTCTGACTTAAAAGAAAAAAACAAACAACGTAAATGTCTGACCACCTCTAACTCAGTAAGAGTAAGAGGCTAGTAAGACATTTTTTCAAAAAACAAACACAACCTAAATCTGAACGAAATAATGTTGTTTGCTTTTGTATAATTATCTGAATGATTTTAAGTGCTTGTTTCTGCAATTTATTTATTAAACCAACACAATGCGATAATAAGTAACTTATCTAAATATGAAACAAGACTTTTTATCATAAATATAACATAGTTAATAAACCATCAAATATATTATATTAATACAAGTCTTCAATCTCTTATCAAGTAAGAGTCAATAAGACAAGCCCCCCACCTCTTATTGAGTAAGATGTCATATGTATGACCGGGTCTAACTCAAAAGAAAAAAAACAAACAACACTAATGTTTGACCATCTCTTACCGCCTCTGACTCGATAAGAGTAAGAGGCTAGTAAGACATTTAAAAAAAAAAACAAACACACCCTTAGTGTTTTGTGTAACTATAGCTGTTTGTCGCTAGAAAATTCCATTGTTGTGCATGGGTACTTGTCTAGTATATATATAATTGACAAACCAAAATATCAAATATGTATTTAATATATTATTTAAGTTGACACATCAAAGTATCCAATATGTTGCACAGATATGCTTGTTTAGAAAGCTCCACTTTTTTTCCTGCTAAAACTTTATACACTAATCTTTCATTTTCTTCATCAATACTTAACGAATCCTAGTTCTGATTGCACCATTAGATTCAACTAATCATTGCGCACACAATGATTAGTTTCGATTTGATTTTCGTTAAGTTTGAGAAAACCGTTTCCGTCAGTTTTACACTCTTTTCCGTTTGTGAAGATCCATGCAATTAAGTCCACTATACACTCATTTCCGTTAGTATTACTGTTAATTCGTTATGTTTTGTTAATCAATTGTCAATTTGTAGTTTCAATTTGTATTTCCCCCAATTTTGAAAACCCTAGAAATCATGAGATCTAAAAGAGAACAAAAAATTCCGATGAGGTTTGAGAATTCGGTACATACACTTAATAAGTCGAATAATAAGAAAACTAAAACAAAAAAGAATGTTACTAATGAAGAGGTGGGTAGCACTATGGATGGGGAGTCAAGTTGTACAAGTAAGATTGATAAAACAGGAGATGTAGGGGACAGTTTGAATCAGGATGGTATTGTTGAATTGGGAAAGGAAATGGAGAAGGAAGCTGTGGGGGAAGGTACTCTTGATGTTGATGTGTCTGATACAGTGTCTAGTGTAAAGGTAGGAGAGGATGTTGCTGTAAAGAGTGATACTGAGAAGGGGAATTCAGAGCTTGGGAATATACAGGTTAATACTAATACTGAGGCTGTTGTTAATACAAATGATGTAGATACTAATGAAGTTGAATCCAATGATAATAAAGATAATACTGGTGTGAATAAGGATACTAGATCTTATGCTAATGTGGCTAATAGCAAACTTAATGAAAATGGTAGGGGTTTGATTGCTATACCAACTGAGATTGATAATAATGGTAACGAGGTTGTGATTTTTGATGATGTAATGATAGCAGAAGGTAGTAAGAAATGGGATTTGACTTTGTGTGGGTATTTTGTTGGTCATCAAATGCCTGTTAATGAGTTGAGATACAATTTGGTGAGAATGTGGAGTAGGTATAGATTTAAGAACATTATTGATGTGAGTAATGAAGTGTATTACATGAAATTTCACAGTGAAGAAGGGTTGAATTCTGTTGTTAATAGTGGTCCATGGATGGTGAGAAATAAGCCATTTGTAGTGCAAAAATGGGACATTAATATGAGTGTTGACATGACTGAACCTGAGCACATTCCTATATGGACCAAGTTATGCAATATTCCACTTGAAGCTTGGACAACTAAGGGAATCAGTGCTTTAGCTAGTAGGGTGGGCAAGCCTTTGGTCATGGATGCTATGACAAATACTATGTGTAAGATGGGAGTAGGAAGGGTGGGATATGCTAGAATTTTAGTTGAAGCTTCTGCAAAGAAAGAATTACCTGCAGTAATTGAAGTGGTGTATAGGAATGGGCAAAAGGAAGAGGTATGCAGGAAAATTGTCAAGGTTGAGTATGATTGGAAGCCTCCTGTGTGTAATGGATGCTGTGTATTTGGGCATGACACAGTTCACTGTGGCAAAAACAAAAATATGGTAGGAGGTGAGAAGAGCAATGTTAATGAGGAAACTGTGGGAAGGGAAAAGAATGTAGTTATGGAGGAAGAAGGTAAGAAACAAGTGAATGAGGATGATGGATTTGAAGAGGTTAGATATAAGAAGAATGGTGGAGGAGATGAAAGGTTTAAAAAGCCAAATTATAAACCTAACACTTAGCCTCAAAGATTTAGTCCTAAGAAACAAGGTGTTGGGAAGGAGAGATATGTGCCTAAAAATGTTCAACCTAAAAGTAAGAAAGATGTCTCAGTGGATAATACTAAAGCTACAACTCCTGAAAAGAAGAATGCAAATGAGAATGTTCATGTTAATAAAGAGGCTAATAATAGTACTGGAGGTTCTAAAAAGAAAGCATGGACTGTGCATAATGAAATTTTGGAAGCTTTAAGGAGGTCTGCTAATAAGTTTTCAGCCTTAGAGACTTATGATGAGAATGAAATTATTGAGTTACAAGAAATGAAGAATAGAGAGAAGGTGGATGAGGTTATTGGGCAGAATAGGAAACCTTCTGAAGAGGAATTTAATGGATGGAATATTGATATGCAAGCATATTATAAACAAAAGAGTAAACAGATGGTGGATAAAGGAAAGGAAAGTATGGAGAATATGGCAACAAATGTAGTTGAAAAAGATGATGTTTATGAAGATAGTACAGATGTTGCTATGTGTATGAAGGAGGATCATTTGAAGGGTATGGATAAAGGGGTGTTAGAGGGTAACTAGACTTGTTTTTTTATGGATTTTACAATTGGCAGTTGGAACATTAGAGGGCTTAGCACCTCTGATAAACAAAAAGAAGTGAGAAATTTTATTAGAGAAGAAAAGTTGAGTATGTGTGCTGTTCTTGAGACTCATTTAAAACAAAAGAATTTACAAAAAATTGGTGATAGTATATTTGGTCAATGGGAATGGATATCTAATATGAGCTATAGTAATAAAGGATGTAGGATTATGTTGGGATGGAATTCAGATATTGTTAGAGTAATGGTTGTTCATTATAATGGGCAGTCTATTTTGTGTAAGGTGGATGCTGCTCAGGGTAATATGAGTTTGTTTTGCACCTTTGTTTATGCTGCTAATGGTGGATGGGAAAGGAAGGATTTGTGGAATAATTTGGAAATTTACAAGAGAATTGTTGGTAACAGTCCTTGGGTTATGTTAGGAGATATGAATGTTACTCTTGATCCAAAGGAGCACTCTTCTGGAAGGTCAAATATGTCTAGTGATATGAATGATTTTAAGGATTGTGTTAATTTGATTGAAATGGAGGATATCAACAGTTCTGGGCTGCACTTTACTTGGACAAAAAATTTGCATAAAGTAAAAGCTGGCAATCAAACAGGCATTTTGAAGAAGCTGGATAGAGTCATGGGGAATGAAGAATTCATTTGTAAGTACAATCAAGCTCATGCAATTTTTCATCCATACTTGATTTCTGATCATTGCCCTGTAGTGTTAATTTTGCCTAAATCTATGGAGAAAATGAGAAAAGCTTTTAGGTTTGCAAATTTTACCACTGATAAGGAGGAGTTTTTGCCATTAGTAAAAAAATATTGGGGATATGGAGATACTGGATGTCACATGTTCAAAGTTGTGAAAAGTTTGAAAGGTCTTAAGGGTCATTTGAAAAAATTAGCCTGGCAGAATGGGAATATATTTGAAAATGTTATAAAATTAAGGGAAAAACTGAGATTAGTGCAGGCTAAAATTGATGGTGATCCAGAAAATAAGCAGCTTAGGGTGGAGGAATGTGAAATTCTGAAAGAATATGGAGAAGCTATGAAAGATGAAGAGAAGTTGTTGTATCAAAAGGCAAAAATCAAATGGTTGAGTGAAGGAGATAGGAACAATGCTTTCTTTCATAAAACTCTCAAAAGCAGATATAACAAGAATAGAATAGAGGTCATTAATGATGAGATGGGGAATAGGTATGAAGGTAATGATGTTGCAGGCCAATTTGTGCAACACTTTCAGAAATTCCTTGGTGAAAGTGTTGATGTTAGAAGAATTGATGGGTTAGAGAATTTATTGACCAACAAGTTATCTGATAATGAGGCTAATGTCATGTTTAGGGAAGTAAGTGATGCTGAGATTAAGAAAGCTATGTTTATGATTGATGATAATAAGGCTCCAGGACCAGATGGTTATTCCTCTTCTTTCTACAAGAAGGCTTGGGATGTTGTAGGGAATGATGTATGTAAAGCTGTAAAGGAGTTTTTTGCCACAGGGAAGATTTTGAATGAGATAAATGCTACATTAATTGCCTTAGTCCTTAAGCTACAAACCCCTGCTAAGGTATCTGACTTCAGGCCAATTGCATGCTGCAATGTGCTTTACAAGTGTATTAGCAAGGTGATAACAGAAAGGATTAAGGTTGTTCTTGGGAAGCTAGTTAGTAAAAAAACAGAGTGCTTTTATTCCTAACAGGCAAATACAAGATAATACTCTGATTTCTCAAGAGATTCTTAAGGGGTATGATAGAAAAGATGGGCCAAAAAGGATTGCTTTGAAAATTGATATACAGAAGGCTTATGATACAGTGAATTGGGCTTTTCTTGAAGTTATCTTAAAGGGTTTTGGTTTTCATGCTAAAATGGTGAATTGGATTATGAGATGTGTTACTTCAACCTCCTTTTCTGTACGTGTTAATGGGGAAAGTTGTGGCTATTTTAAAGGAGGTAGGGGGCTAAGGCAAGGAGACCCAATGTCTTCTTACCTTTTCACTTTAGTCATGGAAATTTTAACTCTCATGATGACAAGGAAGATTGGAAGAGATAGATTGTTTCAATACCATTTTGGGTGCAAAGCTATCGGATTGACTCATGTCTATTTTGCTGATGACCTAATGATGTTTTGCCATGGGGATAAAGAGTCTGTGACTGTTATTAAGGAAGTAATTGAGGAATTTGGGTCTGTGTCTGGTCTGCTTCCAAATTACAACAAAAGTACTATTATATTTGGAAGTATGAATGCTGATGATAGACAAAGTATCTTGGATATTATGCCTTTCAAAGTTGAGAAACTTCGAGTTAGATATTTAGGAGTGCCACTTGTCACTAAAAGAATTGGAATTAAAGACTGCAAGAGCTTGTTAGACAAAGTCAAAAGTAAGGTGTTAAACTGGAAGAATAAGTGCTTGTCTTATGCTGGAAGTCTTCAGTTGGTGGCCTCTGTTCTTGAATCCATACATGTTTATTGGTCCTCAGTGTTTTTGCTTCCTCAAGCTGTTATTCAGGATATTAATAAGCTTCTTAAAGGGTTCTTATGGAATCAAAATGAGGTGTCTAATGGGAAAGCTAAGGTGGCATGGAGTAGAGTCTGCAATCCCAAACAGCAATGTGGTCTTGGGCTTAAAAATCTTAGTGTGCGGAACAAGGCAATGTTAATGAAACATCTGTGGCATATAGCTATGAATAAAGACACTTTGTGGGTAAAGTGGGTTAATACAGTTAAGTTGAAAGGGAAAAGTATATGGGAAATCAATGAAGAGGTGAATGACAGTTGGGGATGGAAGAACATTTTGAAGCTAAGACAAACTGCTAGGGAACATATGGTAATGGAGATTGAGGATGGAAATAAAACTTCTATGTGGTTTGATGTATGGAACCAAAGTGGAGCTTTGAATTCATTTATCACATATAGGGATTTATATAATGTAAGATGGAAGGCTGATATGAGAGTTAAAGAGTTTGTTGTTAATCATAATGGGCAATGGCCAATGGAATGGATTGGTAAATATCCTCAATTAAATCAGATTCAAACTGTTATTCTTGACAATGGGAAAAGGGATGTTCTGATGTGGAAGAATAGAAAAGGTAGTTTGGGAAAGTTTACAGTCAGTCAAGCTTATAATGATTTAAGAGAGGAAGTGATTGATGCTAACTGGTATAAGGTTGTTTGGTTTTCACAAAATATCCCCAAACATGCTTTTATACTATGGTTAGCAGTTCAGAACAAGTTGACTACTCAAGATATGATTAAAAGGTGGGGTTCATATGATATGATGGTCTGCTCATTGTGCAATAAGGACAGTGACTCTCATGATCACTTATTCTTTAAATGTGAATTTACTAACCAGTTGTGGAAGGTTATGCAATTAAAGATGGGGATAAAGGAGATTAATCTGTCATGGGAAGGAATTGTGAATGGATTGGCTGAGATGTATAATGGGAATTCCATTGGAAGTGTTATCAGAAGGCTTAGTTTGGCTGCTTGTGTATACTTTGTTTGGCAAGAAAGGAACTTTAGACTTTTTAAAGGAATAAGCAGAAGTTGGGATGAAGTGTTTCAAATTGTTACTGAAACCATCAGAATGAGATTGATGAGTCTGCAATATAAGCCATCTTTAGCAGTCACAAAAGTGGAGGAAAAGTGGGGTGTGAAGTTAAAGATAATTGTCTGAAGTTAATGGGTGTTTGGAATTGGGTATTATGAGCAGTTGTCTAGTTCCATGGTGATGATATTCATTCTATATGGAGTGTATAGTATGTCTGCAGCAAGAGGGTTTGGCAACAGTAGTGGAAAATCATGAAAAGTGCTGTTTAAAAATGGTTTGTACCAAAAACAGAGTTTCATGATGTTATGTGAACAGACCATTACAATGGAGTGATACCTTGTATCTTGGAGTTCTAACTGGTAAAGCTGTACCTATGGTAACCTCTTGATTGTTCAATTTGGCCTTGGGAGGGAATTGGACAGTCAAGTATGGCTAAGTAGGAGGCATTACTAGTATGAATGTACCATAAAGTAGGGTCCCCATTGTGAAGGGTAAATGGTCTTGGAGGATGGTGTATGATGAGTGGAATAGAGAGGTGTGAAAGATGAACCTTCTTGGTCCTCTCAATACACCATCATAGGAGGTAATGGTTGGTCATCATGGAGGGAGTGTGTTCCCAATCAACTGAAGCCTTCCATTGAGAGGGAAATGTAGGTTGGTTGGCAGAGCCCCCCCATGGATGGGTTATGGGTGCCTAGTGATGCCACTCTCTATCTCTACCTTGTCTACTGTGGTGGCAGGATGAGTGGCTTGGTAGATTGGAGTAGTGGAAATGTAGCTAGATGGTAGGTGCATTAAAAGGTGAATTGAGAGAATAGTGTATGGTTGGAAAAGTTGTTTCTTGTGTTGTTTTCAGTTTGTTCTAGATTTGGGAGATGTCCAAATCTTGATTTTTATTCTTATGTTGTATATCTTTGGAGATTAATATATATATTTTCACCTTTGCACCAAAAAAAAAAAAAAAAAAAAAAAGTATCCAATATGTTTTTATATACTTGACAAACCAATTGACAAACCAAATGTATAGTTGTGGTTTCTTCTCATCATTCTTATTTTAAAATTTCTTCTTATTTGATCCTAACTCATAAATATAATATATTTTATGACAGTTAAAGAAAAGTTTAGTGACGGGAGGAACAAAGTTTTAATTACTAAAACAGATGGACTAAAAAAATTCTTTACCATTTTATAACAATAGTAACATAACCGCGCGATGCAGCTGTGTTAAAAAAGCAACAATTTTATTATACTAGAGTTATACATTTTTTTGTAACAATAATGTTTTAGCGAACAATTTTTTTCGTTTCTTCAATATAAAGGAATAGAAAACAATGACAAAATATACAAAAGAAGCGAATATATTAGAATTTTCGTTTTACCTTTAAAGCTAAATACAAATTTCTAAAAAATGTATAAATTATTTAACTTTTATAACATTTCATTTTTAACAAAATTATTCTCTGACTTGATATATTTTTATGTTTAAATCTTTTAAGGGCTTTTAAGTAATTTTGATAATGCTTGTAACACCCTCAAAATATCGCAACGGAATTTAATATCATTGGGGTGCTACTTATTAGTACAACAGTAATAATCATAGAAAACGACACTAAATGAGACGTTTTTAAAAGTTTATCATTCGATCGAATAAAACATCAGAGTTACAAGAGGTCCCAAATAGTTTTAATTTGCATAACACGTAAACATAAAAGTTTATGAAGGTTTATCGAATGATAATATTATGCAAGCCATCAAAACATTCTCCGTGTGACTCCATGCTTGCCAAAAACCTAAAAGACCTGAGATAAAACATGCTAAAAAATCAACACAAAGATTGATTGAAATTCATAGGTTTATAATTAAATAATGGACCACAAGATTTCAAGTTTAAGAGACAATTGATAAAGCAATTATTATTGCACTAAGCCCATGACACTCAAAACGTTAACTAGGTGTATCATAGAGATGATAATAAAGCCCTAGTAGGTAATTTGCCATTTTACCTAGGTATTCAAATATAATGCGTTTGTGATATCCATCTGATCAACACAAACGGGATTCGTCAATCCCAATAGGCCTATTTACAATATTCGCGCTCACATGGAAATGATTAATGGTTCATGATGCTAGGGACTTATTTTTGGCAATAACGGTGTGGAAAACTAGAAAGGGGGTTGAATAGTTTTTACCGTTTTAAAATTAATTTGCTTTAAATACTTAACGTGATTTCAACTTAATGCAAACAATCAAACAATATAAATAAAACAATAAGGAAAGAAACAATCAAACCACAACACGGATGTTTATAGTGGTTCGGTCTACAAGGACTATCTTCCTTGCCCTACTCCACTCCTCGAGCCTCTAACTCGAGAGTTTTTCTTCACTAAGAAACAAGCTCCCTTCTTGGCGGAGAAAACCTTTATATACGTCGCTTACACTTTATCCGGTACAAAGCTAAATACCGAGTTCTAGTTCGAGGTAGAACCAACCTAACGTCGCTTACACTTTTTCCGGTACTAAGCTAGATACCGAGTTCTTTTACAAAATTATCCACTTGTTTGTTTTTTTTCATTGGTAGTTTGTTTAACCTATATGATTATACGTACATAGCAACGGGATTTATAGCGGCATATAATTATAATTATATTTTTTAGGTCTGAATCTGACTACCATATCTTACCGGTAAGAGGTGGCTAGAAAGTCTAAGGGTGTGTTTGTTTCATTAAGATGTTTTGGGTCTGAATCTGACTACCACATCTTACTAGTAAAATGTGGCTATAAAGTCTGAATCTTAATGAAATAATGTTTTTTGTTTTTCATATAATCGTCTGAAATTAGTTTAATTGTCTTTTTTTAAGCATATATTATATCATAGCAATACCATAAATAAGTAGCTTGTGTAAATATGAAACAAAACTTTTTATCATAAATATAACATGGTTAATATACCATCAAATATATTATATCATAACAAGTCTTCAATTTCTTATTGGGTAAGAGGAAGTAAAACAAGTCCCCCATCTCTTACTGAGTAAGATATTATATGTCTGACCGGGTCTGACTTAAAAGAAAAAAACAAACAACGTAAATGTCTGACCACCTCTAACTCAGTAAGAGTAAGAGGCTAGTAAGACATTTTTTCAAAAAACAAACACAACCTAAATCTGAACGAAATAATGTTGTTTGCTTTTGTATAATTATCTGAATGATTTTAAGTGCTTGTTTCTGTAATTTATTTATTAAACCAACACAATGCGATAATAAGTAACTTATCTAAATATGAAACAAGACTTTTTATCATAAATATAACATAGTTAATAAACCATCAAATATATTATATTAACACAAGTCTTCAATCTCTTATCGAGTAAGAGTCAATAAGACAAGCCCCCCACCTCTTATTGAGTAAGATGTCATATATATGACCGGGTGTTGGGTCCGTCAGTACCCAAGAATACTTAAAACAAGATTTGGACACAAATTAACTAAGTGGTAACTTAAACCGAGAACAATTCAAGTCACTGAGTGAACAGTCACTTAGTGAGTCATCTTCAGGATGCTTAAGGCGAATTCAAGAAGAAGGATTCACTACTCAGGAAGGCGGTACTCCCTAAGTAGGACTTAAGCCAAAGAAGAAGATGATGGTTCAGTGAGTGTTGGACAAGAACTCACTGAACCCCAGTCTCCTCAACAACATTAAGTGATTGAAGACTGAAGAACTCAACGCCTGAAAAAAAGGCGGGAAGATTTGGGAAGAGTTTTAAGATAAGATCAAATCTTATCTTGTCAGAAAGAAACTTTCCCTAAGACGGCTAAAAAGTCATGGAGTGTCAGACCAACCACTCCTAAAGACTTTATAGTCCATTCTTATTGGTTCTTGGAAATGACAATTACTGTTGTAATTGTCAGACACGCTTGCTTCAACAAGTTGTAGTTTTTTAATCACTTTTACTCTTATATACTTGTGTATACATAAGTTCAAAAGTAGAGAAGTTGAGTGTGTTTTGTACATTGAAAGCTTAGACTTTTACAAAGCAACTTCTCTCCTACAAAGAGTAACGTATCCCTGAGATAGCTCAGTGGGTCGAATTGTTACCCCTCAAAGCAAAGCTTGAGTTTAGATAGGAGACACCACCAAACCTTGTCTGTTCAATCCCAAGTGTTTGTTCCGTAAAACACTTGGGTAATAGATTCTTTGATTCATTTCTAATAAGAATTTAAACGTTGAAAAATACTTATGTGTTTTTACTTTTACGTTTCATTAATCTGTTAGAATTAATCATAACATTGTATTAGTCATAAACACGAATAGATTAATTTTCTAGTTAACTCTAAGCGTGTTAAGGGAACAACAAGTGGTAACAGAGCCTCTGGTTTATAAAATCTTTCAAAACTAACCAAGAGTGCTCAAGGTTTTTAAAACCAAGATCCTACTATGGCTGATATTAATGTACCCTAGCTGGTCGATAAAAAGGGTGGCAGCTATTCTGCTGTTGCACCCAGACTAGAAGCTGGAAAATTTAGCAAATGGAAAAAACGTATGATTTGCTATTTAACTGGTATGGAACCTTACTACATCACCTGTATCAGGGATGGCCCATTTTCCCTAAGACTGCTGCAGGGCTAAATAAGCCTGAGGCACAATGGACCATTGATGAGAGGAGGGTGGTCAATCAAGACCAGCGCCTTAAAAGCATCCTTATATCTTGTCTTCCTGACGATATAATGGAATCAGTCATCAACTGTTTAACAGCCAAGCAAACTTGGGATGACTTGGTTAATAGCTTTGAGGGGCCCTCAGATACCAAGGAAAACAGGGTCATGGACCTGAAACTTGAGTATAATACTTTCAGGGCAAAAGACTCTGAAAGTCTCTCTCAGACTTATACCAGATACAAGACCTTGATAAACGAACTATCAAATGATGGTGTAGTATTATCTAAGCATGAGACAAATGTTGGCTTTGTCAACAGTCTCCCTGAGAAGTGGCTAAACTTCTCACAAGGCCTGAGGAATGCTAATCACATTCAGACCCTTTGAGCTCCCTGAAATCTATGGGAAATTTATCTATGAGGACAACTTGATCTCAAGGAGATATCCAGACTCAAAAGCTCTTGAGTCCAAAAAGGCCTTAACCTCCACACCCATATCAACTGCTTTTTATATTAATGGTGTTGTGCAGGACTTTCTGTAGGATCCCACGAAAATCCATTATAATAATCATCATTAACTAATAATAACCTCGAGTTACTGTCTACTAAATCCCATTTTTACGGAGAAATTAAAAATTTTCTTATTATATTAATTCAACGAAATCGCGACATCACAACATTGGTCAAGTAACAACACAAACTCACGACACGTGCTTCGAGACATAACGATTTCACAAAGTTTAATAAGTCACAAAACCTCATTTTCACTAAATTTAAATTCCACCAATTGTGATAAGTACCAATAATTCTTGTACATTAAGCATATTTAACTTCCTTAAATCCCATTAACCATCACTAATTATTCCCACTAAATAACACCTAAACTACACTAACTAAACATCAAATGGGCTGCCTATCTCCTCTAGTCCATCACCACCTCACGGCCCATCAACAACCCATCACCATCCCACGCTGCACAAGCCCACACTCCCTTCTGCCAATTCATGCAACATTCGACCAGCCACCCTCCCTCCAAAACGACCTGTTTATTCTCGAATGTTAAACACGACACACACAGATTTTTACACCACCTCAATCATCACCCACCGAGCTAGGCCCACGCCAAATCCCAGCCTCGAATATCAAATAACCAAGGCTGTTTCGCTCGTCCCATTTCTACCATAACGCATAAATAAAAGTCACAAAACCCAACCATTTCGAAATCCGATTGTTCCCACCTTCTTCTAATTATATTTCAAGCACAATGAAACATTTAAAAGGGAGTCAGAGCAGAAGAAGAAGAATATGACTCGCTAAATTCACTCGACACTCATTTTAAAATACAAACCTAACACAACAATAACATAAAAATAAAAGATAAGGTTTATCCACGTTTCATATCTAGCAAATATCTCATTTTGTCAGTGAAACCATCTAGGTGTCCTCTCTCCTACAGTGGTCTTCAATAATTGAGTTGCAAGGGTAATAGGGTCAATGAAATGTGTAAAACTTTTCTATATATATCACACCATTTCTGGCAGCCTACACCTCACATATTCTTTTCCTTTCACTCTCACAAGACACCTTAAAACCCCAGAAAGAGATGTCACCCATTTGGAAACAAACGGGTTAAAGAAAACCACACTCAAAAATGTAACACGAACCTAGCGAGACTACTGTCTTTGTTCTTTGTGTTCCAGTCGACCACCACAGCCTCTCCACCACCTTCAAAAGGTCTCGTACTGAAGAAGCTTTCGTGATCGTTTCCATAGATCTAATAATTCTATCCTGTCAGATACGCTCCAGGTGAGTCGTGGCCCCTACTTTTAACACTTATTTTTAATAACTCTTTTGGGGGAGATACACGCTTTAACTGTTTTAAGTTACTTATATAAAACTCTCATGATTTACTCAAAATCATCCACTATGCTTTACATGTTTGAATCACCTTTGAAAGGAATATATGTTCGTTGTATGTACAAACTGCTTGCTTAGCTTAAACACTGAATTTGAAAGATAACATTTTTAAACTATTTGATGTAGCATGATACTGAGACTTATTGTATGCATTCATATAACAAATGAATGTACTGTTACTTAGCTACGATATTTCTACATTCCAACTAAGAAATAATTGCCAAGACTAAAATTACGCATAATTCATGAACCTTGAAACCTATATTGCCTAAGTTTACTTTATTGCCATAAAGTCCCTCGATCATGAGCCATTAATCACTGCGGTGAGCGCGAATATAGTGAACAGCTTCGAAACCTGTTAGAGGCTGACGACCTATCCCACTAAATACTTGGACGGAATGCCTATATGGTTAGTCGTATTTAGTCGCGATGCACTATATTTGAGAAAAATAGGAATTGGCAAATCACCTATTACATGAGGGCTAAAAACACCCATCAGTAACCCTGATGGGACATTGCCGTTTTACAGTACTCTGTTAACGTTTTGCGTGTCATGAGGCTTAGGGCAATATAACTTTATGAATATATGAATGTTTCATATATATTAGGATACAACTGTATTTAGTAAACACCACTTTACACTGATAGATTTCAGACTCTGGATTATTATTTTCACTATGTGTTATGATTATGAATCATGTACTTGAACCTTAATTGTTAACATATGTGACTTAATTGTGAATTCTACAAAAAGACAACCTAAAATGCTTGGTATATTGTTACTCCTAAAAGTTGACCCAACACATCATTTCGAGCATATAACAACGTAGCTCATCTTCATTTATAACTTGAAACTTATGATCACTTGAGATCATACATGAATTACTTGTGGATTTTATTCAACACAAATTGTTATTTAATGAAGAACTATTATTTATTGCGACAATCACTGTACACCTCTTAAAATCTATTGAAAGAAAGTTCTTTTCTATTAAACTCCACGAACTCACCAACCATTGTGTTGACATTTTAAGCATGTTTATCTCAGGTAATAAACGGAGCAGGACAAGGCACGGAGCGGGCATCTTATACTCTGATAAATAAACTGGTGTAAAATCAAATATGTCATTCTTTCCAAATTACCACACTTTTGTGGGATTTTCAAATCAAATATTTTCCTTTTATACCAAAACTATTATTTCGAATGACATATAACTTTCAAAACGCCCATTCTGGACCGTTTTTCTGAAATTTTAACTCGATCCTCACCGTAACACCCTAATTACTTTTTCGCTGCCACAAACCAAATTAGGGGGTGTTACAGATTGGTATCAGAGCTTATGGTTATAGAGAACCAAATGTTTTCAAACATCGAACTATAACCACACTTTCAAAATAAATGATTTTACACCTTATCATCTTATGCCTTCCGTGTCTGCAGACTGTCGTGCTCAATACATTACCTACTAAGATTGTTTTGTACTAATCTTTACATGCTTGATGTATACTCTTCACACATTACACACTGCATTATTTCACACTCAACGTTACATCTTGAACGTATAAATACTCATAATTACTACTTTCGATTGTTACAGTAACATGTCTTCCATACCAATTGACATCGCTAAGACTACCTCTCCTACTACCCATGTATCACCTAGCTATCATATTACACCAAATACTGAAGATCCCTATGTACAAGTGTCACAACCTCAGCCCGACATAGAACTCACTCAGAAATCACCTCCGTCATCACCTACTCAATCACCTCCACGTCAGAAACTTATAAGAGCAACCGAATCCTATTCAGATGAAGATCCGATTGGTGGTCAACCAACATTTGAATATGGACAGAGTTCACAACAAGAAATGACTTGGAAGAATGTCAATCTAAATTCTCCACTACCCAATACCTCAGATTTCTCCATGCCAGATGCCCCAAACAATGCACCCTCACCCAATTCTCCTGACTACAATATAGACACCCATGACTCTATATGGATTCACCTTCACCAACACACCAGCATACTAAACGCTCACTCTGAACAGCTAAAAGAGTTACAACCATTACGATTCGAATGGTATGACCGTAACATTGATACCCTATTCAAGAGGACTGATGCTGAAAGACGAGAAGTGTTTGGTTTAGGAGTGAATATTGGTAACATGAAGGACAATTACGAACAAGAACTTAGAAACTTGGATGCCAGAACCCGCTGTTTGGGCAGAGGTCATACTCAAACCCACATTAGGATTGAAGACATTGAAAGAGCATTATGGTTGGCTAGAGACGCAGCAAGAACCCAGAGCCAAAAGATTGCAGCTTTGAAAAACATGTTGGCTAATCAAATGAATGCGTGCCAGGAACGTTTCTCAGCCATGGAAGCTGCACAACTGGATCTTGAGGCAGAAATTAGACGTTTACGTCAGAGACATAACTGAACTTAAGTATCATTGTTGTACTCAATAAACCAAATAGTTTTGGTTAGTATTTCATGTATTCGCAATAATTCTGTAACTCTCAGAAATTGTAATCGACTTTTAAGCTATGACAGTCTTGTTCTATTTTATCGTTCTGTTGTAAACAAACTCCTTCTACCAAGCCCTAGTATAGTGATATAAGTACAAAGAGCCATGCAGAATTTCACCAATTATTACTCTTTTAGGTAAACAAATAACCCACGTAAATCAATAAGACATTAATAAAAGACCTTGTGTTGGTTGTTTTGCAAAAATCGATCAAACAAGTTATTAGAGTTATGTCAATTTTGATGATTGTATTCAAACTTACTATGACATTATCGGTGATTGTACATCAAATATACCACGACTAAACAATAAACCATAGAATTCCAAGAACAAATTTTCAAAAGAGAACTTGATGAATGAAGAGAAAGTTGTTGAACTTCAGCTTTTGTAGGAAAATCCGTTTGTTCCTTAACAATCCTATATCAAGAGATGATCATTATTTTACAATGCTACACAGACACATCGTATTTCTATGAACCTCAGTTGGTTTGATTGTGTATTAAAATCACATTGTTAGCAATAATATGCAAATACCTTATTATTTGAAATTATTCTAATAATAAAGTGAATACTAAATCAGTATTTCTTGTTGTAGTCATTGAAGATGGCCAACATGAGCAACACCCATACCCCCTCAGCACTCATCACAACCATGACTCCTAAAACCATCAAGGAATTTGAAAACAATATCGTTACAGTGGTACATGAAGTGACTACAATAGTTCATCCAAGAAACAACGACATAGACAAGAAAGAGAAAAGGATGGCTAAACCTTGTAGAGACAACCATGAAAGTTTCATGGGATGTAGGCCAGATTGCCTAAAGAATTCAAAGAAAATAGCCAAACCTATCCGCACATGTGCCCAAAGAATTAGGCAAGATTTTGCACTTAAGAAAAATAACCAAAAGCGAAAACTCAAGAAGAAAAGAACCTTTATCCTCAACAAATGTGAATTTCACAACGACATCTGTAACCGTAATCACCTACAAGATCGCATCGACTACCATCGTCAACAAAGGTCCATACAAGAAGTTAGAGAAAACAACCTAACAACCCTTACTACTAGGGACAACTACCATGGAAAGCAACCTTTGTGTCAGAAATGCAAGATGCATCATACCGGACAATGCATTGCAAAATGCGAGAAATGACGGAAAACAGGCCACAAGACAAGAGATTGCAAAGCCATGGAAGGAAATGAGCAACCCTCGTCCATAAAATGCCACGGATGCGGTGGAATGGGGCATTACAAGAGTCATTGCCCAAACTACAATGTCAACTGGAAGGCTAAGATGGATGCAAGAGAATGAAGACTCGTTAAAAGGCCCCAGTAGCGTCGAAGAATGACCTCTATGTTAATCAGATGAATGAATTCCTGCTGTAAAATAAATAAACTCTAGTCTAGAATTATCTAAGTTATATTTCCGTTTGTACTTTGCCTTAGGTTTGATGGATGTAACCTAAGTGCAACAACTATCGTTCTACCGTATGAATCTTTACTTTGTAATATTTCCATGATAATTATAATCTACGCCTATTTCAATTTCTATTCCACCTCTCTATTCATAATCATTATGTAACAATACACTAATATTACCCTAAGGATTAATTAACTCCACTGTGATCAAACCATAAGTTATTACCGTGTTGTAAGAAATCCTCACCTAAAACCTAAGTTTATACCTAGAATATTCAAATATCACTTTAGAAATTTCTGACTTATCATTGGAATATGAACAAAAACTTTACAATTCTTTTGAAAATAATCAGAGGGTGTCCGACTGTGTGACGAAACCATTATAATTGAACCATATAAAACTTTTTGAAGAAACATAAATACCATAATGACTGAACCAAGCGTTACATCATTTGGTCCTCAATTATACATAGCCTAGCTACCTATGTATAATTTAGGAAGAATCATGTTATAAATGGAACAGTTATCTTTTCGAAGTTTTTAATAACAATTTTCATTCCAAAAAGACGGAATCTCGAGACAAAATAATCTGTTTATAAACCTCACTTTTAACCAACCCCAGTAAGATCTACACTTATTACCCATTACTCTCTTATACGAAGTCGAGAAAAATACGAAGCTAGAAACTATAAGAATTCACAACAATATGTGGAAAACACAAATAACATAAATTTTATTAGAAACCATGGAAGTTAATACATAGCGAGATGATTAACATCGGAAGTGCTAATAGTACAATAAACACAATATAAGGCATACAATCTTCAATAGGTTGGCCCACCATAGAAACAACAACCCCCACCAACCCAACGATAGCAAGAGCCACCATAGGATGAAGCACCTTGATTATTCTGGAAGATAAATAAAAGCGAACCATTAAAAACAAAAATTAAACATAAAAACAAACGAGATTTTATTCCACATTCATTAAAGGTTACATCGGCACACAACAAAGATGCATTCTAACAACACTAGCTCGAGATCCTCACCCCAAAAACTTATCCACGTTAATCGCTAAGATTGTGAGGGGAACGATGAACACCAGAGATGCGATAAAGTAGTCGGAGTTTTCGTCGGGGAAGAAGGCCAGATAAACGATGACAAGGACGATGTACACCGTGGCAATAACAATGGCGATTGGCGGCATGGTTTATATTTTTTGAAAGAGATGAAGTAAAGTGAAAAAGGTGAAGTGGGGAGGAGAAAAGGGAAAGTTAAATAGGGAATATAAGTGGAAAAACTAGCCGTTATTTTACTATTCATGATCATTAAAATTTCAAATCACTACCATTAAAAATCCACTAGTCTCGACCGCTAGAACACTAGACATTAAGTGTTAAATATTTCCTACTCTCGACCGTTATTTTCACTATTCGTAGCCTATGAATTCAATTATTGACCAAACATTCGAATTTATTTCGTCTAGTACGAATAAACCTAGTTGGAATCTCGCCTCTTTAATATTCAAATAAGAAATCTCTCGACAACATCTTCCATAAACTCTCATTTCTGAAAATCACATTTTTTCAACACCTATCACGGACTGAACTTCGGGACGAAGTTCAAAATTGAGCGGTGGATACTGTAGGATCCCACGAAAATCCATTATAATAATCATCATTAATTAATAATAACCTCGAGTTACTGTCTACTAAATCCCATTTTTACGGGGAAATTAAAACTTTTCTTATTATATTAATTCAACGAAATCGCGACATCACAACATTAGTCAAGTAACAACACAAACTCACGACACGTGCATCGAGACATAACGATTTCACAAAGTTTAATAAGTCACAAAACCTCATTTTCACTAAATTTAAATTCCACCAATTGTGATAAGTACCAATAATTCTTGTACATTAAGCATATTTAACTTCCTTAAATCCCATTAACCATCACTAATTATTCCCACTAAATAACACCTAAACTACACTAACTAAACATCAAATGGGCTGCCTATCTCCTCTAGTCCATCACCACCTCACGGCCCATCAACAACCCATCACCATCCCACGCTGCACAAGCCCACACTCCCTTCTGCCAATTCATGCAACATTCGACCAGCCACCCTCCCTCCAAAACGACCTGTTTATTCTCGAATGTTAAACACGACACACACATATTTTTACACCACCTCAATCATCACCCACCGAGCTAGGCCCACGCCAAATCCCAGCCTCGAATATCAAATAACCAAGGCTGTTTCGCTCGTCCCATTTCTACCATAACGCATAAATAAAAGTCACAAAACCCAACCATTTCGAAATCCGATTGTTCCCACCTTCTTCTAATTATATTTCAAGCACAATGAAACATTTAAAAGGGAGTCAGAGCAGAAGAAGAAGAATATGGCTCGCTAAATTCACTCGACACTCATTTTAAAATACAAACCTAACACAACAATAACACAAAAATAAAAGATAAGGTTTATCCACGTTTCATATCTAGCAAATATCTCATTTTGTCAGTGAAACCATCTAGGTGTCCTCTCTCCTACAGTGGTCTTCAATAATTGAGTTGCAAGGGTAATATAGTCAATGAAATGTGTAAAACTTTTCTATATATATCACACCATTTCTGGCAGCCTACACCTCACATATTCTTTTCCTTTCACTCTCACAAGACACCTTAAAACCCCAGAAAGAGATGTCACCCATTTGGAAACAAACGGGTTAAAGAAAACCACACTAAAAAACGTAACACGAACCTAGTGAGACTACTGTCTTTGTTCTTTGTGTTCCAGTCGACCACCACGGCCTCTCCACCACCTTCAAAAGGTCTCGTACTGAAGAAGCTTTCGTGATCATTTCCATAGATCTAATAATTCTATCCTGTCAGATACGCTCCAGGTGAGTCGTGGCCTCTACTTTTAACACTTATTTTTAATAACTCTTTTGGGGGAGATACATGCTTTAACTGTTTTAAGTTACTTATATAAAACTCTCATGATTTACTCAAAATCATCCACTATGCTTTACATGTTTGAATCACCTTTGAAAGGAATATATGTTCGTTGTATGTACAAACTGCTTGCTTAGCTTAAACACTGAATTTGAAAGATAACATTTTTAAACTATTTGATGTAGCATGATACTGAGACTTATTGTATGCATTCATATAACAAATGAATGTACTGTTACTTAGCTACGATATTTCTACATTCCAACTAGAAATAATTGCCAAGACTAAAATTACGCATAATTCATGAACCTTGAAACCTATATTGCCTAAGTTTACTTTATTGCCATAAAGTCCCTCGATCATGAGCCATTAATCACTGCGGTGAGCGCGAATATAGTGAACAGCTTCGAAACCTGTTAGAGGCTGACGACCTATCCCACTAAATACTTGGACGGAATGCCTATATGGTTAGTCGTATTTAGTCGCGATGCACTATATTTGAGAAAAATAGGAATTGGCAAATCACCTATTACATGAGGGCTAAAAACACCCATCAGTAACCCTAATGGGACACTGCCGTTTTACGGTACTCTGTTAACGTTTTGCGTGTCATGAGGCTTAGGGCAATATAACTTTATGAATATATGAATGTTTCATATATATTAGGATACAACTGTATTTAGTAAACACCACTTTACACTGATAGATTTCAGACTCTGGATTATTATTTTCACTATGTGTTATGATTATGAATCATGTACTTGAACCTTAATTGTTAACATATGTGACTTAATTGTGAATTCTACAAAAGAGAACCTAAAATGCTTGGTATATTGTTACTCCTAAAAGTTGACCCAACACATCATTTCGAGCATATAACAACGTAGCTCATCTTCATTTATAACTTGAAACTTATGATCACTTGAGATCATACATGAATTACTTGTGGATTTTATTCAACACAAATTGTTATTTAATGAAGAACTATTATTTATTGCGACAATCACTGTACACCTCTTAAAATCTATTGAAAGAAAGTTCTTTTCTATTAAACTCCACGAACTCACCAACCATTGTGTTGACATTTTAAGCATGTTTATCTCAGGTAATAAACGGAGCAGGACAAGGCACGGAGCGGGCATCTTATACTCTGATAAATAAACTGGTGTAAAATCAAATATGTCATTCTTTCCAAATTACCACACTTTTGTGGGATTTTCAAATCAAATATTTTCCTTTTATACCAAAACTATTATTTCGAATGACATATAACTTTCAAAACGCCCATTCTGGACCGTTTTTCTGAAATTTTAACTCGATCCTCACCGTAACACCCTAATTACTTTTTCGCTGCCACAAACCAAATTAGGGGGTGTTACACTTTCAAGAGGATTCTGAGGATGAAATTGATGAAAGGACTAGTGATGAGTACCTAAAAGATCTAAACTTGGAATTCCAAGAGAGGGCACTCCTTGCTAGTTCAAAATGTTTCATCAAAAGAAACCAGTCCAACTTTTCTAAAGGAAAAGCAAATGAAACCACTGAATGTTTTAACTGTGGTAAATAGGGTCATTTTGCTAGGGACTGCTATTCTAAAACTACCTCAGAACCTTCTTACAAATTTTCAGGAAATAGTTCCTCAGGAACTAACAAGTTTCAACCTAGAATGTTTCAGTCGACCCAAAAATTTCAAAACAAGGGTCAAAAAGACTTTGAAGCAAAATATAGGAAAGCCAAGGCTAAACTTGCAATTCTTGAAACTAATCCCTCTATGTCTCAGGCTGCTCAAACACCCAAACCTGTTTAGGCAAAGAATAAGGTTTTAGTAGCTGAAGCTTATGACTGGGATGATGCAGAGGTCTCCTCAGATGAGGAGATCAGAGTGAGTGCACTGATGGCACTCTCTGAAGGTGATCAGGTGGCTGTTGGGAAAAGCCATGCAAGGAATGGAGAGTGGGTAAACATCACCATGAAGAAGGTAAACACTTTACTTTCTATGGATGATGATTCTGATTGGCAGTCTTACATGAATTATATTTGTGTAGATCTTAAATTTGTTGAGGAAAAAAGGCTTAACATGTGTTCAAAATATAACAACAAGGTGTCAGAATTGAATAAATGTAGAGATGAATTGCTTGTACTAAAGCAAGCCAAATTAGAAACAATAACTCTACAAATTCAGAACACTGAAATTTTGAAACAAAACCAAGCCCTACAAACTGAACTTAACAAAGAAAAAGCTGTCATCCAAGGCTGGACCAAAAAGAACCCCAAGGTCTTTGACACTGTGGGATTAAGCTCTCAGAAAACCATTGGAATTGACCCTCTTATAGTTGATCCCAATGTGAGTCACAGTGAATTAACCTTTGTTCCAGCTGGCATATCTTTTGAGCAAGAAATGCTTCCCAAGTCTAATGACTGGATTGTCTGGGACAACCCAGTCAGTAAGTTACCAAACTTTGAGACTGGAAAGATCTTGCTTCCTGAAAGTCAGGCTTTGAAAAATATGCTTGGACTTACTGAACAACTCAGTAAGCTTGAACTCACTGAACAACTCAGTAATACTGAGTCTGTGAATGAGTCTAAATCAGAATCATACCCACCACTTCCTCCACTGAATACCCTTTAGGGTGCTGCACCAAACTTAGGCCTCCCACCAATGGTCTTCTCACCACACTCTCCAAAGGAGAGATCAGGAATGGGAACAACCATCCTGAAGAGACCAACCCTTGAAGTCTCAGTAAATACTGATGACTCATCAACTTCAGTCCCTTCTGAAGTAACAACCCAAAGCCCTGATTCTAAATTTGATCAGTTGGCTGAAATGGTCAGGAAGCTGGGAGAGAAGATTGCATCTTCTGAAAAACCTTCTCAATCCAAGAAGGAACAAAAACCAGCTTCCTCAAAGAGCAAACCCAAACCCACAAAACCCCTGAAAAGATGTGAACTGTGTAACTATACCAATCATATCACTGATGATTGCTATAGAATTCTTTATTGCATGATTTGCAAAAAAGATGATCACAGGACCTCTGATCATAAAACACATTCAGTCACATCAAACATGGCAAGTCTTAAAGCTCAGTCTTTAAACTATCCTTCTGATTCTAAACAGAAACAGAAACAAAAGACAAAGCCTTTTGCACCTTGCCCTTACTGTGGGTTCAATGACCACCATCCTAAGGATTGTCAAATTGACAATTGTTGTGAAAATAGTGGAAGTTCCACTCATAACACCTCAGGACGTGGTAAGGCCATTCAGGCCAGTAGAGGTATGACAAAGTCAGCCTCTCAGTCCACTGAGTCTACATCAGCAATCAAATGCATAATATGTGGTAGCTCAGTCCACTCCACCACTGACCATAAATCACTTGAAAATGTTAATAAGACCCTCAAAGCTAAGCCCTCCAAGAAGTGGAGTCCTAGAAATAACTGACCCAGTTTACCATTTGTGCAGAAACATGCCAGAGATCCTGTTTGGCATCTTGATAGTGGATGTTCAAGGAGCATGATTGGTGTGAAGGAGTATCTGCACAAGTATGTGGATGAATCAGGACCCAAAGTGATATTTGCTGATAACTCATCATGTCTCACTGAAGGTTATAGTTCAGTAAACTGCAATGGTATAGTCTTTACTAGGATAGCTTATGTAAATGGTCTAAAATACAATTTGATAAGTGTCAGTCAACTATGTGATGCGAAATACATAGTTCAGTTTGATGATAAACAAGGAATCATCTTCAATGCTAATAAGGAAGTTGTCCTTATTGCACCAAGAAGACATGATGTTTATGTGTTAGACATGTCCAGTCTGACTCAGAATGGAACTTGTCTCTTTACCAAGGCCACTGATACTCTCAACTGGCTTTGGCATAAGAGACTCTCCCACCTGAACTTCAAAAACATAAACAACCTTGTAAAATAAAACAAGGTCCTTGGCTTACCATCTCTTGTGTTTTCAAAGGACAAACCATGCTCAGCTTGTGAAAAAGGTAAACATCACAGAGCATCCTTTAAAACCAAAACCAACTTTTCCATCAGGAACTGCCTTCATCTTCTCCAAATGGATCTATTTGGACCAATTAGTCCTAGATCCATTAACCATGAGAAGTATACTCTGGTCATTGTGGATGAATACTCATGATACACTTGGGTATACTTCCTGATCAAAAAGAGTCAGGCAGCTGAAACAATTATGTCCTTTGTCAGGAACATTGAAAATCAGAATGACATCAAAGTCAAACAGATTAGGACTAACAATGGAACAGAGTTCAAAAATTATGAACTTGAATGTTTCTGTGATGAGAAAGGCATTTCACAAAAATTTTCTTCACCCTACACACCTGAACAAAATGGGTTGGCTGAAAGGAAAAATAGAACACTCATTGAAGCAGCTAGGACAATGCTAAATGGATCAGTCCTTTCCAAACACTTTTGGACTGAAGCAGTAAAGACTGCCTGTTACACACAAAACAGATCCATCATTGTCAAGAGACATAACAAAACTCCTTATGAGTTATTCAAGGGAAGAATCCCTGACATCAGCTACTTTCATGTCTTTGGGTGTCCTGTGTTTATTCATAATAACAAGGATCACTTAGGAAAATTTGATGCCAAAGCTGATGATGGATACTTCCTAGGATACTCCCTTGTCTCAAAGGCCTTCAGGGTGTTCAACACTAGGAGACAGCATGCTGAGGAAACATTTCATGTTACCTTTGATGAGAGCACTGATGCAATCAGTGTCTCTAACAACTCAGTGGAAGAGATAGGTATTGATGAATCATCAAGATACCCTCCTGATGAACATCTTGCTGATAACGGTCCTTCCACTCAGTACCATGCAAATGCTGACATCTCCTATTACATCATTCCCCACAACCTTCCTTACCCAACCATCACTGAGTTTATTGAAGCACAAAATTAGGTTTATTTCCTGTGTGCTTCAGGACCTTCTTGGTTCTGACTATGTGAGGCCTGACGTCTTAGGTATGAAACCTGACGTCTTACATAAGACCAATTTCACTAGTGGCATCACTGAGGTACAACCCATTGCCCTGACTAACTACATGCAAGAGGTTATTCAGGGGGAGAACGTTGTTTCTCCAGTACCTTCACCTACAAAGAAGGTGAAGAAGACAAAGAAGGGTCAGTCCAGTAAGGTGGTTAGACCCAAACCACTCACCACTGAGACTGATGCCCAGAACCAACTCAACCTTAAAAAAGGGTTGAATGTGGCCCAGACCTCTGAGACACCCACTACAGAGACCCCCTGACCACAAAACAAAGGCCAACGGAGGTCACTGAGCAATCATCCTCAGTATCCTTGGGAAAACCCCCTCTTCCTCATGATTCCACTGACATAAACAAGTCATTGGAGTCAGGAACCTCAACCCCTTCACATCCCAATGAAGGCACTGATAAATCACAATCAGAGCCTGAGGGAGAAAATGGTCCTATATCCTCGGTTGGGCAGTACTACTCAACTGAGAAGGGGACCCACACCCAATCACATCCCAATGAAGGTACTAACAAATCACAGTCAGGACCCAAGGGAGTCAAGGACCCTAAATCCCCAAAAGGGCTGTACAACCCTGATGGGAAGGGGGACCACCAACCATCACAAAGAGTGCCTAGTGATACTACTGGAAAACACCCGTCAGTAGTTGAAGGCGCTCAGGGGGACAAAGACTCAGAGGGATATAAACCACCCGCTGATACGGAACCCACAACCACCTCAGGCGGATCCAGTCTCTCAGGAACTGCCCCCAAAAGTCAGGCTGAGAAATCAGTTATTATGACTAGCCAGGCTGATAAAACCAAATCAGTTATTATGGCGGGGTCAGGACCTGGCCAAAACCAAGGCAAGTCCTTTTATGAGGAGGAGCCGGTTAACCTTTTTGAGTTTGAGTCTATGGGGGATGTTCAGGCTCTTCTTGATTCTGAAGATGAGCTCAAGGAAGAGAGTGAGGAAGAAATCTTTGAGGCTGGTGAGGATATGGAAACTGATGTACAACCTGAACAATCACATCAGTCATCTCCACATCCAAGTGAAGAATCAGAATCTGAAGCTGCTGGTTCTTCGGATACTGACAACATCTTCAGCAAGTATGACAACATTCTTCCTCTCACTGAGAGACAATTGGTCAAGTTCCTGCTCAAGACCAACAAGGCTCTCTTCCAAGGTCTGACTGAAGAAATGTTTGACCAGCACACTGAAGCAGCTGTTCATTATGTCAACCTGAAGGAATCAGTGGAATCCTATCATGATGATGTAAATGAGCACAAGTCATCTATCTCCTTCTCCTGAAAAATCTTGATTACAACTTTAAGATGTTCAACGAGTCTCTCACCAACTTACAAAAGAGCGTTGACACTATTCAAGAGTCAGTGAAAGATGACCCTGAGCTAAACAAGAAAATTCTTCAGGCTTCAGAAACTTACCAGCAACAAACTTCTCAGTTGGCTGAGCTGGTAACTGTGTTGAGATCCTCAAATCTTCAGGGACTCAACTCTTCAGTGGACTCCATCCGATCTTCCATGGGTCTTATGGAGTCCCACATGGCATCTTTGGCATCGTCTTCTTCCTCCCTGGCTTGGAATCTTGGGCCTAGGATGACTGCATTAGAGGCTTCTCAGGCTTCTATTGAGACTAAGGTCTCAACTCTTCAGGAGGACACCTCAGACATCAAGTCCATGATGACTGAGATCTATCAGGCCTTCAAAGGTCAAGCTCCCTCAACTTCAGTGAGCGAACCAACTCTTGCTCTCACTATGGGTCAAGCAACAGTTGAGGGGGAGAAAGTCACTGAAGAACCTCTACAACCTGAACAAGAACAACCTCCTTCTCACACTGAGGGGGAGAATCCTGAAGCCACCTCATCTTCATCCCACCTAGACAAAGGCAAGGGCATTCTCACAACCATTGAGCCTGAGCCCACAATCTTGGTACCTGCCTCCAAGGAAAGAAGGCCAGACCCTGATGAACCAGTCAGGGTTCCTTATGAAATCAATGGGTGATGGAACTTCTCACTCATGCTGAAATTCAAGCTTACATGGAGAAAGAGGAGGCAGAGAAGAAATCTGCTGAAGATAAAAGGCAGAACAAGCTTGCTCTCATTCAGGTTGCAAGAGAAGAGGCTGAGAAGATAGGGATTGAGGCAAAAGACCTTGCAAAAAGGGAAGGTGGTATGAGCTTTGTGGAAGCTCAGAATGCTGAAATGGCTGCCCTCAGGCAGAAAAGGGAAGAAAGAATGAAAAGGACTGAAGAGATTAGGCAGAATAGGATTGCAAGATATCAGTGGGTCATGACAAACAGGTTAAAGTCAGAACCAATCACTGATGTCAAGATTCATAAAAACTCCAAGCCTGCAATTCTAACTGTCTACAGAAGTAATGACAAGAGAGTCTTTGACGTTCATGAACCTTTCAGATTCGCAGACTTTGGGATCTCAGAACTGGATGAACCAGGTCCACTAACTAAGAAGAAGCAAAATGTTGTTGTGCCAAACCTGATGAAAACCCTCAGTCTGAGGTATAAAAAGTTGGCTGCAACACCACAGGAACTTGGCATTCCTTCTCTTCTTCCAGCTTCAGTCGAACAGCCTGCTCCTTCTCAGTCTTCCTCAAGAAAGAGAAAGAAGATTGAAGCAAAGCCTGAGATCAAGGTCCCTGGTCTGGACTGCAACAGAGCTCTCCCTGAAGGTGTTCCATTCAGAAGGAATGTGGTCATCGAACAACCTGAAAGAGGGTTGTTCTTCGCTGATGAGTTCGGAGACCCAGCCTTCCAGAGATGGAATGATATTGATCTATCAGGGATCAAGGCAATGATGGGTTTCCTCATGATGGCCTCTCCAATCAAGAGTCCTGAGAATGTGAGGTTTTTTCAAGAATTGAAAAGAAAAATCCGAGAGCACCCTGACCAACATGAGCTGCAGTCAAAGAAGTCTAAGCTTGAAGCCCTTGGGATTAAGTTGAACTGATGAATCTGCCTGAATACTACCACCACCTTTTTTGTACTTAGTTTTGATAGGACTTGTAATGATATTAATAAGATGATGTTTTTATTATTTAAGTGTCCTTATTTACATTCTAGTACATTCAGTATGAGTAGAAGTCATTAGCTCACTCATAACTGATCAAAACAGTTAGGAATAATTTATATCAAAATAGGGGGAGATTGTTGGGTCCGTCAGTACCCAAGAATACTTAAAACAAGATTTGGACACAAATTAACTAAGTGGTAACTTAAACCAAGAACAATTCAAGTCACTGAGTGAACAGTCACTCAGTGAGTCATCTTCAGGATGCTTAAGGCGAATTCAAGAAGAAGGATTCACTACTCAGGAAGGTGGTACTCCCTGAGTAGGACTTAAGCCAAAGAAGAAGATGATGGTTCAGTGAGTGTTGGACAAGAACTCACTGAACCCCAGTCTCCTCAACAACATTAAGTAATTGAAGACTGAGGAACTCAACGCCTGAAAGAAAGGCGGGAAGATCTGGGAAGAGTTTTAAGATAAGATCAAATCTTATCTTGTCAGGAAGAAACTTTCCCTAAGACGGCTAAAAAGTCATGGAGTGTCAGACCAACCAATCCTAAAGACTTTATAGTCCATTCCCATTGGTTCTTGGAAATGACAATTACTGTTGTAATTGTCAGACACGCTTGCTTCAACAAGTTGTAGTTTTTTAATCACTTTTACTCTTATATACTTGTGTATAAATAAGTTCAAAAGGAGAGAAGTTGAGTGTGTTTTGTACATTGAAAGATTAGACTTTTACAAAGCAAATTCTTTCCTACAAAGAGTAACGTATCCCTGAGATAGCTCAGTGGGTTGAATTGTTACCACTCAAAGCAAAGCCTGAGTTTAGATAGGAGACACCACCATACCTTGTCTGTTCAATCCCAAGTGTTTGTTCCGCAAAACACTTGGGTAATAGATTCTTTGATTCATTTCTAATAAGAATTTAAAAGTTGAAAAATACTTATGTGTTTTTACTTTTACGTTTCATTAATCTGTTAGAATTAATCATAACATTGTATTAGTCATAAACACGAATAGATTAACTTTCTAGTTAACTTTAAGCGTGTTAAGGGAACAACACCGGGTCTAACTCAAAAGAAAAAAACAAACAACACTAATGTTTGACCATCTCTTACCGCCTCTGACTCGATAAGAGTAAGAGGCTAGTAAGACATTTTTTCAAAAAACAAACACACCCTTAGTGTTTTGTGTAACTATAGCTGTTTGTCGCTAGAAAATTCCATTGTTGTGCATGGGTACTTGTCTAGTATATATATAATTGACAAACCAAAATATCAAATATGTTTTTATATATTATTTAAGTTGACAAATCAAAGTATCCAATATGTTTTTATATACTTGACAAACCAATTGACAAACCAAATGTATAGTTGTGGTTTCTTCTCATCATTCTCATTTTAAATTTTCTTCTTATTTGATCCTAACTCATAAACATAATATATTTTATGACAGTTAAAGAAAAGTTTAGTGACGGGAGGAACAAAGTTTTAATTACTAAAACAGATGGACTAAAAAAATTCTTTACCATTTTATAACAATAGTAACATAACCGCGCGATGCAGTTGTGTTAAAAAAGCAACAATTTTATTATACTAGAGTTATACGTTTTTTTGTAACAATAATGTTTTAGCGAACAATTTTTTTCGTTTCTTCAATATAAAGGAATAGAAAACAATGAAAAAATATACAAAAGAAGCGAATATATTAGAATTTTCGTTTTACCTTTAAAGCTAAATACAAATTTCTAAAAAATGTATAAATTATTTAACTTTTATAACATTTCATTTTTAACAAAATTATTCTCTGACTTGATATATTTTTATGTTTAAATCTTTTAAGGGCTTTTAAGTAATTTTGATAATGCTTGTAACACCCTCAAAATATCGCAGCGGAATTTAATATCATTGGGGTGCTACTTATTAGTACAACAGTAATAATCATAGAAAACGACACTAAATGAGACGTTTTTAAAAGTTTATCATTCGATCGAATAAAACATCAGAGTTACAAGAGGTCCCAAATAGTTTTAATTTGCATAACACGTAAACATAAAAGTTTATGAAGGTTTATCGAATGATAATATTATGCAAGCCATCAAAACATTCTCCGTGCGACTCCATGCTTGCCAAAAACCTAAAAGACCTGAGATAAAACATGCTAAAAAGTCAACACAAAGATTGATTGAAATTCATAGGTTTATAATTAAATAATGGACCACAAGATTTCAAGTTTAAGAGACAATTGATAAAGCAATTATTATTGCACTAAGCTCATGACACTCAAAACGTTAACTGGGTGTATCATAGAGATGATAATAAAGCCCTAGTAGGTAATTTGCCATTTTACCTAGGTATTCAAATATAATGCGTTTGTGATATCCATCTGATCAACACAAACGGGATTCGTCAATCCCAATAGGCCTATTTACAATATTCGTGCTCACATGGAAATGATTAATGGTTCATGATGCTAGGGACTTATTTTTGGCAATAACGGTGTGGAAAACTAGAAGGGGGGTTGAATAGTTTTTACCGTTTTAAAATTAATTTGCTTTAAATACTTAACGTGATTTCAACTTAATGCAAACAATCAAACAATATAAATAAAACAAGTAAGGAAAGAAACAATCAAACCACAACACGGATGTTTATAGTGGTTCGGTCTACAAGGACTATCTTCCTTGCCCTACTCCACTCCTCGAGCCTCTAACTCGAGAGTTTTTCTTCACTAAGAAACAAGCTCCCTTCTCGGCGGAGAAAACCTTTATACACGTCGCTTACACTTTATCCGGTACAAAGCTAAATACCGAGTTCTAGTTCGAGGTAGAACCAACCTAACGTCGCTTACACTTTTTCCGGTACTAAGCTAGATACCGAGTTCTTTTACAAGGGCACAACCACTCCCGACACTCTACGTATTTTAAGGACTAAAATACTAACCGGACTCTACTGAGGTATAAGAATGTTTGGTACAACAATGATGTGTGAAGTACAACTAAATCACACAGTAACTACTCTAACAAGTCTTGCAACGGTATGTTGAAGCTTGTGATACTTTGATGTCTTTGCTACAAAAGAAAGATCACTACAAATGAAATGAATGAATGAATGAGTTAGTAATGTATGAAAGAATGAATGAATGTTGTTTATGCTTAAAGTGATGAGTGACCATGAATGAGCAGCTTGCTATTTATAGGCAAACTGATAAAACAGTTCACGGATTGGGCGGAACCAAATTAAGGGTTCCGTCCATTATGCTATTTGGTTCCGCCAGAACCTGACAGCAAATCTCCAAATATCTTTCCAAATCTAACCAAAATCTTACCATATCTAATTCTTTACTTGAAGATCTTTCCATGATATTTTACAAATCTTCAAGATATCCAAAGATCTCAATATGATGTATGCAATGATGTCATGTACATATTTTCATTTTTAGAATAAAAATGTAAACTATGTAAATGTATATATGAATGTAATATGTATAATCTAGTGATCATGTAGCATGTAATGATGAGTTGTAAAAGCTTATTACTATAAATGTAAAAGACTTTAACTTATATTTATGCTTTGTTAAAGATAAAGTTTATAATTGTCATTAACAAAATATAGCAAAGATCGTAAAATATAAATAATGTTTTTAGGACGATATTTGTATTAACAAACGGTACTTACGCAATAATACATTTAGGTAAGTATACAGTTCAAAGAACTTGTGTCCAAATTGTAAAATATCATTTATCTCCCCCAATGGGTTTATAAACAGTTTAAAAAGTTAAAATGGGGCTATGAACTCACCGATGATCAAATAGCAGGATGAAAAATAAGACATGAGGAAACCGAGGTGTCCTACGAGCAATCTAAAATAATATGTTGTGTCTTAAGTTTTAAAATAATATAGTATAAATGCAAGAAAGTTTTATATAATTATTATATCAATTATTCAATTGTACGTAGAGTTTTTAAGGTTTATAAAGTGACAGAGACTAAAATTGACAGGTTAGGAAAGTGTTACGAGCCCTAATATATAAGTTGTCCGAGGTTCGGTTTTTATGATATTTCTACAGTCCAAAAATCCTATTGTGTCGATATGTGGTCAAATTGTCCAAAGATGAGTTATCGGGTTTATTCCCGAAAGTGGGTCCTACCACTTTTACGTATATGTATAATATTAGTGTTTGCTTTAAAAATTATTAATTTACAAATTTTCAATTTTATAAAATAGTTATATAAATTTCATCGTTATTTATAGTGTTTATAAGTGTTATAAAAATATATTTGACAATTTTTAAACAAATTTTGATAAGTTAAATAATTTTTAAGTTTGGTGCGGGTTTTGATAAAAAGTCGATATTTGATATTAAAAATTATGTTTCTCCTAAACCGTAAGGAGTTATACTTCGAATTTTATATTTTCGGAAAGGTATTTAACTATACTAATCAGTTTTGGAGGTCTTACTGCTTCTAAAATTTTATAACCTAAGTGAAATTACCATTTTACCCTTATATATCATGCCTGATCCAGGACAGCCCTAAATAGTTTCACCATTTTTGCGATAATTTGAGTTCCGTAGCTCCGTTTTATACGGGGTTTTCGGCTACATTCAAGTTAAAATGTTACCTACATTTCATAAAACTGGTGCGAGTCTCAGAAATGATTAGATCTATGAGCTTTTTACGTTTAAAATTTGGTGTGCCAACAAGTTTTACCGTTTATTTTCTAATTAATTCATCGGGTATCGTCTCACGACCAACCACACGAAAAATCGAAGCTAAGAGATAGATCTACAGGTCTATATTTTTACCTAAGTCTCAAAGTCTACTGATTTAGTGAAGTAATTATGAAAACAGTCCCTGGTCCAAATGGTCTTTGCAAACTTAGTCCCAATCATAGTTTTTGGTATTATAAGCTATGTACAATGCATAAATTAATACAACAAGCATATGAAACATGAAAAATACATAAAATGAAATGTACATCAGTAGTGAAATGGAAAATATTGTGTGGTTTCTTACAAGGATTTGATGAAAAACACAAGAACTATATCAAGAACACTAGATCTAGTAACCAAGATACCCAAAGCTTCCAAAACAATCACCAAAAACCATCACCCTTTAAGTTTATAGACTAAGATCTACTAGTAAAAATGCTTCCAAGAAACCCTTGCTAAAACTTCCAAGAAACCCAAGATTTGATGAGATTGATTGTTGTTTTGAGTGAAATAAACCATGAACTAGCTAAAAGGACTTATGATCTTCAACTTATGATTAATAAACTTAGTAAAACTTTGATGAATTTGGTGTTTTGGGCTGTATAAGCCACGAAATTTGAGAGAAGAAATCAAGAAAATGAAAGTGTTTTTGAGATCTATATTTTGTGAAATGCATGGTTTTGTGGTTTGTTAGTTTTATCTAGTGGTTTGGAGTTAGTGAGAAACAAAAGAAAGAAAACGTAAGACAAGTGTCCTAGGGCATACATACATATCGACCACCTCATGAGGAGGTGGTGTGATTTTGTTTATTTTTGGTGTTATTTTGTTTAAGAGGTACCATTTAGTGTATAGTTTGATCCCAATAATTGCAAACGTGGAGTTTTTTAAGACGCGAAACTTAAAACCGGGTAACATAAAAATATGAAACTTGCAAAAATGTTAAAACTTGACAACAAAACCTATTTTGATATTTTAGGTGATCCTTGAGCATGTTGGGTGATTACTTGATGTTTAAAAATTGAAACCGTAGACTCAAAAAAAACGCAAAATGTGCAAAGTTTAACTACAAATGGAAAAGTAAAAATATAATATTTAAAATATGATTGTAAGAAGCCAAAATGCATAAAAATAGTTATATTGTATATTGTCAGGTGTCGGTTTGAGTTAAATGTACGTTTAACGGCGTACGCGGGATAACTTATCTCGTTTCTCGCAAGATTAAATTTACTTAAAATAAAATAATAAGTAAATTAAATAATTAAATAATAACCTCAAAATTGTGAATTGTTACAGTACCTAATCCTTAAAGGGAATCCCGTCCCGGGATTTAGTTCGAGTTAGATGTCAATGATGTGTTAGTGAAAAGGTGTGGATATTTCTAACGCATCTGGTCTTCTCTTTCCCAAGTGTATTCTGGTTCTCGTCGAGAGTTCCAACGAACCTTGACAATAAGGATACGACTCTGCTTCAGCCGCTTGACCTCTCGGTCTATGATTTCTACATGTTCTTCTATAAAGTGCAGTTTGTCATCAATTCGAAGCTCATCCAATTGAATGACATGACTCTCATCTATCAAACATTTCTTCAGATTTGAAACGTGAGAAGTGTTGTGAATTCCTTGAAGTTCTCCTGGTAGTTCTAATTTTTACGCTACTGGCTAACCCTAGCTAGGATCTTGAATGACCCGATGTAACGTGGACTTAGTTTCCCACGATTCCCAAAACTAATCACGCCCTTCCATGGCAAAACTTTGAGCATACTCTGTTTCCCATATTAAACTCCAAAGGTTTGCCTCGTACATCAGCATAACTCTTCTGCCGATCTCTTGCAGCTTGTAGTCTGTTCCTGATTTGTACAATCTTCTCGGTCGTTTCACGAATGATTTTTGGACCCGTGAGTTGGACATCTCCAACTTTAGCCCAACAAACAGGTGATCGGCACTTCCGACTATAAAGTGCTTCAAGTGGCGTTGCCTTGATATTGGCGTGATAACATGTGGTTGTAGGAGGGTTCGATTAATGTCAATTGATTTTCCCAACTATTACTAAAATCGGTCGCCCATGCTATTGTCAATCTTAAGCAGGTCAGATAGGAAGTGAGTGTAGCGGTTGTTTTTTTATGAGGTTTGATCCTAAGATTTGTTATGGGGTTGCGCGTTCTCCTGCTTTAGAGACATTGATTAAAATTTGTTTGATTTATTTATTTATTATTTTATTATTTTTTTAATTTGAGTATGCGTTTACACGAATTTGACCAAATCAATAATTAAAGAGACACAAATTTCTTTGTTTGAGGTTAATAGTCGAGTAAAATAATGCGACCCTGAAAAATTTAAAGTTTAGAAGAACGAATTTTAAATATGGTGTAAATAAGACAATTTGACAAAAATCAATGTTTAGCCGTTTCTTAACATATAAAAGTTCGGTAAGGTTTGACAAGAAAAATTTTAACTTGTTAGTATTAGTATTTTAGAAAAATCACAATGAGTTTTACGGTTAATATAAATGCCCTATATAAGTTCTTTAAGAGTGAAAACATCAGGGAAGCAGGTATAGTCGGGTATGCATACTTATATGAGCTTTCAAAGGTTTAAGGACAGAGTCTACTTTCCAATGCTTGGTAGTGTTTGGTGGCTAAATATCGGGTGAAGTTTATAGATATGGTACTTAATTCACTTAGGCAGTATTGGGATGTATCATGACTTATATTGTTGTGCTAGTGGTCTAAAATTTAGTCATGAGTTGTTTTCCTTGGTCACAAGTGAAAGTTGTGTGTCAATGGCCGTTTGGCATGTTGAGACTTCTTAGCATCTCAGTGTGGGAGTGAGGTCAAAACGGATTTTTGAGGCTGAATAATCTAGAACTCCTAGAGGACACAACATCGTAAGGGTGGTTGTACATTGATAGTCCAATCCAAGGTATCCATTACTTACCAGGGAAAATCTCATTATATGGTGTGGAGAGGGTGAATTGTATATTGACGGAACAGTGTCAAGTCATGGTAAATTGTTATTCCTAGTTGTGGACAGAGATGTTCGATTCACCTCTAAGGTTTGGTTTAGTGAGCAATGGTGTTTTGGATCACTCTTACGTCCTAGTCATGCTAATACCCTCAAAGATAGTTGCTGGGGTTGCTCCGTAAGGTCTTAAGA